>QPKB01000007.1:6783155-7383155 GCA_003546025.1 Camphora micrantha
AGTAACGATTATATTTTGGAATCCTCTGTCCCCTTGGCTCCTCCCTGGTTTTAAGCATTTGACAACAACTTCTCTTCCCTGTAATGTGTCTTTGCACACCGTGCAAAAACCTCCTTGTCCAAGGAGGTTGGCATCTGAGAAGTCATCAGTTTTAGCTGATTATTCTTCAAAAGTATATGTGATTGTGTTGGTGGGTCGTAGCAATGGGGGAGTGCCTCCAAGTGAGCGTAGAGGCTACGATGGAAGCATAGCTGTGAAGATGCTGTTAGCTTCCACATTTTGATCGTTTTGCATTTCATATTCAAATATTCTTTTGTGTTGTTGTTGTGTGTGTTTGATGGGTTTGTTTTGGGGGTTGGAAATTGGAGGAAGGATTGGATCTTTTCATTGATATTATTTATATTTTTTTTTTTGCTGGTTGTTGTTTCTGGGTTTTTCTTTTTGTTTCTTGATTTATCATGAGATGAAATGAAATGGGTTTTGATTGTTTTGGAGTTTTGGTATTGGGTTGGGAAGGTTGAAGTTGTGGGGTGATTGAGTAGTTGCCTTTTCACTGGAAGTGAACGGCCTTACAAATTTCTTGGCATTGATTTATGATGCCTTTTACATGGATTTATTTTCTGCATCTCTCTCTTTCTCTTTTTATTTGTTTTTTGAGGATGAGTGATGGGTAATTACAGTGTTTCCACCTTTACTCCAAAGTGCTAAAAAAGTGGTTCTCTGCCTCCTGGGTCTGGATGAGCTTTCAAAACCACAGAAAATGTTAACATGGAACCATAAAAAAGATGTTATGTGTTGATGTTTGGTCCTCTAAAGTTAATTATGTGCAGGAAGATGGAAACAACTAGACAGGTTGGAGAAATTAATGTGGATTCTGACAACTAAGATAGTTAAAGTAAATTTCAGTCATTACTACAAGCTATAAGGGTACAATAGGAAAATCAAACTCAACTGTTTGAAAGTCAAGTGCAGATTCTTGAAGGTCTTCAACAACAAAGACAAGCTAGCAATCCTAATAGAATTGGAACAGTTGAAGCAACGAGATATATCAGTGGCAGAATATTTTCAAAAGTTTATAGAGCCATTTCATTCAATTAATTCAGTAGTAATTAAGAAGTAATTAAGATTAGATGGTTTGTGAAGGGACTCAAATCATCAGTACAACAAGATGTTGCATCAGTGAAACCTTAGACATTTGATAATGCAGAGTTATTAAGATTAGATGGTTTGTGAAGGGACTTAAATCATCAGTACAACAAGATGTTGCATTAGTGAAACCTTGGACATTTGATAATGCAGTTAGAAGAGCATTCTGGTTCGAAGAAGAAAATGAAAATCGTGTTAAGGTAAATAAGTTTGAAATTGCTCAACCAACAACGTGTACATTAAATGGTCAGAGTAAGAAGCAAAGTGTGAAGATAAAGAAAAGTACTCAACATAAGAAAGTTTTGATTTGTGATTTTTGTGGAAAGAGGGAAAGAGGCATAGAGCTCAGATGTGTTATTTTCGTAGAGGAGCTTGTTTTCGATGTGAATATTTGGAACATTTGATTAAAAACTGTCCGATGAGTAAATATATGAGTACTAGTACTACTTCATCAGTGGAAACAATACCAACTATAACAACTTTCTCAGAAATTCCAGAAACTAAATGAGATTTGAAGGTATGTTCTCTGATTAGCCAGATAATCAATATGATGTTTATTCTCAGATCATTATATTGAAATGAGTAGACTTGGAGATTTTATATATATTGGAATATCAGTGGAAGTTCTATGTAATGTGTGTCATTAAAGTGATGATGTGACACTATGGATACGATGTTAACAAGTATGAATATGACTGGTATACTAAATGAATGTGAACTCAACTTTGACAACATAATTTGTTACATGTATTTTATTAAGTGTTTCTATTTATAGTTAAGATCTTTGCATACTCATAAGTAAAGGAAGGCTCATGATGACAGAATGGTATTCTCAATTTCTCCAAGATAGTGGTGTTGCATTGATCTTCTTAGCTAGTTTACTGTTGGAAATTTGGAAGATAAATAGATTCAAAATTAAGTTTGTATTAGGCATGAAATCAATGTTAAGGATTGTTAATATATGATTTCAGTATATTTAATGCAACTGAAGGTGCATTAAAGGTATTACTAGATAAGGTATTGTTGGATCAGGATTATATTGAGTCTCACAGTATGTTAAATGCAGCGGAAGTGTGATGGACTAATGAGGTGGTATATTTTTTATAGTCTGTTGAATTTGGATTAATGAGTTGTTTGATTAATTTTTGGCTGCACATCATCTGCACATCATTTCTCTAAGATAAATTTGAGAATTGTGTTGTCTTACGAAGTTTGAACCAAAGCAAGATATTGTCATTATAAAATTTTGGTGATATACTTTGGATGATAATTTAGAGGTCTGAGTTAAAAGAGCAAAATGATCAACATTTGAGAATGAAGCTTGACAAATCATTGGTTAAAGTGAATGTGATTTTTGGTTATAATAAGAGACAAAGATGGACTAGCGGGAACTTCAGGATTGAAACAAGTAATAAGTAGAAAAAGTCCAGAATAAGTGTGCTTGAGATTTGGAGTTTCCAAAAAGAAGGATATAGAGATTTTCTTTTATCAGTCTTGTTGATAATATAGATCAAGAAAGCTGTATATCCATTTTGCCAGAAAAGTCAGCTTGATTTTAATAGAGGAAAGTTAAAAATGTGAATTTGATTTGAGACTGTAGATAAACATGAGAATGATTCTACGAGCATTGAAGCAGTTCAATAGTTTTTCATTTCATATATCAAGTTCAAGCAGTAGAATTTCCCGCAACAGTGATGTCAAATAAATGATCAACAAAAGTTTGTTTGTGAAACAACAAGATGGGAAGGTAAGAAACTCACTGATACAGAAGCAAATGGGAAAAATTTGAAAGATGCATATCTAATTAAGGAATTTTATAGAGATGTGATTTTAGATGGACACATGATAAGGACATACAGTCAGATATATCAAGAGTAAGTTTCAGTCATCACTATTTTGAAGTGATTAATTTGGAATTTCAGAATAAAGCCATAGTGAGGATCAAGACTTGGTTGGCATTCAACCTCAGTAAGTTCGATAGCATTTCCATAGTTCTTCAATCAGAGTCTGGATGAGCTTGATATGGCCGGTCAAAGTTTCTATTGACCAAAGATTGTGCCCACCTAGCATCAGTAGCACTGCGGCAGCCTGCGTCTCCTCTGACGTCAATCCTCCATCTGACGTCAGTCATCCATGATCTGTACCCGCGCCTGTACAATGCTTTCTGCTTCTGGGCTTTAAAACTGGGGCAGGTCGCTCAAGGGTCGGGTCAATCTAACATAACCCAAGTGTTTTGCACATAAACCAAAGGCGGCAAGCCAGGCGCCCTTTTCTATTGCTTTCTGCTAACGGCTCCCGATGCCTCACTTTATCTTCTCCACCCATGCCAAAGAGAAGGCTTGCAGGCAGGCTCTCCCAAACCTTCCTCTCATCCTCTTTTTATAAAAAATAAAAGTGACGCAAACTTCTCTCTCCCATTCCATTTTCAACATTGACATCATTAGAATAATAACTTTTAAGGAGAAAGTGCCCATCACTTTTCATCTCTTTCTCCAATGGTCAAACGAAGTGTTTGACTACCTCATGGCATGAGGAAAAAAAAAACTCTCCTTCCATGTGGGAACATGTGAAGGGATATCGTGTGATCAATCATGAATGTCGGATTTTAACCGAGGCTTGGAATGTATGTTTCCTTATGGATCCCATACAAATCCTAGAGATGCACCACAACATATCTGAGGATGGAGGGTGTTGCAGAAAGTGGGAGTTTCAACATTGACAGTGTTTGAACTGTAAGTCCTAGCCATGGCTCACTTGACATCGAACAACTTAGGTTATTGGGAGTCCTGTAGGATTGATAAGATTCAACATGGTTGAATGATTGGTGTAGTTATTTGATAGAAATCGTGCAAGACCTCAATCTGTCATTCGTTGTCAATCTACACAATATGGTGATTGACTGTACACTGTATATGTGAAAACAAAATAAGAACCGAACATGGCAAGTGGTCGATCCACCTATGGATTGAAAAGGCTATGGGTTCTCGACAAAATAGAATTATTCTCATAATGACAGATAGGTAGATAAGCACGATGGGTGGCACAAGGATTTAAAATTGGAAGGGTTTGGTTACGTGGAGATTATCTCTCCGGGCGTAAATTCCTATCCTTGTAAGAACAATAGCAACGAAAGAGGCATTCTCTCTTCATCTTGAACAAATCCTAGTCACAGAAAGTGCATAAACGGATGAACTGAGAAGCCGTAAAGCAGAGTCCTGGTCCCAGATGGGCGTCGGAACCGAACTCGCCAAGAACCTTGTGCGTTCCGGTGTGAGATAGATCCTACGAACTCAATTGCGAACTCTCTCAAATCTACTGGATGATCAAGCAAGGGTTCCCATCTCCCTTATATAGAGAAAACCTTAGAAGTCATAACTACTATGAACTCTACCCCTCATAGAATCTCACATCTCCTGACCAGCGTGGGAATTCTACCAAACGAATTTAAGCCTAATCCAAACTCTACCACCAAGAGTTTGATCCTTATATGACTTAACCTGATCAAGACTTGTTGGTAGTTCATCTGCGGCACACCGTCGGGCTCAATCTATCGTGGGCACCATGGCAGTCGGGCTACACAATTCTCCAACAATTAGAAGCTAGCTAGTCAATATTTAAGATGATGATCGATCAATATTTAAGGGATCTCAAGAACTCAACAGCTTAGGTCAATGGCTCCACATATACAAACCAAGTCAACAAAAATTAATATGTTTTATTGAGAGAGAGAGAGAGAGAGAGCTCCTTGAAAATACCAAGTTCCTATAGCTTCAACTCCTGCATGGGAAGAAAACTTGACCTCAATTCGGCTCCTCAATTGAACGTAGATGGCGAGTATTGCACAAGAAAGCACTAAAACTTCAGAGAAAATGGATCCCCGGCTCCACAAAGTTGCAAGAGAAGGCAAAATAGAGCTTCTAACAAGTATTATGGAAGGTGACAGCGCTCCAGACCTGATCACTCTCTATCTAACTCCTCAAAAGAACACGGCTCTCCACATTGCAATCAGATTCGTCCATCAAAATATTATGAAGAAAATGATCCAACTTCAACCGTCCTTTATCTCTCAACCCAACTCCAAAGGTGACACCCCACTTCACATGGCAGAAAGGGCCAGCCATCTCAGCATCACAAAGCTTCTTACACCCACTTCCGAGGAAGGAGCCTCGTCACGAGAGCTTGGCTGTGTAGCGTTGAGGACGAAGAACATGGATGGTAGTACTGCAATCCATGAGCCACTAAAGAAAGGGCACGAGAAAGTGGCATTGCAGCTGCTTAGATTGTTGGGCAAAACACTGCACAAGTCATCATCTAGAAGGCTCCCTTGGTTGACTTTTCTAGATGTCCATATGACATCACATTCTCTAAAAAGAAGACATCACTAGAACTTTCTTGTTTTTCAGGAATTGTCCTATGCAGAGACATCTAGAAGTGTCCCACCTCCTCACACAACCCACATAAAGCATGGTGTAAAATGGGCTACGTATCCCACTTAAGCACCACATCCTTCAAACCGACCTTAGTCCCACTGCCTATAAATAGGAGTGCTTTGTCACTCTTTGTGCACAGAAGTGAAGAGTATCAAGTGAAGTCAAGTCTAGCTCTAGTGGGTGAAGAGTGAAGTGAGACACACAGAAGTGTGTAGTGAGAAATTTGTGTGAGTGCTCCTTTGTAGTGAGTGAGTGTACTGAGTAATTTATAATGAGTGAGTCTTTTGTTTGCAAGAGTGTAGGCTTAAAGTGTGTGTAAGTTGTAAACTTTGTAATAGTGTATTTGTGTAAAATTTATAAAGTGGGTTCTTGTTTTTAGTAAAATTTATATTTTGTAATTAAGCTGTAGCTAGTGTGTTTCTCCCATTGTCCAAGGTATCAAAGCCATCTTCCAACATAGTGGTATCAGAGTCAGGTTCCCCTACAAGCAGAGATGGTACTGGAGTATCCAGATGAAGGCGTTATTCGGATCACAGGATCTATGGGAGATCGTCACCAAAGGATACGTGGAGCCCACTGAAGAGCAAGAAGTTGTGTACACTCCGGAGCAGAAGACTACCCTTAAAGATCAAAGGAAGAAAGACAACAAGGCTATGTTCCTACTCTATCAAGGGGTAGATGAATCAACCTTGGAGAAGATTGTTGAAGCACCATCTAGCAAGAAAGCATGGGAGACCCTGAGCACTATCTTCAAAGGCGTTGATCGAGTCAAGAGAGTCCGTTTGCAGTCCCTTTGAGCAGAGTTTGAAACCACTCACATAAAAGAAGGTGAGAATATTTCTGATTATTTTTCACGATTTCTTGTAATAGTAAATCAAATGAAGAGAAATGGTGAAAAGATAGAAGATATTAGAGTTGTAGAAAAAGCATTGAGATCCCTCACAACCAAGTTTGAGCACGTGGTTGTGGCTATTGAGGAGTCCAAAGATTTAGAGACTCTCTCAATAGAAGAATTAATGGGATCACTCCAAGTCCATGAGCAACGTATGCAAAAGAATAGTGGCTCCATGGTCTTGGAACAAGCACTAGAGTCAAAATTGACTCTTAGTGAGCAAAAGCCCGGTCACAGAAGTTGGAAGCGAGGCAGTAAGCACAAACAACAATCGCAGCAGAGGTAAAGGGGGAGCAAACCCTCAAAACCAAGGGCAATCTCAATCAAGGAGCACCAACAATCACGAAAGAGGAGCTGGCCGAGGTGGATTCACTCGTGGTCGTGGTAATTCAAGAAATGTTCAATGCTACAACTACAACAAGTTTGGACACTTTGCCTCAGAGTGCTAGAGCAAATCCGCAGAACGGGAGGAGCGATCTAACTTCGCAGAAGCGAGAGATGAACAAAAAGAATAATCCATAGTTCTCCTAGCAAAAGAGGAAGGCTATGGTCAAGAAAATGTCTAGTACTTGGATTCTGGCGCGAGCAACCACATGTGCAGGAAGAAGGAACTCTTTGAAGAGCTTGCAGAAGATGTCACTAGAAAAGTAAGTCTCGGAGACCCATCAAAGCTTCAGGTATGAGGTAAGGGAAATATTAAGATTTATCAGAAAGATGATGTGCCTGCATATATATCAAATGTGTATTACGTGCCCAACATGAAAAGTAACATCCTTAGTCTTGGGCAAATCCTGGAAAAGGGGTATGTAATACACATGGAATATCTCTCTCTGTCATTGAGAGATGTATATGGGATGCATATAGCTCGAGTCCAAATGGTGAAGAATCGCATGTTCCCACGCTATCTTAACACAAAGTTAGAGAAGTGCTTCCAAGGACTTATAAATAATGAGTCATGGAAGTGGCATCTTAGATATGGGCATCTTCACTTCAATGGGCTGAAGCTATTATCCACTGCAAACATGGTGCATGGCTTGCCAACTATCGAAAAGCCCGAGCATGTGTGTGAGGCATGCACACTTGGCAAACAACAAAAAGAAACTCATTTCCAGTAGGAAAATCATGGAGAGCGAAAGCACCATTGCAGTTGGTTCACACAGATATCAGTGGACCATTGAAGACACCTTCTCTTGGAGGTAATAGATACATCATTACTTTTATCGACGACTTCAGTAGGAAGCTTTGCGTATTCTTTATCAAAGAGAAGTCTGCAGCCTTCACTACCTTCAAAAATTTCAAAGCCCTGTGTAGAAGTAGAAAGTGGTTGTAAGATTAAGATACTTAGATCTGACAGAGGTGGAGAGTACACCTCGAAAGAATTTCAAGAGTACTATAAACAATGGGGCATCAGGCATCAGTTCACAACTGCCTATACACCGCAGCAGAATGGAATAACGGAAAGGAAAAACTGCACCATCCTCGATATGATGAGGACCATGCTCAAAGAAAAGGGTCTGCCAAAAGAATTTTGGGCAGAAGTTGCTGCGTGTACAATCTACTTACTCAACAGATGCCCTACAAAAAGTGTTAGGAATAAGACACCACAAGAGGCATGGAGCGATCACAAACCAAGTGTTGCCCATCTAAAAATATTTGGGTGTGTTGCATATGCCCAAGTACCAGAGGCAAAGAGGAAGAAGCTTGATGATCGTGGAGAAAAATGTATCTTTATCGGATATAGTGAGGAGTCTAAAGCCTATAAACTCTATAACCCACTTACTAAAAAGGTAGTGGTAAGTAGAGATGTAGTCTTTAGTGAAGAAGATGCATGGAGGTGGAACGAAGAAGACACATCCCAAGAAAAGCCTCTTGAAATAGAAGAGCATGAGACGCATCCTCAAAACCATGAAGGCCCGCGGCAAGATGATGCAACATCTGCACATACAGCATCATCACTTCGAAGAAGTCCTGAAGGACAAGATGGATCATCAGCAAGCAATTCATCAGCTCGAAGCTCTTACTCCTCAATCACACCCATCAAGATGAGAAGCCTAAGAGACATCTATGAGGAAACTGAAGAGACCAACCTCTTATGTCTTTATGCTGCCCATGAGCCTCTTACCTTCCAAGAAGCAGTGAACGAAGATTATTGGAGAAAAGCCATGGAAGAAGAGATTCACGCCATCGAGAAGAACGACACTTAGGAACTTACCACACTCCCTCCAGGCCAGAAGCTATCGGTGTCAAGTGGGTATATAAGATCAAGCGCACGATCGATGGAGAGATCGATCAATGTAAGGCGAGGCTTGTAGCTAAAGGCTACAAACAGCAATATGGCGTGGATTATGAAGAAGTCTTTGCTCCTGTCGCCCGACTTGATACGGTAAGAATACTTATCTCTCTTGCAACACATCATAGTTGGAAAATTTACCAACTAGATGTTAAGTCAGCATTCCTAAATGGTATACTTGATGAAGAAGTATATGTAGAATAACCAGAAGGCTTTATAATAGAAGGAGAGGAGCAAAAAGTATACGGCTTAAAGAAAGCGTTATATGGGCTAAAGCAAGCCCCACGAGCATGGAATGCTCGTATAGATAGCTATCTAGAGGAAAACAGGTTCTCCAAATGCCCGTATGAGCATTCTGTCTACATAAAGAGAAATGCTCATGGAGAAATACTCATAGCATGCCTCTACGTTGATGACTTACTATTCACTGGGAATAGCCCCCAGATGTTCAAAGAATTTAAGCATGTTATGTTCAAGGAGTTTGATATGACCGACTGCGGACTAATGTCCTTCTTCCTGGGTATAGAGGTAAAGCAGCAACAAGATGGTATTTCCATCTCACAGAAAAAATATGCCAAACAACTCCTTGAAAAATTCAGAATGAGCAACTGCAATCCTATAAGCACCCCTGTAGCAATAGGTCTGAGACTAACAAAAGAAGGAGAAGGAAGAGACATTAATCCGACACTATTCAAAAGCCTAATTGGAAGCCTAAGGTATCTCACAATCACAAGGCCATATATTGTTTATGGTGTCGGGCTTTTGAGCCGATATATGGAAAGGCCGAAGGAGTCACACTGAGTTACAGCCAAAAGAATCTTACAGTACATCAAAGGTACCATGAATCTTGGTCTTTTCTATGGCTATGGCAATGAAGCCAAGTTATATGGATATTCGGACAGTGATTGGGGAGGTGATCAAGATGAAAGAAAGAGCACTACAGGGTATGTGTTCTATCTTGGATCTACGACCTTCACATGGGTCTCTAAGAAACAAAGTATTCTAGCACTATCTACGTGTGAAGCCGAATATGTAGCAGCATCAGCAGCAGTCTGCGAAGCTATATGGGTGAGAAACCTCCTGGAAGAATTTTATCACCCACAAAATGAATCCACAACTATATATGTGGATAACAAGTCTGCCATTGAACTCACTAAGAATCCTATACAGCATGGAAGAAGTTAAGCATATTGACATCAGGTTCCATTTCATAAGAGATCATATAAAGCAGAAGACAGTGAAGCTGGAATACTGTAGCACTACTGAACAAGTGGCAGACATTTTCACTAAGGCTTTGCAAACCGACACCTTCACAAGATTAAGAGAAAAGCTTGGCATAAAGATAACTTCAATCTAGAAGATTAAAGAGAGGCAATGTTTATGGGGGAGAATGTTGGGCAAAACACTACACATGTCATCATCTAGAAGGCTCCCTTGGTTGACTTTTCTAGATGTCCATATGACATCACATTCTCTAGAAAGAAGACATCACCAGAACTTTCTTGTTTTTCAGGAATTGTCCTATGCAGAGACATCTAGAAGTGTCCCACCTCCTCACACAACCCACATAAAGCATGGTGTAAAATGGGCCACGTATCCCACTTAAGCACCACATCCTTCAAACCGACCTTAGTCCCACTGCCTATAAATAGGAGTGCTTTGTCACTCTTTGTGCACAGAAGTGAAGAGTATCAAGTGAAGTCAAGTCTAGCTCTAGTGAGTGAAGAGTGAAGTGAGACACACAGAACTGTGTAGTGAGAAATTTGTGTGAGTGCTCCTTTGTAGTGAGTGAGTGTACTGAGTAATTTGTAATGACCGAGTCTTTTGTTTGCAAGAGTGTAGGCTTAAAGTGTGTGTAAGTTGTAAACTTTGTAATAGTGTATTTGTGTAAAATTTATAAAGTGGGTTCTTGTTTTTAGTAGAATTTATATTTTGCAATTAAGCTGTAGCTAGTGTTTTTCTCCCATTCTCCAAGGTATCAAAGCCATCTTCCAACATAGATTTGATTAGCGAATGGGTGAGCTAGCAATTGATGTGAACTTGATAGGAGAGAGTTCACTTTACTTGGCTGCTGAAGCAGGGCTAGAGGAAGTTGTAACAGAGCTAATGGACACAGGAAATTTCAGCTCTGAAGGGCCACAGCGACAGACTCCTCTGCATATTGATGTTATTAAAGGTCGATCCAGTAATATTTCTTGGTCACATTATTAATTTGTTGAGCAAATAGGATATATATAAAGATGGGGAATATTCAAGTGCATCTATCCCTCACGAGGAACACCCCTTTTGGGGAAGTTTCAAGTACAAAGGGGGATCTTTCCATCAAGTACAAAAGCCCTTTTGTACTTGAAACTTCCCCAAAAGAGGTGTCCCTCACCACACATGGCGAAGGATAGATACACTTGAATATTTTCCTATAAAGACATATATATATATATATATATATATATATATATACATATAGGGGAATACTCATGTGCATCTATCCCTCACCATAAGGTGAGGGGCACTTTTCCTTTTTGCACATGAAGATAAGGAAGTATACCTCATCCTATGCACTTAAAAATTCACTTTTGTACTTGAAAATCCCCATTTATGGAAGTGTCCCTCACCCTATGGTGAGAGATAGATGCACATGGATGTTCCCCATACATATATATATATATATATATATATATATATATATATATATATATTGGCTCTTACTGTGGAATAGATGTTGGCTAACCAAATCATCCCAATAGGATAATCACAGGTATTGATTTAAGCACTTCAAAGTTCAGTGGTTTCTTATCTACTTTTTTTAATATAAGATTTAATCTACGTGCATACATACATAATTGCTCATGTGCAGCTGCCTCGCATCGTGCAATGGCCTCACCTGATAAATATGGGACTGTCGTCCAAATCCGCTTTTGGCCTCCCCGACTATATCACTGATCTTATTGGTTTTAAATCGATCAATAATTAAATGAACTGGTTTGAGAGCAAAAGTCAAATTAATTAATTTTAAAACAGTTAAGTTTGAAGGCCACAAATCAAAGAGCTAGGATGATAGAATTGACTCGAAGTTTCACAAACTAGTTGGGACCATTTGGATCTTTGGATCCCTCTATGTCGACGGTGATTGGTGGGACCTCAATTAAGTGCACCCCTTTGGTTAGCACCCACATACATATATGTCTGATCCTAGTGAGACAACTAATGGGGCCCACCTAGAGAACCACAAATTATGAGACTAAGTTTTAAAAAAAATCTCATAGTTGATCCAACTGTACAATTCATTTAGATTGATGCATACTTCATGGGATCTTTTGGGACCCCCCACTACCCCACAATGTAACTGACATAGTTATTGACCTATCTAAATGAGATTGACCATTGGATTGAAAAAAAAAAAAAAGAAAAAAACTTCATTTTAAAGCCATTAAACCTTAAAGAGACACTGGTGGATCTTTTGTCTTGATGGACTTGAAATTTCGCATAGTGGTTGATCTAATGATGCCCCCACATCTGCTATGATTGATAGGCCTCAGGCGAGCCATGGGGGCAGTCCGCAATGAAGCATGGTCGTGTGTGTATATATATATATATATATAAAATAGAGGGTAATATTCAGGTGAGAATATATGAGAACTTTTTTGCGGGGCCCAACTAATAACCCAACTAAACCTAGCAACTAATATGGAACCCTCTGATAGTCACTAATCCCAAGAATTGATACATATTCGAATGAACTGAACCGTTGGATCGAAAGTTGAGTATATTTTTGAATATGCATATAGCACTACTACTATACATCTAACTTACACAGTACAATATATAGCAGCTAGATGATGTTTGGGCACACCTGTGATCTGAGAACCCACGGATTATGAAATAGAAAGATCTATGTGGGACCACACCATATTAATATTTAGATTGTTTGTCAGTCAATCGTCTCAATCCTCAGAGTTTGATCTTTGTTTAGATGGGCAGACCACTGAAATATAAATATATATAGCCGATGGTTTTGTCATTTCTCTTCTTCTTTGGTTCAATGTGGCTGACAGTCCTTGGTTTAGTCTGACTTGGGAAACGCCACCAATTCCCAAACTACAAAATGTGATTTTTGATGTTGGGGATTCAAAAGATAACCGTCAACAGATTTTTTTTATTTTTTTTTTAAATACAATTGATCACCTTTTATTTTCAGAAAAAATACCTTCTTATTTTTATTTTTTGTTAAATCGACTACCTTTTATTTCTATTATTTTCTTTCCTCGAAAGGACTACCATTTTTGCAGCATCAAGAGTCCCATTTTGAATAGCTCACCAACTTAAAGTGTACGTGGGGTTAGGAGCACAAAACTTTGTTCATGCAAAAAAATTAGCCACATCTCTTACCCCTATCATTTCCATCCGGGCCCCACAAATTTAACGGTGTACAGTCCATTCGGATGGTTATACAGTCGATCCAATGGTATACATTACATCGGATGGGTGCAAAGGTGGGCCCCATGTCAAATTCAGGGGGGGGGTCCATTCTGATGGACCATGTTCAATTTGCTAGTAAGAGTAGAGAAATCTTATAGGCAAGCCTATAGATGTGTCGAACTTTGCTCCAACTCTTATTAGAATGAAATTTGACTGAAAGTGAGATATTTTGTGAGTGCTTTTAGCTTTAGAGGTTATGGCTGCACCCATAGATAAATTGTCCTGCCCATAAGATCCTCTCATCTGGATTGAGAGAATCTTGTCTAAATCCATGTGCCAAATGCAGAATGCTTTGAACATGCCCATTTGTATACAGTCCAAAGCTGAATCTGAGTTTTGCCTAGACATTAAGCAGCAACGGATGTCAATAGCAGCTCTCTTCCTCAACATGGAGAATTGCAATTTCCTGGGATGAGTACAATTGCATGATCCCTCTCTTCCGAAACCATAGCATGTAAAGCACGGAATCCTATAGTTGCACAAGTACAACCTTGATCCAAACTACACTGGAATGTATTATGTGCAGTACCCTCGCCATACGCCAAATGCTAACTAGGCAGGTCACTTTAGCCTTGCTTCATACAAACAATTGAAAAGATCAGATCAACTACGTTGGGGCCTATTTGTTTAGGGGAATTCCTTCCTAATGGGAATTCCGGCGGCGAGTATTTCTGGATTTCCTATTTGGAGTGATATGTTCGTGTGGGAAGGAAATCTCAAAAGCTAAATTTCTGTGAATTCCAATTGAAACACTAGAGAGCCATCGAGCATTTCAGGAATTAGTCATAGTATTTGTCACACCCGAGATTTCAACATCCTTTAATTTCGCAACACATGCTCAGACAATTGTATGGGTCAAATCTATCGGCAGAACTATATAAATAGTATGGTACAATAAAGGAGTCTAACTAAAGTCTAAATCATTAACTAGGAATTAATCTCTGTCCTAACAAAAATCTCAACCAAACAAAAATCTTTAAAGTCATATTACAAGATCCGTCAAATAATTAAACGAAACATCTGAAAGTCTGAAGAACTAAGCAAGATAATCTAAATTAATGCTCCATCTCTTGAATGAGAAAATCTCTCATCCAAAGTAAAAGCAAATCTAATCAAGATCATCAACCTCGGTATCTGAAAAATAAGATAAGAGCAAGTAATGAGCTATAACAGCCCAATAGATAATCAAACTACACAAACTGTATAAGGATATGTAGTATAGAATAGACGAACAGTAGGAATTAAGGACAATAGATTAATGGCAATTAGAATTACTCGAATACATCTAAGATTCATATAAGACTAAATTGATTCGAATTAAGGCAATAAAAAAATACTAGATATGAATATCAAAAGAATTATGAATTTCGTAGAATAAGCGATTAAAAACCTTGGAAAGGCACATCACATAAGAGTATACAACATTAACATCTCCTGTAAGAGTATCATAGTAAGATGTACGGTATTACTACCCCCTGTATGAATTGGCAGACAAGGTCTAAGAAATAAACTGCCGCACGACAACAAGAGTCAAACAAAATGGGCACAGAAGAATAAGTGGATAATAACGAATCATGACAAGCGAATAGCAAAGGATAATTGAATTGGGACACTAACTGAAAACGAAATGCCATGCGAACCATGGATACAAGGTATCAACAAGATCACATAAGATTCTCCACAATGGGCTCAAGCGACATCAAGAACTTCTAAAACTAATGTAAGACCCATCACTCATCTCAGACCAGCAAACAAAATCATCTTATGATCAATTGTCAACTGTGTTTAAGTTAAGGAATTAATCTCATATATTAGATTATCAAGACCCCATATCAGGATCTCCTTACATATGCAGTTTATTTCTTGACTATGACATACATAAATATGGTCCTTATGTTTCGTCGAGCGTCTTACACGTGTATTAGAAGTTAAACCACACTATCTATCATGTAGGATAATATCAACCAAGAATTAGAATCACAGCTCGAAGAATAGGACTAGACGCTCACAAATATATGGATAATAGCCGTCTAAAACAAGTTTCATAGAGTGTTATTCACGCACTCAAAATATCAGCAAGATTAATTCTAATCAATGCCGAATTTGGTCAAAACATTCTTCATATATCTGACAATTAACCCACCAAGTTTACAGAGGAAAGAATCTTGAATGATCAAGATACAATTTTTGAAAATTGGAACACATAACATGAAAGAATTTAATTTGCAGAAATCTGGACTTTTACACATGCTTCTTGTCCAAAATTTCATAATTTTTGTACCACTCAGAATGGTCCAAAATTTGAACTGGAGTTATAGACAGATCAATGCCAATAAAAGTAAGAAAATTTTTCTGAGCCGAATTTGAAAGATGAAATTAAGGATCAATTGCATGTTCACAAAAATGTCAAAAGTTGTTAATTATGATGTCTAGTGCGAGAAAGTACATTTGGATCTAAATATCCTTCTAAACAATCCATCGAAAGGATTTTCAATTATTGAGTATTATGGTGTTCATCTGCACACGCAATAGACCAAAATTATTTGGTTTTTAAGTGATGGATTTAAGGATTCATCTGATACATGTCAAAGACTGAATTGTAGAATGCCTAGTGCCAGATGTACAGTTGGATCTGAAACTCCGTTCAGAAAGTTCATCCAAACTATTTTCAGTGTCCAATTAATGTCAGTTACTTTGTTGATTATTAGAGTGCTTAAATGAGAAGCCAGAAGACGAAGAAAGTTCTTAAAACAGAGAGAGAGAGAGAGAGAGAGAGATGACAACCAAGGAATTCACTAATAAAACCGGCAAAGAACCAAAAAAGGAAGAGAAAATCGGGTCTTGAAGCGATTAGCGATTCAGTTTCTCTATAGCTTGTTTTTACTTTCTTTCTTTCTTGTTGAAGATAAAGATAAGGTTGCAAGAGATGAGAGAAAACTTTTAAGTTAGCAGACCAAATGGAAAAGAAGCTTGCAACAGATACTTAGAAACTTAAGTTACCAAACCAAGGAGATATAATAAGTTATGAAGGAAAATTGTAACATAGTGCTGAATGCTAATAACGAATCAGGAATATTACTCTAATAAGATATTTGAGGGAAAACAAAGGAATTTTTCACAAACTGCAATGAAAGGTGATAGTGTTTTATCATGCAAAAACAAAATAAAAATAAGGGGGTTTTATCAGAAAAATCCCCTTCAAGTAGGTGATGACCAAAAAGGCCCTTAAATTTCAATATAGACAATAAAGGACCTCCCGCCATTTTTTATTTTTTTTTTTTTTTTCTGAGCAGCAATATCGCTGCTCGCATCATCTTCTTCTTCCTCCTTTTTAGGGGTTTTTCTGACCACTACTCACCTCCAGGTATGCAATGGTCCACGGGAATATCAAAAGGGACTCTGCGCCTTAGGTTTTCCTCGCTAACGAGTTCTTCACCATCTACTTCCCATAACAGCAACACCAACCATCAACCCTCCAATAGCACCCACCACCTCCGCCCCACGGGCTTTATGCCGCCTTAAACAATGCTACAGTCTCCAACCTAGCCACCATGTTATTTGCCACACATAGAAGAAGTCCTTTATACCTGGCTCAAAGGCCTTAATGCCATAGAAGAAGAAGATGAGGAAGATGAAGAAGAAATGAGTGGCGATGTCGCCGCTCATGTCAGGCGAGCGGCAAAATCACTGCTCAACAAAAAAAAAAAAAAGATCAAAACAAGTGGCATAAAACCGCCGCCGCCAGAGAAGATGGCCTTTGCACTATTCGTTTGGTCCTCATGCAACAAAGGGGAGACATGCAACTGATTAAGTAGTTAGATGTTAGTTTTATTTATGATACTTTTAATTTTAGTAGAGAGAAAGGAGTTCTCTTCACCTTAACTGGAGCAAAGCTTTTGTCTTGCTTTTTTGAAAGTTAGTTAGGAGGGGAATTAATTTCCTTCCCAAGTAGATCCAAGTAGGAGGAAATGTATTTCACTAGAGAAAAGAATTTTGCCTCTACTTTTCCCTGCATTAAACTGGGGCCATATAGACATGGGAAGGGCTAGTACAGTACCGAATCATTTGAGTCTTGAGAGATATGCAGCTATGGATGGCTCTTACTATTTGGGTAGCGGGTGTGCTTTCTGAATGGATATTGATGCCTTAGGTCATGTCTGACTGTGGGGGAGGAAATTCCCAATTTTCAAATCATCATCAATGGCCTTAGCTAGTCAGAGGTGACAATCTACGGGATGTATTATTCACGGGGAAGAGAGAGTTCCTCATTCTTGCATACACGCAATTGCGTGCACACACAGTAAAGGGTAGGAACACTCGGGTATTGAGAGAGATGGAAAAAGAGAAGACTGGTTTTTTGGAGAGAAGATAGGAGTTGTTTGGCATCAGTCTTTTTTATTGTTTCCGCACTCCCGTGGGATTGGAACCCATGAATGGCGTTTGGATGAGGAGATTGGGGCTGTTTGGCATCGGTCTTCTCAAATCTAGAGGGAACGAGCAACAATATTGCTACTCAAGTATACAGGCAAGAAGCAATATCGCTACTCAGCAAAAGAAAGAAAAAAAGAATTAGAAGGACAAAAAAAAAAAAAAAATCCTGGAATGGGCCCCTGGGACCATTCCGGTGTATTATAAACTTTGAGGAACTTTTTGGTTTCCACTGGGTTTATAGGGAATTTTTCCGGTAAAATCCCCTAAAAAAATCTATAACCCTTCATTGCAGTTTGTGTTAAATCACTAAATTACTCTTATTTAGTTAAAATTGGTCAAAATTGAATTCAATGATCAATCTGAGTATTCCAGCCCACCTTCCACTGTACACCTTGAGGAAGAGCCTTACCAAGCCTTCATTTTGTGAACATTATCTTATGCCATCAGTGGGGCTCATTAATGAAATTATAGACCCCTAACATGAATTCCCCATCATATGTTGATCATGTATATTTTAATCACATGTTTTATGCATGCAATTAATCTATTAGTGGGTTAGACACAAATGAACTTAAGTTTTTTCTACTTCCAATACATGGATGGAAATTCACTTTTATTTGTTCAAATTTCATTACTCGATCCCACTTATGACTAACACAATAAATAAAGACTTTTAGATGATACGTGATTTTCTACCACTAAATACTCCATTTTGAGGATTATCTTATGCCATCAGTGAGGCCTATCAATGAAATCCTACCCGCTTAACATAAATTCAAGATCATGTATTGATCAGTTATATTTTATGCATGCGATCAATATAACACCGGTCCAACTCAGATGGATTCAGATTAGTCTGCCTCCCATACATGAATAAAAATTGACATAATTTTATCACATCTTGTTAACATGTTAAATGATAGTAATGATCCTTCACGATACGGTGACTTCAAAAGATACTTATCCTTGTGTTTCCATAAGAGAGTCTTCGATAGGGCGGGCTTTTTATTTTGATTTGTAGGATCCAAACTACTTGATCTTATCAATGTTATTAGCATAAAATAGGGCACGACTGGATTTTGCTTTAAGATTTAAAGGAGAGATTATTATGTGTTACTCAAATCAATTAGGAGATGACTTAGTTTTTTTTTTTTTTTTTTTAGGTCCCGGATAGATTTTGCTCTGAGATTTTGGGGGAAGAAAAAATAGGTCTCAATTAGATTTTGCTTCGAGAGTTTTGGGGAAGAGGATTATTTATGGACAACGTGTCTACTCCAAGGAGACTAGGAGACCACAAAATGTGACTTTGCTTCGAGATTTTGGGGGAAGAAGATTATGTACAATGTGTCACTCCAAGGAGATTAAGAGGTGACATGAAACCTCTTATAGACCACAAACACATGGCACTTTTAAGTCTTCTATTACATTATCTAAGTCAGATTTGAATTCAAAGCGTAATGCGATCCATTATCTTGAAAAGGAGTCCAGAATGTTCGATTATATTTTATGAATCAAGATTTGAGGAAAGGATAAGAAATCGGTCCAAATTGAAATTAAAATAGGAACTGAGAGTCGATATTGCAATTGAAATCAGCCTCTTTAATATAAAATAACAAGTTCTACTCAAAGAAAAAATCGCATGGAAATGAAGCTACTGCTCTTCCAAATGTTAAATAGAAGCCCCATAGAGTTTCAGGGACTCTAGATTGCACAGCGTTCAGTATGGGGTTTCTATCATAAGAATCCATGCACACCATAATTCCACTACAGTATTGAAAGCTTGACCCTGTCTTTCAAATGGAAATGTTGATGAGAAAATGTTTTAATCGTTCATGAGTTCCCATGCTACATCTTTACCATCAGTCATGTTGAAAATAGTTTCAACTCACAGCAGAAAAAGCATGAACCTTTACCGTCAATCGTGTTGAAAATATTTTCTACTCACAGCAGAAAAAGCATGAAGACGAAGCTACTGCTATGCCAAGTTCATTCATCAGCTTCTATTGGAATCCGGCATGATTCCATGCCGCTTAAAGAACTCCCTAAAGCCATATGTGCTGAGGTCATAGTTGAACTGCAATAGAAAACCACAAATCAGATGATTGAAGCAAGCGTAAGTAGATATAAATGAAAGCCTGCAATGCCTGACGCCTACGAGTTTCAAATAGTGGTTCATTATTACATAGTGATCACACCTACGACTGGCATGGTAATCAAAATCAGCTGATAAATAAGAGAAGCTTTCTTTCCTTTCTTTTGCTTTGACTTAAATAGGTCAATATAAAAAGTGAGATATTGACCAGGATTGCAGCCCATTATTATATTATATGATTATATATGAAAGTGGCTGAAACCAATTGAGAAATCAGCTTGATTTTGACCTTCACTAATTTATTTTGACTCATAAGCCACGTCAGCACATTGAGTTCTTTAGTCTTTATTTCACCTCCACTAACTCCGACCAATTATTTTGAGAGGGAAGATTGATTTATATTTTCTAACTTCTAATTTGATATTAGAGATTCAAAGGTATAAGATAATTTATTGTTTTCTAACTTCTAGAAACTAATTAATATTTTTGTTGGCACGGGCATATTTTGCTAGTTATATTATATATGAAAGAGGCTGATTCCAATTGAGAAATCAGCCTCAATGTGTTCAATTGATTTTCACCATCTTCAATTTGATTTTGACCAATTTGTTTCCTTCATCTATCCAACTCAACGCCTCCTTATTCTTATACCTTAAAGCTGGCCACATCAACTCTCTTTTCCACATCAACAATCAATTCAATTATGTAAAAATCATTGTCAAATAATCATTTATTTAATACCTTAAGGAGAAGCTGGCCATTGTTTACATTTAAAGCTTTTACAAATCCATCGGTTTCTGAAAAGATAATTCCCTTTAATCATGTATTAAATGCCTCCAAGACTACAATTATTTCCATTTAAAGACTTTACAACTCCAAAAAACACTTCAAAAACTTTGGTTTTGTTTTCTATTCTTGCTCTGTCTATTTCCATTTCTTTCTATTTTAGCCTTCACAAATCCATCGGCTTCTGAAAATACTTTAGGAGAATTCCTTTTGTATTTAATGCCTCGGAGACTACCATTATTTCCATTTAAAGCCTTTACAACTCCATACAGTTTTGAAAACACTTCAAAAGCTTTGGTTTTGTTATCTATTATCGCTCTGCCTATTTCCATTTCTTTCTATTTTATTGATTGTTGAAAGAGGAGGGTTCTTCTATATTGAAAGCAAGCATCTTTAATTGTTTTGGTATTTGCATCTGTATCTATTTCACTAACATTTTGTTTTAAGGTAAGGTTTTTGTTGGCTTCTCATCAGGTTATTCTTAAGTTCTTATGCAACCTCTGTTTCTTCTTTTTTATTTTTATTTTTCATAATTTGTATATTTTGTGTTTTTTTTTTTTTAATGAAGATGGAAAACAGATAGTGGTGATGATCAAGGATGTGCTACAGATTTCTACTAATTAACTAATGGTAAATTGAGCATGCAATGTCAAAACTGCAACTTAGATCAAATAATATAAGCTTTCACCCATTAAGGTTGTAAAAAATAAAAATAAAAAGAAATAGATGGTTTATATCAGTGCGCATTTGAAGTTTTCTAATTTATCGAAATGTTAGAGCAAAGATTTATATTGAACTTTTCATCATTTGCCTTTTTCTTATTGTGTTGTTTGTATTGTACAAGAAAAATACTAAAACCAAGTATTTATTGATTTTCTTTCTGTGTTACTCAGTATTGTTTCTTTGAAAGTGGTCGAACAAAGTCCACACCAGAAAAAAAAAAGGGAAAATCACTGCCTCTGTTTGTGTACTTTTAACTTTTGATATGCTTTTGCATATTTTGTACTCTTTTTTTTTCAATTATATTAGTAGAAAATATTCTTTGGGAGAAGAGGAGAAATTCGTTTTTCCTATTTTTCTTAAAAATAGTAATTCCTTTATTATAAAATAACTTTTTTAGCCTTGACAAACTTCTCAGAATCTTGTAGGCAAAGAAGAAGATAGAGAGAAGTTCTCTGCATTGGCAAATTCATAGAGTTTAGCATGCCATCGGGTGGGCGGAGATGGTTTTGTCATTTTAAGCCACGCATAAGATCTAGACATTGTTTTGTCCTCGTCGTATAGTAGGTTAGGACACCAACACCAATTTGTAGATGGTTCAGGTTTCTAATCAAGCTCCAATAGTTTTAATATGCAATTCAGTCACTGTTTGAGTTATTGTGAAAACATCATATACTGGTTGATGTATTAGTTCAGTTTAGTTTAGTCCCCTTTAGTGTCTTGGGATGAAAATAAGTTGGTATAATTTAATAAGAGACAGAACGTATAAAGTTATTTGAATAAAAAATAAAAATTTCCACTATCATATGTCCCTTTAAGGAAAGTAGAACCTCTATCACATGATTGATATGCATTTGGGTGGACTCTAAACAAAGGGACTAATTTCTACTTCTAACTTGTTTGATATTTGGTTTAATGCTCGACTTCTCTCTCACGCTCTCATATAATTAACTCTGGAACTTCATCCGTATGCATCAAAAATCCTGGTCTGTGCAATTCAACTAGCCTATCATCTGGTCATTTTTGTGGACTTTTCTAGGTGATAAAGATTTCATGCGTATAATTTATTACTGATTTGCTCCAATTTCTTGGGCATTTCTTCTCACCCTTTTAAATAATCCAAAATCCTGCTTTTCTAAAGCTCTTATAGGATCTTGGTTGTATACTAAACATGTTTTTGTATCACTTGAATTAGAGATTTTTATTTTAATAAAGATCAGTTTTAATAGAAATGGAGGAGAACTACTAAAAAATTTCCAACCATTGAAATGCAATCAGCAGTCACACTTTAATTTACATTGAATTGGGAGTATTTAAATTTTAATTTTTTTGTCTGATTGAATATTTTCAGGTAAAACCCATTCGATTTAATTTTAGGGGTTTTCTCTCATTGATTAATTACATTTAAGAAAAGTCAGTAGTTTTTGTGTTGTAACCTTTTAATTTGGGATTATTTTATTTTTTTATTTAATTTTTATTTTTATGAAGAATGATCATGTACAAAACCAATGTTAGGACCTCTTGAACACTCATAGATTGATTTTTAAAGATCACATAAACAACTAATTTTTTTATTTTCCTCTAACTATGAAGAGAAGGTCAAAGACTCTGTTACATATAGAGAGACCTTAGTTGAGGCATGAATTGACATTTTTTCTTTTTATTTCTTTTGAATCAAAATGTGATGTCTATACTTTTAAAGCTTTGTTCACTGATCCATCACCACCTTAGAAAATCATATTGAAGGGATGATCCAATATAGCAAACTGCAAATTATCAGGTTTTATTCCATTCGGTTGGATTATTGATGTAAAGCAACCAGCTAAGAAGCATACATCACATTGCATTATGTCTTCTTTCCTCCATCATCAAAATGCAAAGAACTCAAGACATGATCCAAATGATATTATTGGTAATGAGTTTACTACTTATAATTTCACATAATATAGGCATACACTAATATTCATACAAATTAAAGTATAACTACTTCTTTTATAAAATTTTACATTTCTAAATTGCCTTCATAACAATTAGGACGTGTATCTTAATCTTATGATAAAATTAATGATAATCAGTCTTAGTATCATCCAAATGATATTATAGGTAATGAGTTTACTACTTATAACTTCACATAATATAGGCATACACTAATATTCATATAAATTAAACTATAGCTACTTCTTTTATAAAATTTTACGTTTCTAAATTGTCTTCATAACAATTAGGACGTGTATCTTAATCTTATGATAAAATTAATGGTAATTAGTCTTAGTATCATTATGATCTTATTAGTTTATATATATTATAATATCATATATATTATATTATTTTCCATTTCAATATGATTTTATACATAAAATATAATATTCTTTTAATTTCTTATAGATATTTAAAAACTTGTAGATTTTTTTAGTATGAATTATATTGGCACGGGCATGTTTTGCTAGTATAATTCATGCATACCAGCATAAAGCCCATAGTGGCCAGTATATCAGAGAATATAAATCTGCAATGATGATAAATTGCAACCCCCTGGACTAAAATTGATGTCAACAGACAGATGAAATATAAAGTAAAAAACCATGCCTCCATTAGAAACTACAACTGAATACTTACTGCACTCTAAGATTATGTAGTACCAGGAGAACTGGTGTACCAATTTATGGTGTACTCGATAATCATTAATACAATCCCCAGGAAAGATAATACATAGGATTGTGCTACTTTTGAAACAGAGGGCAAATCTGTATGTGCTTAAAAAAAAATTTAGTTTTTTTTTTTTTCTTAATATTTTTGTAGATCAGATGGATATCCATTCTACTATGCATTCAGTGCAACAGAAAAAAAAACAAATTTAGAAGAGTCATAATGCCTTGTCCATTGAATTGCTACCACAACCTCAGAAAAAGCAATCAGAGGCAGTATTCCATGTGATATGGTATCAAATGTTCTTGCTGCCTAACGCACAATGGAAAAGACAGATGCCCAAGCTTATTGCATTTGGGGACCATCAAACAAACCCCTTTAGAATTAGAGGCATCTCAAAGGCATTGTCCCTTTTCAGCTTTAAACAATATCCAACAATTCTGAATCATTTAAAAAGGGAGAAGAGTAAGAATCTTTTATTTTGCATCCATAGAAAGCATAACCAATCATATAAAAATAGTTCAAAAATGAAAAAAGAATGTGAAAGAATCAGCAAGCAAGAGAAATCACTTACAGGCATGACCTTGACTGCATATTTTGTTATATTGCTATCAGCAATCCTCCCTTGATTAGCTGTCTGCAGGAAAGAAAGAATAAAAAAATTTGAAAAGGTGATACAGAAATGACACAGACCACAAACCTGATCAAATTTTCTAGAAGAGATTACTAATGAAACACCAAGCAAGAAAAGTAACTATCGCACAGATACCGGCACCCAAGTCATTTGAAAACCTAGTTCAAACATTCACCAAACAAGAAAGAATCCAGCTAAGTCAACGCCTGACCTTATTCATTTACCATAACAGTAATTATGTGAATTCAAATCAGCATATTGATATGGCACAACTTTTTACAGTTTTGTAAAAATGGGACCAACTTTTTCATTGATCTGATCATGGTCTTGAGAATTGACCATGTCCTGTAGAAGAATCCTTAAGCACTTTCTCCCTTCTATTTTCCTGTTGATAAAAGCCTTGAGAGGCCCTTGAGGACCCTTTCCAAACTACATTTTATGGAAGGCCTAAGTATTCAAATATGAGATGCACTATTCATTTGATTGGATGAGAAACAAATTGGCACAGCCAGACTGGTGAAGAAGGATCTGCCCAAAGTAGGTAAACTCAAGCTTAGCATAGGAAAACTACTTCTAGGATTCTACCCTAAAGAGGAGAAATGAATATTATTGAAGAGTCGTGAAGATTAAAAAAAAGAGATGTCCTAAAATAGGCCTTTTGCACATCTAGAAGGAATATTTCCTTTTACAAGTGGATTTCATTTCCTTTCTTAAATGCATTCATTGAACATAGACCCTAAGTGAAAAAGGAAGACTAAAACTAGAAAGATACTTAAATAAAATAATAAGAAAATACTAAAATAATAATATTGCTCAATGAGGAAGCTTGGGCCTCCTGTTGTACACAGTTGAGGCTGTTAGGTCTACTGTGGGGCATGAGCTCGGGCCCAATAGAACTGGGCCTGGCCCATGAGTCTTGGACTAGATCTGGAACATTATGCAAGCCCATTATGTAGAAACCCCTCTTCAGCTAAATCACAAATAAGGACATCTAATTATGTTTAAATTCATTTATAATTAACTAAACTACACTGATTCTGCAAATTTAAATATATAGGGCATTAATTTTTTGATTTTTTTAGAATTTTGTTAATTTTAATCATTCATTAGGGCCTATTTGAAATACATAGGAATACATGACGAAATCAACTTTATCAAAGGATTATTAAAAAAGCAAGGGGTGAAGGACATGGGGTGTGAAAGATATAAGGTGGACATGTAGAAGAGTGCTACTATTGGCACACAATTTTTTTCTTTTCCAACACAAGGAATTTTTTTTTTATTACGTTTTTATCCCTTTATGAAATGTCTAAAATATCCATTACCCCTCTTTTCACACACAAGCTCTTCTTCTCTCCCACCATTGCTTCTTCCCTCCCACTCATCTCATTCTCCACTTCTCACTCTCCACTTTCCAGGAAAAACTCAAAACATATTGGGCAATTCATCTTTCTCCATTTTCTGCTCTTGGGCAACTATCTTCCTCCATCTCCTTCATCTTTCCTTCTTCTTGTACTTTATCTTGTTTCACTCTTTCTCTAAAGGCTTTCTAGTGCAATGAATGAAGAGAACAACAATCAAATGATGCCTTTCAATTAGAGCAGCAGTGGAAAGGTCCGTTTCTCCATTTCTCGCTTGGAACGAGTTGCAGGTCTCGATATGTACGGTCTTTCAGGTCCGAACGTATCGCATATGTTCGGAACTGTACATCCAAACAGAAGGAATATGTTCGGAAGATAGTGTCCAAACACTTCTGTTCGGACACTCAGGTCCGGACATTCTAATTTTGTTCGGAACTACAGTTCCGGCCATTTGCATTCTGTTCGGCCACTCAGAGACCGAACAATCACGATTTCTGGATTGTAAACCCTTGCGATGATGAATGAAAACAAGCCCAAATGCATGAAAAAATACTAGCATTGTTTGTAAAATCTTACATTGAATAAGAATCTATCCCCATAACAAGTTTTCATGAAAAACAAGGTAATCTAAGATATAAAAAATGATAAAGAAAAAATGGGGAAGAAGAATGAAATGGTGTGTGGGAAGAAAGAGGAAAATGAAGGGATGGGTACTTTGGGGAATTTTGATGTGTGTGGAAAGAATTAATGTAAATTTTAAATTATAGTAATGTGTGTAGAGAGAATTTGTGTGGGAAAAGTCAAAATCTGTGTGCCAATAGCAAGCCTCCATGTAGAAAGGACCTTTACTTTCCTATGTATTGAATAACTAGGGTGTTGTATGGGTATTCATTTCCCATCTTCCCTTGATTCTATTTGCATAAAAGAAAAGGTTATTTGATTCTCACTATTTAGAAATTTACCTTCCATCTTCTTTTTTAACCATTAATGGCTTGAAATCCAACGTATTCACTTTCAATGTATTCGAGTGCAAACAAACAGGCCCTTAAAGATTTTGGCTGTGAAGTGTGACTGCAACCAACTTGGCCGAATTGACTCAACTTGAAGGCGAGTAAGTACTCCACTGAGTCCATTTTTTATAACTCTGGATCTGATGGTCCTCAATGGATGTGGGATACACAAAACTCTTTCACACTTGAACATTGTAGCATTCAACCCTTTCCCGAAAGTAGACAGTCAAGAAAATATAAAGAGGTCAACCATAAATAGAGGCCAGTGAACTTTCTAATACTGGGTGGAAAGGAAGGCCAGAAGTTGGATAGCAGTGCCTTCCAACATTATAGATTTTTGGGGCATCCCCCATCCAGTGGCATACAATATACACAAAAGACAGCTAAGAGAACAAGTTTGCAAGTATGGTAAAGTCTGTAAACCTACTTGTTCTGGACTGTGAAACATTTCGATAAAAGGATAATCTTTCTTCTGCCTCGTTATACAAAATCCTGGAAACTTGGGACATTCAACCTGAATTGCATCACAGAAAAATCATTAGGAAAGAAATTGTAAAACCACAACATTAATCAGCAAAATTTAGTGCATCATAGAAAGAAAAAGAAGCAACACAAAATCAAGAATAATTAATATTGCCAAGTTGGGCAAGTTGGCTCTAGGCTTAGGCCTTCCTCACCTACTAACAGAAGCAGTTTAGCAAGTCGGTGAATCATATACTAGGTCCTCTAGCATTCAAATATTTCTCCTCCAAGCTTAGCCAGGATGTTATGCAATTAAAAAGTTGTAGCTGGATGGGATTTGCCTGTAATCCAAGCAATCAAGGTGCGAATTGGAGCCTGACAGCCTGTTTCTTTAGAAGAATTTCACATAGAAAATCCGGTTGTCTGGGAATTCCTAAATTCCTGCTAGAAATTCCTTGCTTCTTGACTACAATTTCGGGCATTCAGAAATTCCAGAATGTCTAGATTCCCAAAATCAAGCATTTTCAAAACCCAGCACCCATTTGAGAATTTTGAAATGCTGACGGCTTTCTGGTGGAACACCAGTGGCCTCAATTTTTATAGGTAGGCCCATACAGACCACAATTTCTAAAGGTGGGTTCACATTGTAATCCCTGAAGGTGGGCCCCAAGTTGTAAGTGCTAAAAGGTTGCCCTCATGTGCCATAATATCTGGGCGTGGGTCCAATGTACCACAATTCTAAAGGTAGGCCTATGTTATAATTTCTAAAAGGTGGACCCCAAATAATACAATTTATAAAGATTGGTCGCACATAATTTCTTAAGGTGGGCTGGCATAATTTATAAGTAGCCTCTTTCAGTGTGCCGCCATAATTTTTTAAGGTGGGCCAGCATAATTTTCAGTGTCCTCTTTCTTCAAGGCAATTCTTAATAATTTGGGGGAAAGGAGCGTTGTGTGCAGCATTTGGGAGTTGAAGGCTCCCCCAAGGGTGCTAGTCTTCGAGTGGTTGGCTCTCAGGAACAGGATACCCACTATGGATTTCTTAACGAGGAGAGGGATGACTATAGTGAATGGTTGCCTATGTGCTTCAGGCACAAGGAATCCATAGACCATTTATGTTGAATTGCAAAACAGCTCAGTTTATTTTAATGTCAGTGGTAGGATGGTTTGACTGTTGTTGGGCCCTCCCTAACTCTCTACTCGAGCTATTTCCCAAATAAATGGACATGTCATTAGTGCAAGATACCTTGTACCAACCCAAAATCTTAAGCTGATAGGTAGAAGACCCAAACAGGTATATGAAGGACTGTCAAACCCATTACTTGGGCGATGTGGGATGTGGGACTTTTCCAACACTCCCCCTCACATGCAAGCCTAACAGATTTCATGGACAGTGGCTACACAAGAACGACGGGAAGTGGCTCTGATACCATGTACCAATTCAAAAGCTTAAGCTAAAAGGTGAAAGTCTCAAATAGGAATATGATTTATGAAGGACTGTCAAACCATTAGTAGGCCACTTGATGTCGTTATACAATTCAATTGAAATACACCATTTTGATTAGCGTGGTAGCCACCAAAGTGGCCTCTTTGTGATGAACTATAAATTTCTAAATTGAACCAAAGGCTATTACTATTATAAATTATAGAATCGATAATGACATCAAAATTGGAGGTTTTCATTTAAGAGGCCAGCTCTGATGCCATGACAACTCTTAAGAAGAAGATTTGATAGAGGAGTTGTCCTTCTTTTAGACTCCTGGCTCCCATTTTATATATTACTCTACACAATATCTAATTCCCTTCAATTGGGGTACTGCAATCCAATAACAGTTGATTCCGCTTTGGTTGGGATATTACTATCAATCAAGAACCAGATCACTGGCTATTGCTCCTAAGGTGTATGTTATACCCATTTCAAAATAAATAAATAAAAAGGTGTATATTAAACGTATACATTATTTTAAAGTACCACACTCCATGTGTATTATTTTCCATGTTCCTTCACAATCTCAAGATGAGTCATCTTCATATCAGTTCTTATTTCCACCACCATCATGTATAGAAAAACAGCAGAAGGGTTCACTTAATAATAACCCTCCCAATAATAAAGATGAGACAACATACAGCCTGGACAATGCTCCACATTTACTGAGCTCCAAGCCCCCACTGACCTAGGAAAATCCTCACCCACATAGTTGTTTCATTATTCTTGCAAGTTTCTCTTAAGATCAATGTTATAAGTTGTAACTTTTAAATTTGATACTGAAGAGTTATTACTTGAGTTTTTTATTTTTATTTTTTTTGGAATGATAACTTTCATTCAACCACATCAATACAAAAGGTTTATACTGAACATGAAAGAAACATAGAAAACAAGCAAAGACCCAAAACATGAGACCACCAACACTGGAGACTACCCAAAGACAAAGAAGAGCCACCAAAACTACAGCATTCACCCTGATCCCCTGCTCAAGAGAAAGCTATTTCCTTCCAGTTGTACATAATTTGGTCAATAGAACAGCCCTTAAACAAGGCACTAATCTTCACCAATTGTAAGACTGAAAATTTTATCTGATCACACGAGATCTCTTCATTATTTTTTGTTCCCTCAAAGCACCTAGCGTTTCTCTCCTTTCAGATCTGCCAAATTATTTAGAAACGAAAGCTTTCACGGCTCCTTCACTCTCAGATACCCAATAGGAGATTTCCATGCTTCGAATAGGTGTTGAAATAGCTTTGGCAAACCCCATTTGCATCCAAACCAGCTTATGCTGGTGTTCCAAATTTTCACTGCACACCTGCATCTTAATAGAAGATTATCTACAGTTTCCTCGTCCTCCAAGCACAATGGGCAAACGTTGACCACAATCTTCCCTCTTTTCCTAAGATAATCCAAGGTTAATATTCTTCTTCTGAGAGCGATCCAGCCAAAATTCACTACCCTCGGTGGCGCCTTGAATCTCCATATACTTGCCAAGCTACTTCTACCTCCCTCCCTCCCAGTTAGATCTGAATAGAAGGAAGAGATAGAGAAAGACCCACTTCTTGATGCTTTCCAAATCCTAATATCTTCCCCTTCACTAGGGATTTGAGTATCCCATAAAAGGCTTAGGAGAGATATAAATTGAGTCCCATCATGCTACTTCAATTTCTCCTAAAAGCCGGGTTACAAGTAGTATGCAATGATGAAAATAGCGGTAGCGGCGGGCGTAGCGGCCCGTCGCCAAACCGTACGAAGCAGGCGATACGTAGCGTAGCGAGGATACATAGCGGCGTAGCGGTGCAATTTGAAAAAATCGCCAAAAAAAATTGAAAAATTTCAGAAAATCCAGAAAATTGTAAAATGAAAGAAAATGTGGTTCTTTTGCAAAAGTAAGAAAAGGGGGCGTAGCGGTGCCCTCAATACATGAGATCCTGTATCGCCTAATAAATAGAAAATAATAGTAATGATTTATTTTTTCACATATATTCATGTTTCTTAGTCATGCTAACTTAAAAGGTAATGGAAAGCTCCTTAAAAAAAAAAAAAAAAAACTAGAACATGAAATAAAGGCGTAAGAATTAAGAAGACTTCAGAGTTAGAGTTAGGTTATTACTCAATACTCATTAGTGAACATTGAAGTGACAATCAAATATCAATACTTCAACATTTAAGGTTCAAATTCAATCAAGTAAATGAACTATGAAGTGATCAACATTCAACACCAATTTAGATGATCAAAAATATGTGTGCATGATGAAAGGGAAACATGGATCTCATCATATTACAAGACAAGGAAGCTTTTTATAGTACTTAGATGATCTCAAAAGTTAAAAGCTTAGAAAAAAATCCCAACATACCTAGAGGGAATGGAAGCTTGGGCCTGGATCTTGTAGTTGTTTCACTTGTTTGTGTTTGATTCCTTGGAATTTGATGTTGTATCTTGTATGTTACTCACTTACTTAGTTACTTGTACTGTCTTGTAGTTGAAAATGAGTTGAAACTTGAAACTTTGGAGTTTGGAGGCAACCACAACAGTGAAGAGGTGTCTTAAAAATGCTAAGGCCGGCTAGGAAGGGTGGAAGAGGGGGGGGGGGTGGCTTTATATAGCCCAGTTATCGTAGCGGCCGCCACGCTTTGTGGCAGCCGTAGCGGCCGCTACATATGCGTAGCGGCCGCTACATTCATGTAGCGGTGCGATACATTAGTATCGCCGCTAAATTCAGCGTGGCGTGGCGGACTCAGCCGCCACGCCCGATGTACCGTAGCGGCCGATATTTTCATCCTTGGTAGTATGTCCTCCCGTGCTAGGTCGATCATGTATCTTCCCACCTTCGCTTGCTTCTCCAAAGCACACCTTAACAAATCTGAAAATTTAGAAGATAAAGGGCCATCACCCACCCATGTGTCTTGCCAAAAGAGAATTTTGTTCCCTGAGCCAACCAGGTATCTAATATTCTGCATGAACTTGTCCTTAATAGAAGTTATGCCTTTCCATATTGCCAAGAACTTGTAAGCAGCGCCATCGACCTCCCTTTGATTGTCATATTTTTCCATCACAATCTCCCTCCATAGACCTTCCGACTCATCTCCCAACCCCACAGCCATTTTCCTAACAACGCATTTTTCATTTGTCTTAGGGATCTTATGCCCAAGCCTCCCTCAACTTTTAAGGAGCACACTGATGCCCAATCTACTAAGTGAAACTTCCTTTCAGCACTTCTTCCATGCCAAAGAAACTTCCTCTGCAACTTCTTTATTTTGTTGATCACAGAAACTGGGCATTTTAGAATCGACATGAAGTAAATAGGGAGATTTCCCAACCCTGCTTTAATGAGTGTTATTCTTCCTCCCAAAGAAGGGTAACTTGCTCGCCACGTGGATAGCTTCCTTTCCACCCTTTCCACCACTGGGTTCCATACCACTTTATTAGCTTGCCCCCCCCTACACAAAGGGAGACCTAAATAGGTCACCGGGAAGGATTCCACTTTGCATCCAAGAATTCCTGTAAGTTGGCCCATTAGAGACTCCTCTACTCTTATCCCTATCAACTCACTTTTAAAGAAGTTGATCTTTAGACCCGACACTGCTTCAAAGCATATGAGGATTGCTTTAACATTTTTTATTCGGTCTTCATTAGCTTCACAGAAGACCAGAGTGTCGTCTACAAACTGCAAGTGAGAGATAGGAGCCATTCTTGACACCCTAAAACCTCTAATAAGGTTTTGTTTTTCTGCCTCCGCCACCATTCTGCTCAGCGCTTCTGCTACTATTACAAAGAGGAAAGGGGAGAGCGGTTCACCTTGCCTTAATCCTCTTTGAGCTTGGAAAAAGCCTTTTGGGGAACCCATTTATCATGATGGAAAAATAGGTTGACGACAAACATTCCTTAATCCACTTTCTCCATGTAACCCGAAACCCCATTCTATGGAGTAGATATTGTAGGAATTCCCAGTCCACTTTGTCATATGCCTTTTCCAAGTCCAGCTAGCATATCAGACCTGGGCTTCTGTCCCTGTCCCTAGAATGTACACACTCATTGGCTACAAGGACTCCGTTCAAGATTCGCCTCCCTTCGACAAAAGTCACTTGTTCTTTTGATATAACCTCAGGTAATACCTTCTGAAGCCTCACTGCCAAGACCTTCGCTACGATTTTATACGAGCTCCCAAATCCCAATCAAGCTAATGGGTCTGATTTATACCAATTCCTTTTTTGGGATTGGAGTGTTAAAAGAAGCACCTATTCCTTTGGACAACTTCCCTCTGGAGTGGAATTCCCCCATGAAGTCTAATATGTCATGTTTTAACATGCTCCAAAACCTTTGAACAAAGGCCATATTACTTGAGTTACGGCCATGGTTAAGTTTAACACATAAATTTGTAATTAATGAATAATATTGATTGAAGATGTTGACTTGAACGAATCATATATGATTTTTATAGTGATATTTCTACAACTTTTAACATATGTATGTCACTCTTATTAAATTTATACAAACTCGTAACAGTTTCTGGCAGAAGATAGATACAGGATGTTACAATTAAGGGGACACCATATTTTGGTTTACAGTATTTAACAGTGAAAAAAGGAAAACACTGCTTCCTAGCATTTCCAAAATTCTGGATTCTGCATATTTTTTTTCATGTGTTTGGGGCAGGAAAAAAAAAAAAAAAAACACTCACCCCACAATGGACCACAAAAACCACAAACCATGATGTGCAACATCATAATTCATATGCATAAGGTGATGAAAGTAAGAACTTGTATGAGGAAGAACCATCCTGAGACAACTAAGGATTGTAATAATGCCTACTTTGCTACTAAGCAACCATATCTAGACCATAGTCGGTCAGTGGATTTGTAACTAGACAAGGTCGTCGAAAGCATGGAACTCAATTTGACAAAGTATTTTCTAATAAAGTAACTTTTATTTAAATATTAATTTCCAGCAAAAAATAATTAGATTGAAGAATAATAAATAAATCCAAATCATATGGATGTAGGCATTCATCAAGTTTGAATGCTAAATCCATGAACATCAACGCATTTACACAAAGCTGTTAAGCAATAATTTCAAAAAATCCCCAAAATTTTCAAAATCAAAAGTTCAAGATCTATGGCAAACTACAAAAATAAAATAAATCTAAGTACACAAAGCATTGCACGCAATTATTCTAAGCTTTTGAAAAAAATTATAAATTTGGGTAAATATCATGAAAAAATAGGAAACATACACAAAATTCCCAAAACCCTCTAGATTTGGTTTCAAATTGCTAGATCCTTTGTGCATGCATGATCATAAGCTATTACAGCCTAAAAATTTTATATATATATATGCAGTTGAGGAGAGCCTCAGCTGCAAGCGTGCGACGGCTCGTGTGGATTAAAACGGAATGGGTCAAATGGGTTTGACGCCCGCCTGAAAATTGGATTTCCCCCCTTCCATTCCGTTTTCATCTCCAGACCTAATCGCTCCCAGCGCCTCTCCTCCCTGCTCTCTCCCTCCCATCGCTTCTCTCTCCCATATCTAAAGCGTGCGATCTCTCTCTCCCTCTCACCTGCGATTAAACATCGCTTCTCATCCCTCCCATCAACGGCGTCGCCTCTCCAGCTCCGCTCTGCGCTGCAATCTTAATCTCCTGCTGTTCATCTCCAGACCTAATCGCTGGAAACCCATCTCGATGCGATGTCTCTCTCCCATCTCTCCTGCGATCTCTCTCTCCCATCTGCGATCTCTCTTTCTAGCATGCGATCTCTCTCGCTGCGATGCTATGTCCCTCTCGCCTGCGATCTCATCTGCGGTTGCATTGCGGAGCTAGAGAGAGGCGATGCGAGAAAGAGAGACCGCAGATGAGATCGCAAGCGAGAGGGACACAGCATCGCAACGAGAGAGATCGCATGCCAGAAAGAGAGATCGCAGATGGGAGAGAGAGATCGCAGGAGAGATGGTAGAGAGACATCGCAACGAGATGGGTTTCCAGCGATTAGGTCCGGAGATGAACAGCAGGAGATTAAGATTGCAGCACAGAGCGAAGCTGGAGAGGCGACGCCGTTGATGGGAGGGATGAGAAACGATGTCTGATCGCAGGCGAGAGGGAGAGAGAGATCGCACGCTTCAGATATGGGAGAGAGAAGCGATGGGAGGGAGAGAGCAAGGAGGAGAGGCGCTGGGAGCGATTAGGTCTGGAGATGAAAACGGAATGGAAGGGGGGAAATCCAATTTTCGGGTGGGCGTCAAACCCGTTTGACCCATTCCGTTTTAATCCACACGAGCCGTCGCACGCTTGCAGCTGAGGCTCTCCTCAACTGCAGTTGAGGAGAGCCCTTCCCATATATATATATATATATATATATATATATATATATAAACAGTAGCTCTAACTCTCTTGCTCAACCCAAGCCCCTGTGATTCTTGAATCTCCTTGATCCAAGCTAGATCTTGTGTTTATTGAGAAATGGAAGCTTTAGATCTCTAAGGAAGTGAGAAGCAAGGGACTCCAAGCCTCTGCAAGTATCAAATATGGAATATGGGTTTTCCAGGGCTCTCGACCTATAATTTCAAATTATTGTTTAAGAATGATAAATTGAACGATTAATCAATATGACTAATATATTACATTGGTGACTTGTTCCCATAACAATAGCACACCAATTTATCAATGTTGCATAACTGATACTCTATACATATCGACCCAACACAACGATTAATCAATATGACTAATATATCACATTGGGGGCAGATCTCTAGTTCTTTTTTTCTCTTAGGTTTTGGTTTCAGGCATGAACTTTCGGACTTTTAGATTCCACAAAAAAATTTCCTCGTGTGTAGCTCTTTTCCCCTTGAACACTTCCAAGAACATCTTTAGCAGAATGTTTATGAAACAAGCTTTCTGATCCAACACTTTGTTAGAATTTGTATCTCTGTGCACACTGCCTTATAACTCCTCTTTGAATGTTACTAATGCTACCTTATACAACTTTCTATTTGATTCAGAATGTGTGCAGAAAATTTATGAAATTGATCTGCATTGAGAGAAAAAAAAAATTAATGATATTAGCATGGAACATCATACCCGTACAAATTTTATGTGTGGATAAAACTGAGCAGCAGCTTCCTCCAATACTTTATCTAGGTGCCTTGAGTAATTAGACCTGCATGGCGCATTTGAACAAGTAGGTCACTGGCTGTTGATGAGTTCAAGGTCATGCACAATTCTTCAAACCTGACTTATGAATGAAAATCCGAAACTGCAGACGAAGGAAGTTACTTGATAGTAAATGCAACAACAACAGGGCACCCTTCATGCAGGAGCTGGACAAATTGACGCTCGGAGGTGAAATGAATAACCCGTGATGGTCCAAGATCCTTTGGATAACCAGTATAATACCTACATTTTATCAACCATAAATATCATCTAAAATAATGTCAATAAAATTGATGGCAATGTCATAGTTAAAGGGGGTCACAATTTATAAATGAGAAATCTCAACAATAGGTTAGGTCAACTTTTGGAAGCTACATTTGTACCAGTGTCTGAAAACTCAGCTGAGCAGACTCGGACCACCACGTCGGTCAGTCAGACTCAGGCAGATCCTATTTAAAGTGGTTGTTTAGCTCTCTCTATGCTTTATAATCCCCACTCCCTACGGTTTAGGGTTCTCAAGCCCGTCACTTCCAACCTCTTCCACTTCCAACTCAACCCCCTTTCCCACTCCTTCAAACCTTTCCACTCCCTACCTCCATCAAACCCTCATTCTTTATTGCCTTTCTCTAAATTATATTGTCTTCCTTCATAATGAAAGCTATAAGAGGAGATGAATCGAGATTAAAGCATTCTTCAAATCTGAGTATTAAAAGGGACTTCATTTGGATTGTGGGTAATGGGGTTAAAACAGGAAACACATAGGCTCTCTCTCTCTCTCTCCCCCCTCTCTTTCTTTTTCCTTTCATGGTCAGTCCACCATGAGTTTCCATTTTTTTTTTTTTTTTTTACTTTTTAAAGAATTTTGGGGAAACAAAAATGGACCCAAATCCAAACTTGACCTGACTCATTCAAGTTGCACGTAACTTGGGTGAGTCCAATATTTCATACCTTGCTCTACAAACCACATCTTAACACATCATGCAAATCAAATTTAAATAAAACATGCATAGCTACCTTATATTGTCATCTATAGGTAAAAAATTGAAAACTTTGAAGTCAAAACTTTTCCAAAACCAGACTCTAAGAACAAATATGGGTTCTTCAGGGCTCCTTCTCTTAAAACCAAAGGGACCAACACCAACGCCAATATGGTCATCACATATCATGGATAAATGATAGGGTTGTTGCCTCTACACCAACTAGTTGACACCAATCCTGCAAATTAGTCCCCATGAATGCTATTTCATGTCCTTCCCCAACACAACAAAGTGTAACCTCTATCGGGATATTAATGTGTAATTGGAAATTAATGTAATGGTCCCACTTTTGTTTTATTGTAATTTATAAGGGACCATGATACAGGATAGACCCCTGGTCTCCATGGGTTGACCAGCCTTTGGGCCCAGCCTATCTATCTTTATTCCATTTCGAGTTCTATTTATTTCTTTATTTATTTATGTCTTAAGTTTTGGCCATCAATGCATTTGGATGGTCCAGATTATGATTAATGAAATTGAAGCTTTTGGGATCTTTCCCAAGTTCCTCTTCAAATTCTATTCGAGATCTCTTAGCCTCCTGGATTGGAGTTTGGTGTGGGGCCAATTTTCTGGTGAAAGACTAACCTATCCCTCCTATCTCTCCATCTCTATCACGACCACCCCGCAATCTCTTTCTATTCCACATTAGACCATAAGAGATTTAATTGTACTGCGACTGAGGAGATTAATTGTATTTCTCTCTCTCTCTCTCTCTCTCTCTCCAGAAACCCTATCTTCTCCATCCTTTTTCTAGTTCTTCTCTCTAATTTCAAGTTGTTATCAAAGCAAAGTTTCTAGGGCAAAAAGAATCTAAATAGGGTTTGCACTCTGTTGTGAACCCAAACCTCATATAAGGGACTGTTTGAGTGTTTGACAGAGGATCAGAGGCACATTCTGCAATGTTTGCAGAAATTTGATCAATTAAATCAAAGTTTTTGCCTTGATTCAGTATCGTTATTATACGTTGACGGATTCGTCTACAGTACAAACTTCAATCAAGGGTTTCGATGATGCCCTTGCTGTAAGCCAAAGGGTTCGACTACGGTGGAGATCTTGATCAAAAGGTTTCAACCATATAAGAAGAGCTTGATGATCGATCAAGAGATTTGTTTAAGGGTTTTCAACTATATAGTGTTTGACTGAAGGGTTTGTCTATAGGATTTCAATTGTCCCAATCCTATCCAAAGAGGTTTTGTTATTTTATGATTTTTGGGGATTTTTAAGAAAAAAAATCATTTTTTTTTTCAAAGTAGGCTAGCCAAATCATATCCAAATGCCTTCTAAGTTCTACATATAAGTTTCCCACAGATGAACCTAAATAGTTTGAGATTTTTTGAATCCTTTTGCTATTTTTCCCATTTTTTGGAGATTTTTCAAAGTGGGCAAACCAAATCACATCCAAATGCACACCTTGTAGATCTATATTTCCCATAGATCAGTCCCAAATGGATTTTAATTAGTTTCTAATTTAATATAACTGACCAACATGAATATATGTGGACAAATAGATCAATGTTGTAATTTTATAATCGTATGTGACATAGGACCTCTTTGCCATGAGGGGTCTCATACACGTCCCCTATCTTAGTTCTTCTTTTCTTTATACCTCATTTTTTGTTCACATTGCTAACCTGATTCGTAACATTCCAACCACCATGCATCACCCGCTATGTATCATTTTGATTGTTGGCTGATACACCCACTGCAACTACTATTATGAACCTTGAACTGAACAAGAAAGAAAAGAATATCAAAAGGCAGAGAGGAACCAAAATGCGAAAGGTTGCTATTTAAAACCCAGCCTGACTCATGGACCAGCTAAACCAACTTCTTCCAATGCTTCAAAAGGCAGGACATGACGGCACTTCAGTTATGATGCAGCTGATCACAAGCTACCAAGTTAGAAGCCCAAGCTAACGGGAACTAAATGAGTAGATATGAATTTTCAGACCCGTGATTTAAGCTCACGACATAGCTTAAGCCTTGAGTCAACTAGAGATGATCCTTCATATTTCTACAAGCTATGGTTAAAAAAGAAACCAAAGCGTGTTAAATTCAATTAGAGGGAAGGCACGGTTGCTGACTTTCCTAGAAGGAAGCATTCATCGGGGTAGGAAGGCGGACCATTACGTGAGAAGTTGCTCTTTCGTTGATCAGAATTTTATGCTGCCAACTATAAGCTCGTTCATGAACACATCTTTCTATGTTGTTCTATTGGAGCAGGTGGAAGGGATATGATTGGAACAGGAATTAGGAATAGTGATGAAAACATGGTTCGCCAACTTCATATGGGGATCTTATAGGCTTTCCAACGCTTTGCAACAAAGTTTTTCTTAGCAATAGGATTCAGAATAAATCAACTGATGCTTTGAATCTATCCGTTCAATCTGACTTCTGCTTGAGGAAATGTTGAACCATAGTAATCGAAAGTGGTTTACATCCCTTTATATTCAACTATTATACATTGAGCATTAGTTATATTGCCCTAAAAGTACCATCATGTGATCAACAACATTACCACCATCATAGTCTTATCCGTCTATTGAAGGCCACCTATGTGAGTTATGCTTTTCTAATTTCCACTCAATTCTCTTTAAAGTCATGTCCTCTGCCACTCTGCGGTCTCACTGTCATTAAAGTATCATTTTTCATAAAAAATGAAAGATCAACATCGTAGCCTCCTTCATCTAGTTCCTTTTGAGTTTTAAATAAAATACAACTTCATTTTCATCCTTCCCGTGATGACAATGGCAATGAGCAAGCATAACAAAGCTAAATGTCTAGACACCAAGAGACAAGGAAGTATGAAGAATATTGCAGGTTGTCATTAACACTTCTTCAAAAATTAAACCAACATATCCATGACACTGAAATGTACAAGTGTACAACACGGACACATTTATGTTTGGAGCCTCAACAACCACAAATTATGATTGCCATTAGGCCCTCAACCTTTGGACGCACTCTATTCTCTTAATATATCACCTTGTTACTTTCCAATCTACAGATGTTATCCCTCTCCACCAACAAACCATCAAAATCTTCCTCTGATTGTTTCGCTTATATTTATATAACTCTTTTTGTCATCTGACCTTTTAAACACCTCATTATTTCACTCTAATTTCCCCTTGAGTTAAAACTTCATGCGGAACTAATACCCATTTCATCCCTCAGCCAAAAGAATCTCCCACACAATTCAAGCCAGAATTTTAGACACATATTCTCAAACTATAATAATCAGACCACCCCCCAGGACATTCCAATACAAATGAGACTACACACAAAAACTTGTCATAAAAGACAAGCATGTCTAACAATGTGCTAGAGTGATCCAATTACACATGACTGGAGAATATTGATTGTTTGACCATATGAAATTAACTCCACCAAGTCAATGATTTGTTCATTGAGATACAAAAGCACTAACAACCCTTGCTAACAACATCCCTCTCCAAACTCAAACTCCAACTCCAACCATATCAGCCTATAGGAACAAAGATATTTGATTTTACCATTTAGTGCTAAAGATCTTTCACTATCATTTTCACTATCATTTTCATTATCAGTTTGAGAATGCCGGGCAAATAAGCAAGTCTCTCTGATGATATAGGCATTGTTGGGCTAACGTTTGTCACTATAATTTTCATTTTGAGAATCCATCTTATAAACATGTACCTTATCCGAAGTCAAGGAAGGTTACCCAGATGGTGAAGGTACAGATTTCAATTCTGAGAGCAAAATTTAAATGCAAGCACACGAGATCCATCTCCAGGAACTAATACTAGAATGTGATTCGTGTTGGCATGCCTTGCCTAGTTTTATTGAGGTAACTATCACAGGGGGCAAAAATCAAATTTCAATTTCGCGACTTCACTATATGGGTCGATATGATAAAAAGGAGTTTGTTCTTAAGCAGCTTCCCCATATTGGGACCATGTGTGAAAACCCAAGAAAAATATTATCAATACGATGATAGATATGTAACATATCAAATGTGACAACATGATGGAATTCATTGTTGTGTCCAAAATGCACATTTTCATATGAAACCTCATTAACAAACCTCTACATTAGTAATAGTATGACACTTAGGACTATTTTAGAACCTTGGACACAATTGTAACATTAAGAAAGACTGTTCTAAGTAAAAGAAAGAAAGAAAATTGCAACATTTCAAGGTGCAAGAAAAGAAGATCGTTTTGAGATAGAATGCACCTGCTTGTTGAGCGGAGGTGAGTGATCATCCTATCGAGAAACGACGAGTCCCCCATATCAACTCAGGACGCCCAATTGCAGTTTCTTCACGGCTTTTAACTGTATGAGCCACTTCTTGTTCTATTAGCACAAACAAACAATAGGAATGGTAGAGAAGAAGAAAGAGATATATGGTTTTAGAAAAACAGTGAGAGAGAACAAGAAAACAAAACAGAGATAGAAATAGAGAGAGGGAGGGGAAAAAGAGAGTACCAGTGTTGGGGCTGTTGCTGCTGCTGCTTCTTCTTCTTCTCCTCCCTCTCCTTCCTTTCTCTTATTCTTGCCTCTCTTCCTCTCTATTCCTCACTCTGCCTCCTTTTTATTCCCTTCCCTACACAGAAAGGGCAAAATCAAATGCCCCCATCCTTACTGCAAATTTTATTACGTCCCATTGCAAATTTTCAATCCAATGGATTAATGGGTCCCATTTCCCACTCGTTAATAATCAGGCTTGGTCCTTAATTAGGTTTCAATAAGTAAGTGGGTGCCAGTATAGGTCCTTTTTTGGACCTGCAGAGGCTAGTTTAGCAACTCTACTAGTAGAATCAAATGAAGTAAAGTTGATTTTGAAGAAAGAATAAAATATAAGTGATTTGTGATAGATTTTATTTTTTTTAGTTGTTTGTTATGGATTTTTTTTATTTTTTTGTATGAAAAAGTAGAGTTTTCTTGTATTTTAATGGATAAATGTAGTTGTTTTTTAATTTTTTTAGAAAAGATGGAGGGAGTTTTGAATTAAAGTGCTTATAATGTGACATATTGTCTAAAAAATGGAGACTTTACTTAACTTTTAAAATAATAGTAAAGTGCCAAACTAAAAAATTATAGGTTCCGGTTCACACATCTAGTTCCACCTTGGTTCCAGACCACAAACCCAAAACCTGGTATATTACCTTAATTTTCGAGAATTCCTCAGAAAAATTAGATTTTTTTCTCAAATTATTTTTTATCGAGGCCCGTCACATATACGGAACCAATACCAATTATGGTTCCGTCTTCTCATTACCAGTTCCAGTTTCGGATCCGATTCCATCTTTTCCATTAACAGTTTCAGTTTTAGGTCCCACTGCGCTTGCCCGATTTCAATCCAATAGGAGCATGACAGTGGACCATCTGTTACTTATTGAAATGTTGTCAGATATATATAGAGAGTACAACAAATATACTGGGTCGGGTAAAAACGGATTAGATTGTCAGGGGTATCTATGAAATAAAGCCCAACCAATATTTGACCTGTTTTTAAAATAGGTCAAATAAATCAGACCCGCATCCAATGTAGAGTGACCATCCTAATCAAATCAACAGCACAATTGCATATAATTATGAAACTATAGTTATAGAATTGAATGAGCAAGATTTAGTATCTAACCAATGGCGATGCAAAAGAACACCAGAATAATGAGCAAATTAAAAGAGATATGAATCAACGATCCCCTTTTTTTTTATTTCACAAGAAGCCATAACGCTGCCCTTCTATTATACTACTAGGTAATTTCACATGGCCAATATATTTGAATGAAGATTTTATCCGAAAAAACACTTCTTTAGGATATATGACCGAAACAAATAATTTAGCGAAAGGAACATCTTTGTTTTTACCATACTTTTCGAGGGTTGATAACGACCCTCATTTTATGTATTGAGGGTCAATGTCAACCCAAGAAAGGTAGAAAAAGCAACTTTCCTCATCTTCTTCATTCTTCCTCTCTTCCCGAAATCCAATCAAATGATGGAAAAAAAATAGTTTTTTGGGCCTGTTTGGATTTGTGCTACTCTGGAATGAGGAAATCTTTATGCCTGGGCAATTCGGGGGATTATTTGGAGTTGGACATTGTCATCTCATTTGGTTGGTAGCAAAGAGAGCGCTATGTGAATCTCTAAAAAATAATGAAAAATCTCAGTGCTTGTCTGTGTCTTCATAACCTAAATGGTAGACATGATGTAACTTGGTTTGCTCGCAAATAATGGTTCATGCGATTGATTGAATCGCCCAAACTACCCGTACAATAACAGACCTACCCACAACTTGAATGTGGGCAAACCAAGCCCAAACATACGCACACAACCAACTAACACATACTTGCACACACCCATTCCCACACATATGCACACACAACCCTACACAAGATGTATGGATAACCTCACATTGGGAGTGCCCCCACCAAATTGGTGGTAGCGTCACAAAAAGGACCGACCCACGAGTACATTGGCTATACGGGGAGGTCCTAGCTAACCACAACTTATCCATGATATATGGATTAGGGTCAAGGGGACTACTACTAACGATTCTAGGGTTAAGGTCATCCACCACACACAGGGTCCATATCGTCCATCACGGTGGTTACGCAAAATCTGGAATGCCTTTTGTATTCATTTGATGCGTCTGAAGTTGTTTGCACCTTGACGGCTAGCTACGCCACCCACATAACCCAATATGGTTCCCACATGTGCCATTTCACAATCCACAAGGATATGCTAAGCCTATGCACCCCCTTGCTAAAGGTCCAATTCATATTCATAGGTCTAGTGGGGCTAGGGTCCAAGTTTAGGGGTAAAGTATCCTAATTTCTAGAATTAAAAATTCTAAAAAGTGTGTGTATGCAGTCGACCATAAGCTTCGTGGTCGACCACAAACATAGTCTATAGGGCTCTGTCTCAGGTTCTATAATCTGTGACTGACGGTCTATGCGGTCGATCACATGCCTCATGTGGTCAATCGGGGACCTTCAGAAAATGATCCTGTTGGGGTCGAGTTAGGGTGTTTGGGGGCCATTATTCCCCCATTCCAGGGTTTTGTTCCACTATCTAGGAGCAGCTTGGGGTATCTTATCCATCCAATTTAGCACCATTTATTACCCATTAACAAATCTACCATTAATGCATTCAAACCCACATCTACCAACCCTATCATCATAAATGATCATAAAAGAGAGATTGCACATGTTTGAAGCATTAAAACTAACCTATAGATCATGCTTACACTATTATTCATGTCTATATACTTCTTTAGCTTGCTTGCATAATAATCCCTCTTTCTTGGTGCCTATGGTTTTCAAATCTTAATCTCCACCACATCTCAGTCTAATCCAATGCTCAATAGCACTCTCATACATGTCAAACAAGAAGAAGAACATATGTAAGACATGATTGCATGGTTCTAGCATGAATGGAAACAAACTACATGAATATTGGAAATGAGTAGCTTACTTACAAATGAAAATGGGGAGGAAAAAGAAGAGGATGAGGAATATGATGCTCTATGGAAGCTAAAAGAGCCTTGGCTTGGCCTTGAAAGCTTGCACAATGGTGGGGAGGTGATGGAGGAAAAGAAAAAGGAAAGTAGAGAAGAAGAGGAGATGGGGAAATGGGAAAAGAGAGTTGAAGAAGATGATGATGAGGATCTTGGAAGCTTGAGGGAACCTTGGTTGGCTTGGAAATCTTTGGGAGGTTTGACTTGGTGATGATGGAAGAGGAGAAGAATAGGAAAATGAGGCTTAAAGGGGGTTTTAGGGTTTTTATCGAGATAGTTTATATTTACAAATAAGGCCAAAGGGTTAGGGGATTTACAACAAGGTCCTTTGGACCATATTGGGTATGTGCTCATATGTGGGTGTTGGGTCAAAGTGAAATGGTTTTAGGGACCAAAATGAAGATGGGTTCCTAGGTGAGTTTTGGGTCTTGGGTCATGATGGTCATGCATGTTGAAACTACTCAATGCACCTAATCATGATGCAAAACTAAAATTACTACTAATCATAATTAATTAAGCTAACCCGCTGACCTATTTAAGGCCCAGGGGCTTAGAATACCTTTCAATGGGCATCTAGTCAAACTGTTCTCATCTTCTCCATTTTCTTCTCTAGTATGTGATGACTTAAAAGCGCTCTAAACTAATAGGTATTCCATCCACATTTTATGTTGTGTAATTGATAAGAAAATCCATGTGGGTTTTCTCTTTTCTTGTTTTCCTTGTTGATAGGTGCTAGAATTCCAAAGGAATTTTTTTTTTTTTTTTGTATTTGACTTTATTTGAGTTGGGTTTTGGGTTTTGGGTTTTGTGTATTGGGTCTTCCTTGGTTTTTGGTTTTTTTAGGTGTTTATCTCATAAAAATGTGATCTTGTTTGGTTGTTGTGGGGTTCTAAGGAGTGAATTCCGAGATGAGTTTGCTTTTGTTTTGGGTCTTCTCTGTTTTAATTAATGCAGGAATGTGCAAGATAAAGTGGAGGTGGCATGTGTGTTGGTGAAGGAAGAAGTTGGTGAGAGATGAGGGAGACAATGATGATGAGCGACCCATAGAGAGATGGAGAATAATTTGCAAGTTTAAGCTTAATTTTTGTTGCAAAAATTCCTCTTTTTTTTTCTCTTTTCAACTTTTGAAAGCTAAAATATATCCATACGTCAAACTTATATAGGGCCTTCCAATTGTACCATGGGAGACTTTGTCTATTGATCTCAACTTTGAGGCTTGTTTATTTTGCATCGAATACATTGGGATTCCTGCCATAAGTAGTAAAAAATGTAAATCCAAGGGATATGTATCTATGGATCTCAACTTTTAGGCTTGTTTATTTGCATCAATACATTGAAAATCATGCCATAAGTAGTATAAAATGTAAATCCAAGGGGTATGCATATATAAATTCTAAAAAACTTTCCATTTTAAAAACTCCTTTTGCTCTCCTATTTTTCAGGTCGTGGAGCCCATCTTGAGCCAATCTAATCTTTTCAAACACACTACACCCCGCCTCTCCAACAAAAAATAAAAAATAAAAAAATTTAGAAGTCCAAATGTGACGTGCATTCAACTTTTGTTGATTGTTGGATTGAAACCCTAATAAAATGATGACGCTAAAATTATTAAATTTTTAGCTTATGTTTGGTAAACGCTGCAGAAGAGGAGATCGTCTGTTTCCTCTTCCGTGGATTCGATTTCCTAACACCCAAGATAGGAAGTGTGGATCCTCGTCATTATGGAACTCAAGCACAAATGGAGGGGGAAATGGGGTCATTTCATCACTGCACCAAACGCCTGTACCAAGGTGCGGGTTTTTTGGCATGTTGTCCCCTACTTTTTTCCACGACAAACTATGTTACACAAATGAGTAGGTCTTATCCATATCTTTCAATCCGACGGTATTTCATAGTTGTCGTATATAACAACGAGCTCCACTAGGAGGAGCTTTTTTGGAAAAAAAAATCCCTAGGGAGTTTTCTAGTGCTCCTTAGATATACACACACACGATGGCTATCTAGTGCGCCCGGTGCACAAGTTGCTCACCGGGGGTAGGGCCCACCTGGTGGTCCCTTGTCCATCTCTTGGACCACACACACGCACCCCCCTGAATTTCACGTGGGGCCTACCTTTGCATCCATCCGATGTACTATACATCGTTGGATCAACTACACACTCATCTGAATCGACTGTACACCGTTAAACTTATGGAGTCTGGATAGAGATGATAGGGCTTATTTTTTGTATGGATGAAGGGCCAAAGGAGATCTTTCAATCCCCCTGGTACCAGTCTTAGGTGGGGCCCCATGTGGGCCCCACGTTGAGGTGTGCACGGGTATTCGGTGCGCACGTAAAACATCCATTTAGCTATATATATATATATATATATATATATATATATAGAGAGAGAGGAATGTTCATGTGCATCCTTCCCTCACCTTGGGTTGAGGGACACTTACGTGGCTTCTTCTGGTGCGTTGGATGAAAAAGTGAGATCGTATGGTTCAGTTTCCCCACTTAAAAGGTGAAAAAAGAAAAGCAGAGCAGCCCTCCTTCGTTTCCCTCCTAAGCACTCTAGCCCTCTTTTGTTTCCCTCCCACCCTAATTGATTCCCTCCAAAGCATACCCCTGCCGGTCGAACGACAACCTTCCTTCCCGAAACCTGATGGCGGAAGACGGAGAAAGCCTTCTTCCTCATGGATCCGACGATAGAGCTGCTATTGTCCCTCCATGCACCCGAGGATGGAGCTACCCTGATCTTTACACCCGAGGATGGAGTAGACCCGTTCAGCAGCCCTATTCGGGTGAGTACTCACCACCTATATGCCCCTATATGTTCTCTAATCTTCTTCTCCCCTCCTCTCCTCCCCCTCTCCTGCCCTATGGGCTTTGGTCTTGCCCGAACCAAGTCCTCCCCCTACCCCATCTCGCCCGAACCAAGTCCCCCCTTCCACTTCCCTCCCTCCATCTTAACATAACTCGCCCAAAAACCATGGCCGCCTACCCTGTCTTGCCTAAACCCAGTCCCCCTCCCTCCATCTAACCAGGGCTTGCCCAAAACGAGAACCCACTCCCATGTCATCTCTCCCAAACCAGTTCCTCCTTCCATCCCTCCCTCCATCATGGTTTTTTTCCCTGCAACCCACTCCCCTGTCTCGCCCAAACCAACTCCTCCCTCTTTCCATCTCGTTGTGGTCGACCAAAACCCATGGGCAGTTTTTTTTTTCTTTTTTCTACAACCACTCCACCGTCTCGCCCAAACCAGGTCCCCCCCCCCTCCATATCATTGTGATCTCTGAGTATTATGAGCATGGACTTTGATATTTTGCAACAGAGACTTATAGGTTATTTTTTATGCCAGCTGCATATTTGCAGCAAAGCCTGGTCTCTGGCTTTGTTTTTTCGTGCATATTCAATTTGCTGGGGTGGGAAGTACCCATTTTTTTCAGATTTGTTTTGGTTTTTTTTTTTCAGCGCATCATTTTTTTTATAGATGCAATTGAAGAGAAGTTTAAATGCTATAATTTGATGCTTAGATGTAGCAATTTGTCAAGTGCATTGAGTTCTTCTGATGCTAATTGTTTGAATTCAGAATATACAATAACCAGAAGATAGACGTAGCAATTTGGACATGACTATTTGTGACCTCAAGGCTGGATGTGTTAGACATTTTGAGCACAACCGGTTGGATGCGTGGAACTATGACCATGACAGGTTGGATGGTGGGATTTTGACCTAATGGGCTAGGGACATGCTTGTACTAATGGGTTAGGGAAATACATGCCTCAAGGCACTGCATGTATTTAATTTAATGTGTTTAATTAACTAATGTCAGCTACATTGTCAAGTTGGTATGACGTCATGTCCCTTCACTATTGACGTCAGTGTCCCTCACCCCATGGTGAGGGAAGGATGCACCTGAACATTCCATATATATATATATATATATATATAAGCCCCAAGGCACTACATGTATTTAATTTAATGTGTTTAATTGATGTCAGCTACACTGTCAAGTTGGTTTGACATTAGGTCTCTTCATGAGGACGTCAGTATGCCATCAGCATCCCTCCCCCCATGGTGAGGAAAGGATGCACCTAAACATTCTATATATATATATATATATATATATATATATAAGCTGGATTAGTGTTGGTTCCACAAATCAAAGTTGATTATATCTATTTATTGCGTGATGGAAAATATTCAGTTCTAATTGAATATATCTTTTTTTTGGAGACGATCATCATGCAAAAAACAACAATAGTCGACTTTGAATATTATGGGATCAGTATTGTATCAGCTTAGGATAAGGTAAGCTTCAGCTTAGGAGAGCTGGCCCCTATATATATATATGTATATGAAAATGAGCATAAAATAACTTCCCATTTAATTGGTAGTGAATCAAGGAAAGACGAGAAATGAATACTTGGCCATCACCCTAGTAAATTCTAATCTTAGGAATGTCAAGGTCCCATATACATTGATACCTTATATCATTCACCCCTCTCTCCTCATATCATTCAAACATCTCTTTAATAATCCTTTGGTGGAGCTCCTTTGGCCATGAATTCTTATATATTTAATTCCTACTCATCTGCATTCTAATGCAAACAAACAAACCCTTGTTTTAATAATTTTGAATCTTCAATCAAGTCATACCCGACCCCAACCAATCTTATCGAATTTAATTCTTCCATACACTTAACATCCATGTGAAACCAGTACAACCATTGGTCATGATCCAAGACTCTGGGAACCTAACTACTAAACATTTGTGATATTAGATATAAAAATATGGGTGCATCCTTAGAATCAACGGCCCCATTTCAATCACTCATTCACTCCTCAAAAAATGCACTTTCCTAATCAATAAACATTAGTTCTTTTTTTATATTGTTTGAGAGAGAGAGAGGAGAGAGAGAGAGAGAGAGAGAGAGAGAGAGAGAGAGAGAGAGAGAGAGAGATCCCCAAATGTCAAATTCCCACCTTCCACCAATATTCAAGAGAATTTTAAATTGTACGTTTGAACATATGTTTTCCGTGTTTTTTCATTTCTACTACCAAATTTTTACTTGTAGTTTTGAATCCTCAATCTAGATTACAATCAAAATGTTTTTTGTACTTTGTACCAAATTTTGACATGCCCCGAAGAGCTTACTTAGATGGCAATACCTGCGCTCGAGCGCCTGGGTTGTGGAAAGTTTGATTTTTTTTTTCAGATCTCTGTTTCCTAATTTTTCTCAGAATACTAATTTAAGTCCTACTTGCTCTACAAGTATTGAGGCACGAATTAAAGCCTATATATTGCCTTCCTCTCTGTACTCTAGTGTATCACTCTCCCATCCAAAAACCTAGAGATAAATTCAGAGATTGTTTTCCTCCCCAAAGCTTAAAGTTGTTGCGCTGAAGTTCAAGTCTTTGGAGGATCTTTCTGCTACTTTTTTGAAGTAGATTCATCTTGAAGAGGCATTCAAAGCGGTTGGTTCAAGCACGATGAATGTGTACGACGAGCAGTCGGCAAGATCAAAGCAGTCCTTAGGTTGAGTTGCAACTGGAAAAAGATTGTGAGTTTTCTTGTAACTTTCTATTTATAGTGCTTTGTTTGTCTATTAGCCTAGTCAGTAAGGCCCGTGATTTTTTCCCTAGTAGGGTTTTCCACGTGTACTTCATGTTTCCTTCTCATTGTGTGGTTGTTTGCTTCTAATCTGGATTAGGATTAATTACTAGATCAATCACTTGATTATAAAATCTAATAGACATCATGTAAGGCCAATCTTTCAAGAACCTAATCAATAAATAACATTTGTTTCGTTTACTTATTTTTCTATATAGTGACTTGATAAAAATCTTAAAAGATCCCAACTTTCACAAACCTGTAGGAGAAGGTAACTTCACCTCACTTCAGCTATTCAACTCCTCCTCAATTGAACTTAGATGGCTGGAATCCCCAGCTACACACAAAGTTGCAAGAGAAGGTGACATCGCGCTTCTAACAAGCCTCATGGGAGGTAATAGTCCACCAAACCTTATGCACTCTCTAACCCCTCAAGGGAATACTGTTCTCCATATTGCGGTTAAATTCGGCCATGAAGGTATTATGGAGGAGATTATCAAATAGACACAGTGGTTATCCCTCTTCTCTCATTCCAACTCCAAAGCCGACATCCCACTTCACATAGTAGCAAGGGCTGGCCATCTTGGCCTCATAAAGCTTCTTACACCCACATTGGAGGAAGGAACCTCGTGGCGAAAGGATGCTTGTGTGGCTTGGGAGACGAGTAACTTGGAAGGCGGTACTGCAATCCATGAGGCGCTGAAGAAAGGGCATGGAGAAGTTGCGTCGTATTTGTTGAGCTTTGAAGAGAAGCATGAGCTAGCACTTAGAGTGAACAAGGCTAAAGAGAGTCCACTTTACTTGGCTGCAGAGGCCGGGCTTAGTAGAGTTGTGAAAGAGATAATGGATCGGAATGATTTTAGCATTGAAGGGCTAGACGGACAAAATCCTTTGCACATAGCAGTAATTAAAGGTCGATTAGGTATGTTTCTCCATCACAATTTTGTGTGCAAGTAAAGGAGGCAATGGGTATACTGGGTGAGATTGAGCATTTCTTTCAAGGGCTTGAATTAATCCAAATTTTCGTTTCTTGGCACAGAGATACAAGGACCTTTCCTACCCTCTTAGGCATTATTGTCATGCTTCCAAGTGGGTTACAAAATGGACCATTTCTGGCAAAAGAATAACCAAATCCCTTTTCATTGGAACTGACCCTAAAAAATTCGTCACCTTTGGACTTTCTTGCAATAAATTTGCATAAAATTTAAAGACTTAAAAACTAAGTGCTAGGATTAGTGAGCCCGCCATATCTTGCGTTCCTTCCGTCCACGCCTAAGCCTTTTCATTATAGTGCTTCCCTTGATTGCCATGCATCTAGATAACCCCATTAAAAGTGGATATTTTTGTATGCCTCGTGTTTATAGTAATTTCTTTCTGTTGAGAGGTTCCTCTAATGGTTCACATGAGACATAAACTTTAAATACCATTGGGATCCACTATATGCATGCCAATCATTAGAGGATACTGGATGGTGTGAAGGAAAGGTCTCACACTATATATAGTTTTGGCCCATCTTTGAACTTGATTGTTTATCAATCATTTTTAAAGATTGTTTTGTGTTTCTACTCTAACCCCGGGCGTATATGGCACACAGTTTGTGCTAATGTGAATGCGTATGTAATATTATATTTCAAACGAAGACCACATATAAATAAACGTACCTAATATTATATAGAAGTCTCATAGTACTTAATAAACATATATTCTACATAGTAATATTGGATAAAGAAATATAGCTAGGCTCAAGCTTAACTTGGCTCAGCTCATTTACAATCAATCTTGAGCATGAGCTCGAAAAAGTGGGGTTGACTTGGCTCTAGTTGGGCCAAGCTTGGTCTAAGCTCAAGCTCTGGATATTTGTTTTGAGCTGAAATATGATCTCGATCAACCTCGGGTCAGCTTGTTTACTGTTGGCATGTGTGCCCAATAAGTGGCCACAACGATCCTCAATGAGAAGACTGACTTGTTCTTGCTCTAAATTATCTCTAATATACAGAAAATCACTCCTCCCCGCATGCCATGGTAGAGTTATTTCCCCATTAAAAGCTCATAAAAAATCACTGAATAGAGTACAATTTAAATAGAATACCTCAATTAGAGAGGCTAGCATGGTTGAGAAAATATCTTAGAAATCAGTCTGAAAAATCAGGGATGCGAGTGATCACAAGCGTAATCTAATCCCTATTTGGTATGATATGCAAGTGATAATTTCTCGACCTTCACTCATATCAGAGCTCACATCTCTAATAACATGGCTCGGCTAGCTATATCAAAAGTGAAATTTTATTTGATCTTTGATTGGGTTAGTCTTGTGTTGGACTTTGAAACTCGCATAGGATTCCAGTTAGGGCTTAGGTTCATGAATTGGACGTGGTACGTCTTATCAATAGAGAAATATACAAATAATGCTTAATACATGGTTTAAGAATCATGAAATATACCATGCATACAAGCTTTCGTAGTTCTATACCACTTTGAGAAGACGAGCCCAGAAACTTGGAAACCGAACCTCTAAGTCAACCCTGCTTAACCTAAATCCTACTTGCATATGGAATTTAAAATTTTTGCGGGGTTTGTGTGGGCTAGGCATGGGTTAAACCAATACCCAACCTACTACAATTGCACCCTACAGGTATCCACTTTCACGATTATACCCAATTGGGGAGTTTGACCTAGCTGTAGTAGTAATCTCTCCACTGCTCTTTAGATTTTGTCGGTTCACTAGCCTAGTTAACACAGAAGACCTATAATATTTAGTAATATACAATGTGTTAGGTTGGCTGGATGTTCTCAGGTGTTTGATCTAAGGATATACCAAAATAGAATATTTCCTTACTGTATATTTCATGCCCTTAGATCGTACAATTTTCAACATTTGTTCGACCTAAACTTTCTAAACCAAAGCTCTTGCACTTATCACAATTGCCATATAAACTTTGTTACATGTATGTCTTATTGTAAAAAGTAGCAAAGAGAGATTCAGTTATAAAAGCCATATATAGAGCATTTGGTTCCTTGACTCATTTAGTGTAACACTAATAACGAAACCTTTTCAAGAGGCTTTACGGGTTAACCATAGTGAATGTTGACAATGTTCTTGTCTAATTCCATAAATTGAACTTGTTGAAATATGAACCTTTTCCTCTCTTTTTTTATGTGCGCATTCAATTTAATCATTGTCTTAAATTGAATGGTTTTCAGTGTCCAGTGGGCTTTGTTTTATATAGAAAGCTAAATCTAGAAAACCTTTTGTACATGATGGTTGCACTGGACCCAAAACCTCCCACTTGTCTTATTTTTCCTTTGGTTTTCTCACTAAGAAATAAGGACTAAGGCAAGAGAGAATCCAAATATAGAGTTTGTACTAATTGCTTTTCCAACTTTTCTCAAATTCCAGATTTATGAGACCGAAAATGGATCGCCCTTGGTCTCATAATCAAATTCCTAAGTTATCCGGATATGTTAGTTATGGCAAGTGAATAAGAGGAATCTGGGCACATCAAAAAAATTTGCTACACCGTTCTTGTGGTACGGTTGTTCTTTTGGAACTACATGGTTGTATGGTTGCCTCTTGGGATGATTACTTGGACGAGAGGGAGTCCTTGTTTGGTTATATTTTAACCCATTGGCAAAGGTCTTGATTTTCTAGTATAAAGAAAACAGACCTGGTAGCTCTGTTGAGAACAGAAGCTGGGATACAACTTGCGATGCAATAAACCAAATAACCATCAAGTTGGATCTCTTCATGGATATTTGAAGTTGGTAACAACCGATGAGCTAGTGCAAATGTTATGAGTCTTCCATTACATCGGTGAATGGAACCACAATTCCACAATCCCTCAGGATATTAAATTGTGATGTGTGTTTTACAAAAATGTGGGAGAGAAACTTAAGATTTCAATCTCGAGGATCTCACTGGTGGAATTGACATGAATTCCATCATTAAGGTTTTACTAGGCAGGAGATGTATGTATGGACTAGAGGATATGTTGATGTACATTGGCATATTTGATTTACATGGCATTCGTGCCAAGTGGGAGATTGTTAGGAAGGTAGTCTGGCCCGACTACCATTGGGCCCACGCCAGATCGAGCATGTGCTCGAAAAAGTGAGGATTGACTTAGCTCTAGTTGGGTCAAGCTTGGTCTAAGCTTAAGCCCAAGATATTTGTTTCGAGCTGAAATATGATCTTGATCAACATCGGATCAGCTCGTTTACTGTTGGCATGTGGGCTATTTGGCCTATTAAATGGCCACAAAGATCCTCAATGAGAAGATTGACTTATTCTTGCTCTTAAAATATCTCTAATATACAGAAAATCTCTCATCACCGCATGCCATGATTGAGTTATTTCCCCATTATTAGCCCATGAAAAATCACTTAATAGAGTACAATTTAAATAGACAACCTCAATTAGAGAGGCTGGCATGGTTGAGAAAATATCTTAGAAATCAGTCTGAAAAATCAGGGATGCGAGTGATCACAAGCGTAATCTAATCCCTATTCGGTATGATATGCAAGTTATAATTTCTCAACCTCCACTCGTATCTCTAATAGCATTGCTCGGCCAGCAATATCAAAAGTGAAATTTTAATTGATCTTTGACTGGGTTAGTCTTGTGTTAGACTTTGAAACTCGCATGGGATTCCGGTTAGGGCTTAGGTTCATGAATTGGACGTGATACGTCTTATCAATAGAGAAATGTAGAAATCTCTCCACTACTCTTTAGAGTTTGTCAGGTTCACTAGCCTAGTTAACACAGATTACCGATGATATTTGGTAATATACAATGAGTTAGGTTGGCTAGATGTTCTCAGGTGTTTGATCTAAGGATATACCAAAATAGAATATTTCCCAACTGTATATTTCATGCCCTTAGATCGTACAATTTTCAACATTTGTTCAACATAAACTTTCTTAACCAAAGCTCTTCCATTTATCACAACTGCCATATAAACTTTGGCACACGTATGTCTTATTGTAAAAAGTAGCAATGAAAGATTCAGTTATGAAAGCCATATATAGAGCATTTGGTTCCTTGACTCATTTACTGTAACACTAATCATGACGCTTTTTCAAGAGGCTTTACGGGTTAGCCACAGTGAATGTTGATAATATTCTTGTCTAATTCCATAAATTGAACAAGTTGAAATATGAAACTTTTCCTCTCTTTTTTTTTATGTGCACATTCAATTTAATTGTTGTCTTAAATTGAATGGTTTTCAGTGTCCAATGGGCTTTGTTTTATATAGATAGCTAAATCTAGAAAACCTTTTGTATATGATGGTTGCACTGGACTGAAAAACTCCCAGTTAACTTATTTTTCCTTTGGTTTTCTCACTAAGAAAGGACTAAAGCAATAGAGAATCCAAATATGAATTTTGTACTAACTGCTTTTCGAATTTTTCTCAAATTCCGAATATTTGAGACCGAAAATGGATCGTCTTGGTCTTATAATCCGATTCTTAAGCTATACAGGTATTTTAGTTATGGCAAGTGAATAAGAGGAATCTGGGCACATCAAAAACATTTGTTATACCGTTCTTGTGGTATGGTTGCTGTCTTGGAACTGCATGGTTGTATGGTTGCCTCTTGGGATGATTACATGGACGAGAGGGGGTCATGTTTGGTTATATTGTAACCCATTGGCAAAGGTCTTGATTTTCTGGTATAAAGAAACCAAACCTGGTAGCTCTGTTGACAACAGAAGCTGGGATACAACTTGTGATGTAGTAAACCAAAAGGTTATCAGGTTGGATCTCTATATGGATAATTAAAGTTGGTAAGAACTGAAGAACTGGTGCAAATGTTATGAGTCTGCCATTACATCGGTGAATGGAACCACAATTCCATAATCCCTCATGATATTAAATTGTGATACCTGTATACCTAAAATGTGGGAGAGAAACTTAAGATTTCAATCTTGAGGATCCTACTAGTGTAATTGATGTGAATTCCGTCATTAAGGCTTTACTAGGCTAGAGATGTATGTATTAACTAGAGTATATGTTGATGTACATTGGCACGTTTGATTTACATGGCATTCGTGCCAAGTGGGAGATTGTTAGGAAAATAGTGTGCCCGACTACCATTGGGCCCACGCCAGATTGAGCATGAGCTCGAAAAAGTGAGGGTTGACTTAGCTCTAGTAGGGACAAGTGTGGTCTAACTCAAGCTTGGGATATTATTTCAAGCTGAAATATGATCTTGATCAACCTCGGGTCAGCTCGTTTACGGTTGGCATGTGGGCCATTTGGGACCATTAAGTGGCCACAACGATCCTCAGTGAGAAGATTGACTTGTTCTTGCTCTTTAAATATCTCTAATATACAGAAAATCTCTCATCACCGCATGCCATGATTGAGTTATTTCCCCATCATTAACCCATGAAAAATCCCTGAATAGAGTCCAATTTAAATAGACAACCTTAATTAGATAGGCTGACACGATTGAGAAAATATCTTGGAAATCAGTCTAAAAAAAAATCGGGGATGTTAGTAATCACAAACGTAATCGAATCCCTATTTGGATCAGAGCTCACATCTCTAATCGCATGGCACGGCCAGCTACATCAAAAGTGAAATTTTATTTGATCTTTGATTGGGTTAGGCTTGAGTTGGACTTTGAACGTACATGGGATTCCGGTTAGTGCTTAGGTTCATGAATTGGACATGGTACGTCTCATCTTTAGAAAAATATACAAATAATGCTTAATACATGGTTTACGAATCATGAAATATACCATGCATATAAACTTTCGTAGTTCAATACCACTATGAGAAGACGAGCCCACAAACTTGGAAACCCAACCTCTAAGTCAACCTTGCTTAACCTAAATCCTACTTGCGTATGGAATTTAAAATTTTTTGCGGGGTTTGGGTGGGTTAGGCATAGGTTAAACCAATACCCAACCTACCACAATTGCACCCTACAGGTATCCACTTTTATGATTATACCCAGTTAGGGAGTTTGACCTAGCTGTAGCAACAATCTCTCCACTGCTCTTTAGAGTTTGCAGGTTCACTAGCCTAGTTAACATAGGAGACCTATGATATTTGGTAATATACAATGAGTTAGGTTGGCTGGATGTTCTCAATTATTTGATCTAAGGATATAACAATATAGAATATTTTCTTACTGTATATTTCATTCCCTTAGATCGTACAATTTTCAACATTTGTTCGACCTAAACTTTCTGAACCAAAACTGTTGCACTTATCACAACTGCACTATAAACTTTGTCAGATGTATGTCTTATTGTAAAAAGCAGCAAAGAGAGATTAAGTTATGAAAACCATACATGGAGCATTTGGTTCCTTGACTCCTTTAGTGTAACACTAATTATGACGCTTTTTCAAGAAGCTTTATGGGGTGAATGTTGGCAATGTTCTAGTCTAAATTCATAAATTGAACATTTTGAAATATGAACATTTTCCTCTCTTTTTTTATGTGCACATTCAATTTCATTATTGTCTTAAATTGAATGGTTTTCAGTGTCTAGTGGGCTTTGTTTTATATAGAAAGCTAAATTTAGAAAACCTTTTGTATATGATGGTTGCACTGGAGCCAAAACCACCCACTTGTCTTATTTTTCCTTTGGTTTTCTCACTAAGAAAGGACTAAGGCAAGAGAGAATCCAAATATAGAGTTTGTAGTAATTGATTTTCCAATTTTTCTCAAATTCCATATTTATGAGACTGAAAATGGATCGCCGTTGGTCTCATAATCAGATTCCAAAGTTATCCGGATATGTCAGTTATGGCAAGTGAATAAGAGGAATCTGGGCACATCAAAAAAATTTGCTACACCGTTCTTGTGGTACAGTTGTTCTCTTAGAACTCCATGGTTTTATGGTTGCCTATTGAGATGATTACTTTGGACGAGGGGAGTCCATGTTTGGTTATATTTTAACCCATTGCCAAAGGTCTTGGTTTTCTGGAATAAAGAAAACAGACCTGGTAGCTCTGTTGAGAATAGAAGCTGGGATACAACTTGCGATGCAGTAAACCAAATGGCCATCAGGTTGGATCTCTTCATAGATATTTGAAGTTGGTAAGAACCGATGAGTTGATGCAAATGTTATGTGTCTGCCATTACATTGGTGAATGGAACCACAATTCCACAATCCCTCATGATATTAAATTGTGATATGTGTATTACTAAAATGTGGGAGAGAAACTTAAGATTTTAATGTCGAAGATCCCACTGGTGGAATTGACTTGAATTCCATCATTAAGGCTTTACTAGGCTGGAGATGTATGTATGAACTAGAGTATATGTTGATGTACATTAGCACGTTTGATTTACATGGCATTCGTGCCAAGTGGGAGATTGTAAGGAAGATAGTGTGGCCCGACTACCATTAGGCACACGCCAGATCGAGCATGAGCTTGAAAAAGTGAGGGTTGACTTCGCTCTAGTTAGGACAAGCATGGTCTAAACTCAAGCCCGGAATATTTGTTTCGAGCTGAAATATGATCTTGATCAACCTTGAGTCAGCTCGTTTACGGTTGGAATGTGGGCCATTTGGGCCCATTAAGTAGCCACAACGATCTTCAGTGAGAAGATTGACTTGTTCTTACTCTTAAAATATCTCTAATATACAAAAAATCTCTCATCACCGCATGCCATGATTGAGTTATTTCCCCATTATTAGCCCATGAAATATCACTGAATAGAGTACAATTTAAATAGACAACCTCAATTAAAAAGGCCGTCATGGTTGAAAAAATATCTTAAAAATCATTCTGAAAAATCAGGGATGCGAGCGATCACAAGCGTAATCTAGTCCCTATTTGGTATGATATGCAAGTTATAATTTCTCAACCTTCACTTGTATTATAGCTCACATCTCTAATAGCATGGCTTGGCTAGCTATATCAAAAGTGAATTTTTCTTTGATCTTTTATTGGGTTAGTTTTTTGTTGGACTTTGAAACTCGCATAGGATTCCGGTCAGGGCTTAGGTTCATGAATTGGCCGTGGTACGTCGTAAGAATCATCAAATATACCATGCATATAAACTTTTGTAGTTCTATACCACTTTGAGAAGAGATGCCTAGAACATTGGAAACCCCACCCTTGTGTCAACCCTGCTTAACCTAAATCCTACTTAGGTTTGGAATTTAAAATTTTTGGGGGTTTGGGTGGGCTAGGCTTGGGTTAAACCAATACCCAACCTACCACAATTGCACCCTACAGGTATCCACTTTTACGATTATACCCAGTTGGGAGATTGACCTAGCTGTAGCAGAAATCTCTTCACTGCTCTTTAGAGTTTGTCAGGTTCACTAGCCTAGTTAACACAGAATACCAATGATATTTGGTAATATACAATGAGTTAGGTTGGCTGGATGTTCTCAAGTGTTTGAGCTAAATATATACCAAAATAGAATGTTTCCTTAATGTATATTTCTTGCCCTTAGATCGTACAATTTTCAACATTTGTTCGACATAAACTTTTTGAACCAAAGCTCTTGCATTTATCAGAACTGCCATATACACTTTGGCACATGTATGTCTTAATGTAAAAAGTAGCAATGAGAGATTCAATTATGAAAGCCATATATAGAGCATTTGGTTCCTTGACTCCTTTAGTGTAACAGTAATAATGACGCTTTTTCAAGAGGCTTTATGGGTTAGCCATAGGAAATGTGGACAATTTTCTTGTCTAATTCCATAAATTGAACATGTTTAAATATGGACCTTTTCCTCTCTTTTTTTTTTTTTTTTTTATGTGCACATTCAATTTGATTATTGTCTTAAATTGAATGGTTTTTAGTTTCCAGTGGGCTTTGTTTTATATAGATAGCTAAATTTTGAAACCATTTTGTATATAGTGGTTGCATTGGACTCAAAACCTCTCACTTGTCTTATTTTTCCTTCGGTTTTCTCACTAAGAAAGGACTAAAGCAATAGAGAATCCAAATATGGATTTTGTACTAACTGCTTTCCGAATTTTTCTCAAATTCTGGATATTTGAGACCGAAAATGGATCGTCGTTTGTCTCATAATCAGATTCCTGAGCTATACGGGTATTTCAGTTATGGCAAGTGAGTAAAAGGAATCTGGACACATCAAAAAAACTTGTTATACCGTTCTTGTGGTATGGTTGTTGTCTTAGAACTGCATGGTTGTATTGTTGCCTATTGGGATGATTGTTTGGATGAGAGGGGGTCCATTTTTGGTTATATTGTAACCCATTGGCTAAGGTCTTGATTTTCTCATATAAAGAAAACAGACCTGTTAGCTCTATTGAGAACAGAAGCTGAGATACAACTTGCGATGTAGTAAACCAAGTGACCATCAGGTTGGAAATCTTCATGAATATTTGAAGTTGGTAAGAACCGATGCGCTGGTGCAAATGTTGTGAGTCTGCCATTACATCGGTGAATAGTACCACAATTCCACAATCCCTCATGATATTAAATTGTGATATCTGTATACCTAAAATTTGGGAGAGAAACTTAAGATTTCGAACTCGAAGATCCCACTGGTAAAATTGACGTGTGTTCCTCATTAACGCTTTACTATGTTGGAGACGTATGTATGAACTAGAGTATATGTTGATATACATTGGCTCGTTTGATTTACATGGTATTCGTGCCGAGTGGGAGATTGTTAGGAATATTGTGTTGCTCGATTGCCATTGGGCCGACGCCAGATCGAGCATGAGCCCGAAAAAGTGAGGGTTGACTTAGCTCTAGTTGGGGCAAGCTTGGTCTAAGCTCAAGCCCTGGATATTTGTTTCAAGCTGAAATATGATCTTGATCAACATCGGGTCAGCTCGTTTACTGTTAGCATGTGGGTCATTTGGGCTGAATAAGTGGCCACAATGATCCTCAATGAGAAGATTGACTTGTTCTTTTTCTTAAAATATCTCTAATATACAGAAAATCTCTCGTCACCGCATGCCATGGTAGAGTTATTTCCCATTATTAGCCAATGAAAAATCACTGAATATATTACAATTTAAACAGACAACCTCAATTTGAGAGGTCGACACGGTTGAGAAAATATCTTAGAAACCAGTTTGAAAAATCAATGATGCTAGTGATCAAAAGCGTAATCGAATCCCTATCTGGTATGATATGCAAGTGAGAATTTGTCAACCATCACTCGTATCAGAGCTCACATCTCTTATCGCATAGCTCGGCGATCTATATCGAAAGTGAAATTTTATTTGATCTTTGACTGGGATAGTCTTGTGTTGGACTTTGAAACTCGCATGAGATTCCGGTTAGGGCTTAGGTTCATGAATTGGACGTGATACGTCTTATCTATAGAGAAATGTACAAATAATGCTTAATACATGGTTTAAGAATTATGAAATATACCATGCATATAAACTTTCGTAGTTCTAAACCACTATGAGAATACAAGCCCAGAAACAAGGAAACCCAACGACTAAGTCAACCCTGCTTATCCTAAATCCTACTTGGGTATGGAATTTAAAATTTGTGCAGGATTTGCCTGGGCTAGGCTTTAGTTAAACCAATACGCAACCTACCACAATTGCACCCTACAGGTATCTACTTTTATGATTATACTTAGTTGCGGAGTTTGACCTGGCTGTAGCACCAATCTCTCCACTACTATTTAAAGTTTGTCAGGTTCACTATCCTAGTTAACAGGAGACCTATGATATTTGGTAATACACAATGAGTTAAGTTGGCTGGATATTCTCAGGTGTTTGATCTAAGGATATACCAAAATCGAATATTTCCTTACTGTATATTTCTTGCCCTTAGATCGTACAATTTTCAACATTTGTTCGACCTAAACTTTTTAAACCAAAGCTCTTGCATTTATCGCAATAGCCATATAAACTTTGGCACATGTATCTCTTATTGTAAAAAGCAGGAAAGAGAGATTCAGTTATGAAAGCCATATAAAGGGCATTTGGTTCCTTGACACCTTTAGTATAACACTATGCATGACGCATTTTCAAGAAGTTTTATAGGTTAGCCTTAGTGTACGTTGACAATGTTCTTGTGTCATTCCATAAATTGAACTTCTTGAAATATAAACGTTTTCCTCTCTCTTTTTTTTCTTTGAACATTCAAATTAAATTGAATGGCTTTTAGTGTCCAGTGGGCCAGTGGGCTTTGTTTTATATAGATAGCTAAATCTAGAAAACCTTCTATATATGATGGTTGCACTAAACCCAAAACCTCCCACTTGTCTTATTTTTCCTTTGGTTTTCCCACTAATAAAGGACTAAAGTAATAGAAAATCCAAATATGGAGTTTGTACTAACTGCTTTTCAAATTTTTCTCAAATTTCGGATTTATGAGACTAGAAATGGATCGCCGTTGGTCTCATAAAAAGATTCCTAAGATATCCGGGTATGTTAGTTATGGCAAGTGAATAAGAGGGATTTGGGCACCTCAAAAACATTTGCTACACCATTCTTGTGGTACGGTTGTTGTCTTGGAACAGCGTGGTTGTACGATTGCCCCTTAGGATGACAACTTGGACAAGAGGGAGTCTATGTTTGGTTATATTTTAACCCATAGGCAAAGGTCTTGATTTTTTGGTATAAAGAAAACAGACCTGGTAGCTGTCGAGAACAAAAGCTGGGATGCCACTTGCGATGCAGTAAACCAAGTAGCCATCAGTAGATCTCTTCATGAATATTTGAAGTTGGTATGAACCGATGAGCTGGTGCAAATGTTCTGAGTCTGCCATTACATCGGTGAATGGAAAAAAATTCCACAATCCCCTATGATATTAAATTATGATATCTATATACCAAAAATGTGGGAGAGAAACTTAAGATTTCAATATCGAGGATCGCACTGGTGGAATTGACGTGTATTCCTTCATAAAGGCTTTACTAGGCTGGAGATGTATGTATGGACTATAGTATATGTTGATGTACATTAGCACATTTCATTTTCATGGCATTCGTGCCAAGTGGGAGATTGTTAGGAAAATGGACAGGCCCGACTACCATTAGGCCCACGCCAGATTGACCATGAGCTCGAAAAGGTGAGGGTTGACTTGGCTCTAGTTGGGCCAAGCTTGGTCTAAACTCAAGTTCTGGATATTTGTTTCGAGCTGAAATATGATCTTGATCAACATTGGGTCAGCTCGTTTACTGTTGGCATGTGGGCCATTTGGGCCCAATAGGTGGCCACAACGATTCTGAATGAGAAGATTGACTTGTTTTTGCTCTTAAAATATCACTAGTATACAGAAAATCTCTCATCTCCGCATGCCATTGTAGAGTTATTTCCCCATTATCGTCCCATGAAAAATCACTGAATAGAGTACAATTTAAATAGACAACCTCAATTAGGGAAGCCGACAGGGTTGAAAAAATATCTTAGAAATCAGTTTGAAAAATCTGGGATGCTAGTCATCACAAGCGTAATCGAATCCTAATTTGGTATGATATGCAAGTGAAAATTTCTTAACCTTCACTCGTATCAGAGCTCATATCTCTAATCGCATGGCTCGGCCAGCTTTATCAAAAGTGAACTTTTATTTGAACTTTTATTGGGCTAGTCTTGTGTTGGACTTTGAAACTCGCATGGGATTCCGGTTAGGGCTTAATTTATGAATTGGACGTGGTATGTCTTATCTATAGAAAAATGTACAAATAATGCTTAATACATGGTTTACGAATCACGAAATATACCATGCATATAAACTTTCGTAGTTCAATACCACTTTAAGAAGACGAGCCCACAAACTTGGAAACCCAACCTCTAAGTCAACCCTGCTTAACCTAAATCCTACTTGCGTATGGAATTTAAATTTTTTTGCGGGGTTTGGATGGGCTAGGCATAGGTTAAACCAATACCCAACCTACCACAATTGCACCCTACAGGTATCCACTTTTGCGATTATACCCAGTTAGGGAGTTTGACCTAGCTGTAGCAACAATCTCTCCACTGCTCTTTAGAGTTTGCAGGTTCACTAGCCTAGTTAACATAGGAGACCTATGATATTTGGTAATATACAATGAGTTAGGTTGGCTGGATGTTCTCAGGTGTTTGATCTAAGGATATACCAAAATAGAATATTTCTTTACTATATATTTCTTGCCCTTAGATTGTACAGTTTTCATCGTTTTTTCGACCTAAACTTTTTGAACCAAAGCTCTTGCTCTTATCACAACTGTCATATGAACTTTGGCATATGTATGTCTTATTGTAAAACGCAGCAAAGAGAGATTCAATTATGAAAGTCATATGCAGAGCATTTGGTTTCTTGACTCCCTTAGTGGAACACTAATAATGACGCTTTTTCAAGAGGCTTTAAGAGTTAGCCACGGGAAATGTGGACAATATTCTTGTCTAATTCCATAAATTGAACTTGTTGAAATATAAACCTTTTCCTCTCTTTTTTTTTTTTTTTTTTTTCTGTGGACATTAGATTTAATTATTGTCTTAAATTGAATGGTTTTCAGTGTCTAGTGGGCTTTGTTTTATATAGATAGCTAAATTGAGAAAATCTTTTATATATGATGGTTGCACTAGACCCAAACCCTCCCACTTGTCTTATTTTTCCTTTGGTTTTTTTACTACGAAAGGACTAAAGCGATAGGGAATCCAAATATGGAGTTTGTACTCATTGCTTTTCCAATTTTTCTCAAATTTTGGATTTATGAGACCGGAAATGGATCACCGTTGGTCTCATAATCAGATTCTTAAGTTATCTAGGTATGTCAGTTATGGCAAGTGAATAAGAGGATTCTGGGCACATAAAAAACATTTGCTACACCGTTCTTATGGTACGATTGTTGTCTTGGAACTGCATGGCTGTATGGTTGCCTCTTTGGATGATTACTTGGACGAGAGGGAGTCCATGTTTGGTTATATTTTAACTCATTGGCAAAGGTCTTGATTTTCTGGTATAAAGAAAACAGACCCGGTAGCTCTATTGAGAACAGAAGCTGGGATACAACTTGCGATGCAGTAAATCAAGTGGCCATCAGGTTGGATCTCTTCATAGATATTTGAAGTTGGTAAGAACCGATGAGCTAGTTTAAATGTTATGAGCCAGCCACTATGTCGGTGAATGGAACCATAATTTCACAATCACTCATGATATTAAATTGTGATAACTGCATACCTAAAATATGGGAGAGAAACTTAAGATTTCAATCTCGAGGATCCCACTGGTGGAATGGATGTGTATTCCTTCATTAAGGCTTTACTAGGCTCGAGATGTATGTATGGTCTTGAGTATATGTTGATATACATTGGCACGTTTGATTTACAAGGCATTCGTGCCAAGTGGGAGATTGTTTGGAAAATGGTGTGGCCCGACTGCCATTGGGCCCACACCAGATCGAGCATGTGCTCGAAAAGGTGAGGGTTGACTTAGCTCTAGTTGGGCCTAGTTTGGTCTAAGCTCAAGCTCTGCGTATTTCTTTCGAGTTGAAGTATGATCTTAAGCAACCTTGGGTCTGCTCATTTACTATAGACATGTGGGCCATTTGGGCGCAATAAGTGGCCACAACGATGCTCAATGAGAAGATTGACTTGTTCTTGCTCTTAAAATATCTCTAATATACAGACAATCTCTCATCACTGCATGCCATGGTAGAGTTCTTTCCCCATTATTAGCCCATGAAAATTCACTGAATAGAGTACAATTTAAATAGACAACCTCAATTAGAGAGGCCGGCATGGTTGAGAAGATATCTTAGATATCAGTCTGAAAAATCATGGATGCTAGTGATCACAAGCATAATCGAATCCCCATCCGGTATGATATGCAAGTGATATATATTTCTAAACCTTCACTCGTATCAAAGCTCACATCTCTAATTGCGTGGCTCAATAAGCTAAATCAAAAGTGAATTTTTCTTTGATCTTTTATTGGGTTAGTCTTGTGTCAGACTTTGAAACTCGCTTGGCATTCCGGTTAGGGCTTAGGTTTAATCAATTGGAAGTGGTACGTCTTATCTATTGAGAAATGTACAAATAATGCTTAATACATGGTTTAAAAATCATGAAATATACTATGCATATAAACTTTCGTAGTTCTATACCACTTTGAGAAGACAAGCCCAAAAACATGGAAACCCAACCTCTGAGTCAACCCCGCTTAACCTAAATACTACTTGGGTACGGAATTTAAAATTTTTGTGGGATTTGGGTGGGCTAGGCTCGGGTTAAACCAATACCCAACCTACCACAATTGCACCCTACTAGTATCCACTTTTATGATTATAACCAGTTGGGGAGTTTGACCTAGCTGTTGCAGCAATCTCTCCACTGCTCTTTAGAGTTTGTCAGGTTCACTAGCTAGTTAACACAGGAGACCTATGATATTTGATAATATACAATGAGTTAGGCTGGCTGGATGTTCTCAGGTGTTTGTTCTAAGGATATATCAAAATAGAATATTTCCTTACTGTATATTTCATTCCCTTAGATCGTACAATTTTCAACATTTGTTCGACCTAAACATTTTGAACCAAAGCTCTTGCACTTATCACAACTGCCATATGAACTTTGGCACATGTATGTCTTATTGTAAAAAGCAGCAAAGAGAGATTTAGTTATGAAAGCCATATATAGAGCATTTGCTTTGTTGACTCCTTTAGTGTAACACTAATAATGATGCTTTTTCAAGAGGCTTTAAGGGTTAGCCAGAGTGAATGTTGACAATGTTCTTGTCTAATTCCATAAATTGAACTTGTTGAAATATGAACATTTTCTTCTCTTTTTTTTCTATGGAAATTCAATTTAATTATTGTCTAAAATTGAATGGTTTTCAGTGTCCAGTGGGCTTTGTTTTATATAGAAAGCTAAATCTAGAAAACCCTTTGTACATGATGGTTGCACTGGACCCAAAACCTCCCACTTGTCTTATTTTTCCTTTAGTTTTCTCACTAAGAAATAAGGACTAAGGCAAGAGAGAATCCAAATATAGAGTTTGTACTAATTGCTTTTCCAACTTTTCTCAAATTCCAGATTTATGAGACCAAAAATGGATCGCCCGTGGTCTCATTCAGATTCCTAAGTTATCTAGGTATGTCAGTTATGGCAAGTGAATTAGAGGAATCTGGGCACATCAAAAACATTTGCTACACCGTTCTTATGGTACGGTTGTTGTCTTAGAATTGTATGGCTGTAAAGTTGCTTCTTGAGATGATTTCTTAGACGAGAGGGAGTCCTTATTTGGTTATATTTTAACCAATTGGCAAAGGTCTTGATTTTCTGGTATAAAGAAAACAGACCTGGTAGCTCTGTTGAGAACAAAAGCCAGGATACAACTTGCGATGCAGTAAACCAAGTGGCCATCAGGTTGGATCTCTTCATGAATATTTAAAGTTGGTAAGAATCGATGAGCTGGTTCAAATGTTATGTATCTGCCATTACATCGGTGAATGGAACCACAATTCCACAATCCCTCATGATATTAAATTGTGATATCTGGATACCTAAAATGTGTGACAGAGACTTAAGATTTCAATCTTGATGATCCCACTGGTGGAATTGAGGTGTCTTCCTTCATTAAGGCTTTAATAGGTTGGAGATGTATGTATGAACTATAGTATATGTTGATGTACATTGGCACGTTTGTTTTACATGGGATTCGTGCTAAGTGGGAGATTGTTAGGAATATGGTGTGGCCCGAATGCCATTGGCCCCACGCTAGATCTATCTTGAGCTCGAAAAAATTGAGGGTTGAATTGAATGGTTTTAAGTGTCCAGTGGGCTTTGTTTTATATAGATAGCTAAATCTAGAAAACCTTTTGTTTATGATGGTTGTGCTGGACCCAAAACCTCCCACTTGTCTTATTTTTCCCTTGGATTTCTCACTAAGAAAGGACTAAAGCAATAGAGAATCCAAATATGGAGTTTGTACTAATTGCTTTACTAATTTTTCTCAAATTTTGAATTTATGAGATCGGAAATGGATCGTCATTGGTCTCATAATCAGATTCCTACGTTATCCGAGTATGTCAGTTATGGCAAGTGAATAAGAGGGATCTGGGCACATCAAAAACATTTGCTACACCTTTTTTGTGGTACAGTTATTGTCTTGGAACTGCATGGCTGTTTGGTTGCCTCTTGGGATGATTACTTGGACGAGAGGGAGTCCATGTTTGGTTTAATTTTAACCCATTGGCAAAGGTATTGATTTTTTGGTATAAAGAAAACAAACCTGGTAGCTCTGAACAGAAGCTGGGATACAACTTGCGATGCAGTAAGCCAAGTGGCCATCTGGTTGGATCTCTTCATGGATATTTGAAGTTGGTTAGAACCAATGACCTAGTGCAAATGTTATGAGTCTGCCATCACATCGGTGAATGGAACCACAATTTCACAAACCCTCATGATATTAAATTGTGATATCTGTATACCTAAAATGTGGGAAAGAAACTTAAGATTTCAATATTGAGGATTGACGTGTATTCCTTATTAAGGCTTATTAGGTTGGAGATGTATGTATGAACTAGAATATATGTTGATGTATATTAGCATGTTTGATTTATTTGGCATTCGTGCCAAGTGGGAGACTGTTAGGAAAATTATGTGGTTCGACTGCCATTGGGCCCATGCCAAATCGAGCATGAGCTCGAAAAAGTGAGGGTTGACTTAGCGCTAGTTGGGTCAAGCTTGGTCTAAGCTCAAACTCTGGATATTTGTTTCGACCTGAAATATGATCTTGATCATTCTCGGGTTAGCTCGTTTACTGTTGGCATGTGGGCCATTTGGGCCCAATAAGTAGCCACAACGATCCTCAATGAGATGATTGACTTGTTCTTACTCTTAAAATATCTCTAATATACAGAAAATCTCTAATCACCGCATGCTATAGTAGAGTTATTTCCCCATTATTAACCCATGAAAAATCACTGAATAGAGTCCAATTTAAATAGACAACCTCAATTAGAGTGGCCGACACGATTGAGAAAATATCTTAGAAATCACTCTAAAAAAAATTAGGGATGTTAGTGATCACAAGCGTAATCGAATCCCTATTTGGTATGACATGCAAGTGAGAATTTCTCAACCTTCACTCGTACCAGAGCTCACATCTCTAATCGCATGGCTCGGCCAGCTATATCAAAAGTGAAATTTTATTTGATCTTGGACGAGAGGGAGTCTTTGTTTGGTTATATTTTAACCCATTGGCAAAGATCTTGATTTTTTGGTATAAAGAAAACGGACATAGTAGATCTGTTGAGAACAAAAGCTTGGATACGACTTGCGATGCAGTTTACTAAGTGGCCATCAGGTTGGATCTCTTCATGGATATTTGAAGTTGGTAAGAACCGATGAGCTAGTTTAAATGTTATGAGCTAGCCATTACGTTAGTGAATGGAACCATAATTCCACAATCCCTCATGATATTAAATTATAATATTTGTATACCGAAAATGTGGGAGAGAAACTTAAGATTTCAATCTTGAGGATCCCACTTGTGGAATTGACGTGTATTCCTTCATTTAGACTTAGGCTAGAGAAGTATGTGTGGTCTAGAGCATATGTTGACGTACATTGGCACACTTGATTTACATGGCATTCGTGCCAAGTGGGAGATTGTTAGAAAAATTATGTGGCCCGACTACCTTTGGGCCCACGCTAGATCGAGCCCATCGGTGTGCCGCGGATGAACTCCCAACAAGTCTTGATCTACTTGAGTCAGGTAAGGATCAAACTCTTGGTGGTAGAGTTTGGATCAGGTTCGGACTCCCGGTTGGCAGAATTCCCACGCTGGTCAGGAGATGTGGGATTTCAGGAGGGGTAGAGTCTGTAGTAGTCTTGACTCATTGGGATTGCTCTATATAAGGGAGATGGGAACCCTTGCTTCATTATTCAGTAGATCTGAGATCATTCACAGCGAGTTCATAGGCCTATCCTATACCGGAACGCACAAGGTTCTCGACGAGTTTGGTTCCGACACCCGTCTGAGACCAGCTACTCCTTTCAATTCGGACAAAGATCCTTACTCTCTTGCTAAAAGCCAATCCTTCTCTCTCTTATGTTCCTGACAAAAATGGTGATTATCCTCTTCTCATTGCCACCACAAGAGGGCCCTTTGAAGTTATTAAAATTATACTTGAGCATTGCCCTGATTGAGCTGAGCTAGTCAACGAAAAAGAAAAAAATGCCCTTCACCTTGCTGTGATCAAGAAGAGTGAAGTCGTCCTTTATTATCTGTAAACAGGCCAGAGTTAAAGAGGCTGATGAATGAACCTGATAAGGAGGGAAACAAGCCGGTGCATCTAGCCACTGTCACCAGTAGCAATGAGATCGTGGATATGTTATCTAATTGTGAGGGTGTGGACTTGGCAATGACCAACAATCAAGGCCTCACAGCTATGGATCTTTGTGGATACAAGGCTGAACAGATATTGGTTTTTACAATAGTGCTCGGAATAAGAGAAATCATATAATCTGGCCATAAATCCGTCAGGTCATGTTTATCTAGCTTTTATTGAAGTGAAATTTGGCCCAAAGCCAATTTAATATACAAGGTATATTTTGAATGGTTTGTATTTTGTCGGTTCCCTCTACACTGATGGATTTATTGTCCTAGCCATATGATTCTCTCATTCTAAAGGGCAAAGTAAATAGAATTATCTCAAGAACAAACGGATGCCAAGATTTAATCTATTGGATTCTTGAGAGCGGGGAAAAAATCCTCCTTAAGGCTGAATTATCTTTAGGGTCTTAGCTCAAACCACAAATCATTTTAGACAATGGTTTTATCCTGGATCCTTGCGGGGGCGGCGGGGGGGGGGGGGGGGGGGGGGGGGTTGAATCCTCCTTGGAGCTGATTATCTTAAGGGTCTAGCTGAAACCATATATATATCATTTTACACACATGGTTTTATCCTTTCCTAAAATTCGTCAAATTTCACTCAAATAGGAGATGGTCTCCCCATCAAATTGATCGCTTCTTCTTCTTCTTCTTCTTATTCGGATGGAGAGAGTTTAAAGAGGTTTAGGTACAGTAAAAATGATTGAGATAGTCTTTGGAATGATTTTGACATTGTTGAGTTCAAATTGCTTGTTCAAGTTCAACACTTGAAGAATTACAATAGCAGAGTTTTTAACAAGAATTTGAGAGATTTTAAAATTCTCCAATTAGAAGTTTCATAAATACTTCCTTTTGAGGACACCCTAATTAAATCATCAATATGTTTTTCATGTTTATGGCAGCAAATGATTCGAGACACATTGAAAAAATTTGGGGCAGTCCCTAGTCGCCACAAATGGCAAGAGTTGTTATTTTTGCCACTTGTACCTCCAGGCCCAGTTCCAACCGTACTCGAAAGCATCAGATCCAACTTGAAATCGGCGACCAAGACGCTACCAATTGTGACTACACTGATTGCTATGGTTACTTTTGCGGCTGCTTTCACGGTCCCAGGTGGATACACTACCAATGGCCCTCATGAAGGCACCGTCTTCATAAGAAAGGCTTTTGTGTTTTCAGATGCACTCGCCTTCTGTAGCTCCATGGCGGCGACAATCCTTCTCGTTTATGCAAGTGCTTTTTCCGATGATGAGTTCTTGATTTCATCGGCATTGAAGACGTCTTCCTATATTGCAGGGGTTTCAGTCCTCGCAACAATAACCGCGTTTATGACTGGTGTGTATGTGTTGATGCAGAACAGAAGCTTGTGGCTTGTTATTATAGCAATATCATTGGGCTGTGCTGTTCCAATCTTTCTCATTGGGTATTCGGAGTGGTTGGAAGCACAAAGAAAGGCATTGAAAAAGCGAAAAAAATCCTTCCGGATTCGTTAAGTGAGGTAAATTTAGGAGGGATTCTCTTAAGACTTTTGCTCTTGTATGAAGTATGATATGGATGTTGTTCCTTATCATAATAAGAAACATAATGCAAGAGGACTGGTCTGATTTCTGCCAATCTGATTTTCCTGAGATGCTTTTGATTTCTTTCGATCAATAAACCTTCTGTTTACTGTCATACCTATAGTGTTAATATGTAGTGCTTGAATATTCATGGCTATGCCAATGAATCAACTCCCCGTATTTTGCTTTGCATGATTGACAAGTTACCCTATTGTTGGTTTATAGCAAGGAGAAGGAGATGATAAAAGAAAGAAATAGGATCACTTCATCTTAGATTACATTTGGGCTATATTATATTAGTGTCATATTATGAAAGATACCCTGCAATGTTATGAAAGACACACAGGATCACTTCAATAAACCCAGCTCATCATTGGGTTGGAGTTCTTTTTTTATGGAACAGCCTCCAGATAAAACATGAGAGTCTTGGGTTGACCGCTTATTCCAAACATGGGTGTATCACTTCACAGCATCTGCCCTTGATCTAACTAAGTTCCAGGCATGTTGAAGGGATAGGATACCATTTCAATTGCAGGCCTAGCTCACTCACTCAGATCTGCCTCTGAAGTTGCAAGAAGATTAGGGATGAGGAAGGCTGACTGAAGGAGCAACCCGACAGGAGGAGGAAAATGGTTCGGAATCTGCCACCTGCCATCTTTGGGTCTGCATTCAACCAACAGTCGGACCAAAGGTTGATAATTTTTCCGTCGCCCACTGAACATTTGCTTCCAAGGTGAATAAGATTTTGCTGCTTCTAGATCAAGTTTTTTTTTGAAGTACCAACATTTAAACCATTTAGCCCAGATAGAGGAGGCAGTCATACCATTCCAGGCCAATTCCAGACCCAGGAAATTGACCTGGGTTGGGAGGGCTTTATGTAAAACAAATATTGCGGAAAGGGCAAATGTAAAAAAAAAAAAAACACATAAATTTTTAGAATTTGCAGTGGGTGTTCTTAAAACTTTTAAGCTTCTTCTTGGCGTGGGTGGGGCCTGAAGCCATATACCTGGGTTCCCCAGTGCGAATTCCTGAGCCCCCCCTCCCCCACTCTCAGATTTAGGGAGAAAGCAAGACGGAATTGATGTTGGCAAAGGTTGAATATCACCGGCAATGGACGTCTGGTAGCTCTCTCTTTAGGACCGTAGCCGGTGAGCCAATGTCACATTTGTATGATAGACAACATTATTTCTTGACAAGGTGATCATAGCCATGAGATAAATACGACTATGGTATGCCCAAACCATATGAGCATAAAACCCAAAACCTAGGGTTCTTGCCTAGGGATTTTGTAATTAGGCTAGGCTTGGATTTAATTTCTTGCCTGTTTAATAAATGGGCCGGGCTTGGATTAAGTGATAGAAAGCCCAAAGCCTTGCTTGGCTTGGTCCGAATAAGTTATACATGTAGTTTTGTAACTCTTTCACCTAATCAAGTAAACTAAAAAAAGACACCAAAATAGTGATAGAAATCCGCCCCTGCCCACTTGACTAAATGGGTGGGCTTGGACTTGCCATGTGTAAGGCGTGCCGAGCTCGGGCCACACACATAAGGCCCATGTTGGGCTAGTGTTTCTCGAGGCGGGCCGTGCTTGGATATGCCTCAGCCCTGCCCCACTGGGTCATGAATACCCCTAAGATTAACCCAAATTGCTAGAATTGCTACTTGATGCAAATTCAGCTTTGAAACCCTCTAATAACAATTGAAATTGCTATGCTTGGCACTCGATTCAAATCCATCTCTCTGGTGAGATTTATATTAACAAGACATGAAACAACCACCACAACAACAACGAACATTATATATATATATATATATATATATATGGAAGGGGGTCCCTGGTGTGTGTGACTATCAAGGGGATCCATGTCCATTGCAAGGTTTAGATTGGGTGATAAGTAGGCCACACCCATAGTTCTCACGGTTTGAACCGTGATAAAGTTTCTCACCTGATTATTTTCCATATATATATATATGGAAGAAATTAGGAAGGATGTACATATAGCCGAATTATACATGAGAAGATCTTCTAGACTCACAAGCTAATGAAACTAGCTTTTTTAATGGGTTATGTTTCCAACCAACTATTGTACTTGAGTTTTGATATTCCAAGTTGTATTAGATTTGAAATATAGGTCAAGGAAAACTTTGCCTTTTAGGATATTTTTATTCTATTTTTTAATATCTTAGTTTTGTTTCGATATAGATTCTAATCAAACTTTTAAGTTGTAATTTGCTTTTTATTTAATCTCTTGCTTAAATTTATTTTTATCGAATTTACATAATATAACTCGTTACAATATACTTTAGGTCTTTTTTCTTATGTAACATGTTGAAGTTATCATTGACTGGGCACACACAACAAAGGAGCTGGGCTGATAAAGCTTAGTAGGCTAGGATTCTTTATTTGATTAGGGTTATTTCCTATGGTATGTTTCCTAATTGGTCAAGACTCTTTATTTAGTAGGTGCTTAGGATTTTTCTATTTTCATTGGTGGATGATAGACTGAAATAAACTATCTTTATTGCGTTTAGGGGTAGAACTAGGGGGTAAGAGTGGCCATGCCCTTGCTCAATTGATTTTGAAATTTCCAATTGATTCCGACTCTTCAATTCCTTTAATACTGCATCAATATCTCATTAACCGACCCTTCTTCTCTTACCCATCTCTTAGAGAGAGAGAGAGAGAGAGAGAGAGAGAGAGAGAGACCTCCATGATGCTACGTCATTTTGGCCCATTGCATATCTGAAGTAAAATTTTCTTTTCTTCTTCTAAAAATATCATTATTCATGTTAAAAATGGTAATGTCTCTTTAATATTATAAATTCCACTAAATTATCAACCTCTCCTATTTTATCCACTTCATGAATGCTAAGCTTCTCAAACGTCCTACCAATCAAACACACATGGAGAAATCTCGTCTGCTTACAATATGGGCCATATCCAAATAACTCGGTTTAATCCATACTGAAGTACTATTTTTACATTTTTCACATCCAAAAATATGTTGCTCGTGCTTAGCACGGGTGTCTTTCGCTAGTTAAGTCCTTGCATGCAATGCAGTCATGGACCCAACATCGTTTGTCCATCCATTAATTTTCAACTTTGGAACCTCATTCAAGGTCATTCTATAATTGATGATTCATTAATAATATACCTATCAAGAAGGGTTGGAAAAATTGTAGCAATGAAAAGAAAGAAAAATATATAAAAATAGAGTAAGGATTGGAGAGAGAGTAAGAAAGCATGAAATAAGGAATAGGAGATGAAGAGTGAAATTGAATAATGAAATTGTTGTAATCAAGTTAGCTAACTTTGATAAAAAAAAAAAAACAAAAAAAACAAAACAAAACAAAACAAAACAAAACAAAAAACAAAAAACGAAAAACGAAAAACGAAAAAAGGGGGGGGGGGGGGGGGGGGCGGGGGCAATGAATGAATGAAATAAGAAGATAGGAAGGCCGAGACGACAGATTTGCTTACTGGCCATCGGCCTTCATGGATCAAAGATTAACAACTCTGAGTTCTTCCCTCTTCTTCCCCCATTCAACTTTTTTTTTCAGGTATGAACCCAGAATGACAAAACCCATTTTAACATTTATTAAATATATTGACAACTCAATATTATAATGAAGTCTCCATCATTATGCTTATTCCATTAGTGGGGGCCATGTTTGAAATCTAAACCATTTAAAATTATTGCCCATTTGCTTTTTATCATCAAATATAATTTCACTACAATTAGTGTTATTTATCCAACTGTCGATAAAAAAAATAGTAGTGGCTTCTCCATGTCAAATGTGTTTTGGCCATGATTATCTCACATTATGAATGAGTCCTATTACACAGATTTTCAAGGTAATAGATAATAGTAGAAAAGTGTTTTTAATGCCTTAGATTTTAAATTTGTCTCCCACTTATTTATATATTAGTTGATTTATCAAGTTGGGTATTCTTAAGAATAAAAATAAAATCTCACATTCCCCTATCCAAGATTTATCAGAATTGGACTTGCTAGAAATTCATGAGGCTTCTCAGTGGGGCCTAATTGTAAAAATCAAATGGCCCCATTTTTTTTTTTTTTATGGGCCCTTGTTAAATATCACTCTAGAATCTAGCCACCATTTAGATTGACTATAAAATACATGAGTTTTTCATAATGTCCACGTCTTATGTTATCAATCCGATAGTGGGCTCAAATCTCAATGGAATGAAAATTTATGCACCCCTCTAAGAAACCTGGAATCACAGCCTTCGGACTCTTTAGATTAAGTACATTTGGTTTATATGATAAGAAATTCTTAATGTCCTTTATATGAATCCTCCATGTGCTCATACTTTTAAATTTAGATTATTCCTAAACATTATCACAAACCATCTATGATTAAAGAAAGCTTGACTTCAATCATAGCTTTCTCACCGCCAAATAGACACCAGCTCATTGAAAGAACGTTGAGCACGACTTAAATATATTCTTTTATTGTGAATTTTAGTTTTAAAAATTTTAATTTTATTTAGTGTTTTAACTTTGGCCCCCCACAACCTAAACGTCCTAGTTCTGCCCTTAATTTTGTTCTCAATTTCTCTTTTCCCTTCTTCCCTCAACAAGTGGTATCAAAGACAGGGGAATATCGCATACTCAATTCTCTGGGGACGTGTTAATTTGTATCCACATTTGTCATTTAGCGTGTTGTGTGATTCTATCAATGAGCGGAGCCCCACACATGAGGGGGGATATCAAGATCCTTTTGATATACATTGTTCTGTTGTTTACTAACAACTCGAGCTTTTAGTGTTATTGGTTATTAACATGGTATCATAATCTCGATAGTTAGTCATGCTTCTATAATTATTTCTTCTACAGGTAGATTTTTTTTTTTTTTTTTGTCAAATTGTAGCTTTTCCTTTTATTAGTATAATATTCTATTCCTTTTATATTTTCTTGAAAAGGTAATAACAATGTGTTCACATCAAATTTTAAATTACTACTTGGTTTCTTGGAAAAATGCTGGTGTCACTACAATTGATGGGTAGGAAGTAGGGATGTTAATGGGTCGGGTATAAATGGGTACCCGCCCCAACCCGCTCCTATTAATGGTGGTTTTGGTAGTGGTTTTCTTGGTGTGGGGCAAGTTTGGATTTGGTTGTCCCGACCCAGTGGGTAACCAGAAGATAGACGTAGCAATTTGGACATGACTATGTGTGACCTTAAGGCTGGATGTGTTAGACATTTTGAGCACGACTGGTTGGAAGCGTGGAATTGTGACCGTGACAGGTTGGATGGTGGAATTTTGACCTAAGTGTAACCATGACCCCCAAATTTAAAAATCTGGGCCGTGCTAGCAGGCTGGGCCCTGTCGTGCCTGGGCCGGCCGACATGGCCCATGATTGATATGCAGGTTGTGCTGTGCCGGGCCAACCCTTTGGGGGTCAGCCCAGCACGGCCCTACCGGGCCCCAGTCGGGCCTGGGCCGTGCATACCGTGGGCGGCCCCACAAATCCCCCTCCCCTTTTAAAATTTTTTTAAAAACTGGATGGACACAAAGTCATAAACTTGGACTTTGACTCTTGGTCTTGGACCAATTTCAGTAAAATAAAGAAATTAAGAGAAATAAATAAGTAGAATAATACTAATGATGTTTTGAATAAATACATCAAATAAATTGTATTTTCTTGAAATTTAAGTTACAAAAGTTCAAAAAAATTGCAAGTTTGAACTTGGATTAATATATATGTATATATATATATTGAAATTCAATCCTTCTATTAAATGAAAAAAGAATTACAACTTTAGAAACCTATGATACATTCTAAAAAATAAATTACAAGTTGAAAGCTAGCCTATTATACATTCTAAAAACAATTATACTATGATATATGTAACGCCGATAGCTCGTCTTCTATCTCGATTTGATCATCGATGTGTTGTTCCCTATCCTCTTCTTGATACCTATCCCATAAGAATATGCAGGTCTCAACGGTTTCTTCTGTAAGCATAGTTCTCATGGGGTCAATAAGGCGCCCACTTGCACTAAATGCCCACTCTGATGCAACTGTAGACACTGGTATTGTTAGTATATCATGGACTATGGCAGAAAGTACAGGAAACTTAGTTTCGAATGATTTCCACCATGCCAAAAGATCAAAAGCACATGCTTCATCATTCGATATTGAAACAAAATCGCTCCCCAAGTACATTATTAATTCATTAAGGTTGTAAGAGGATCCTCCGGAAGAAGAGAAGTTACTTCCGTAAGATATCCTTATAATACTCCAAATGGCCTTCCTTTTCCTTTTATGTACTTGGGGAGGGCCTGTTGGGACCATAGGTGCTATGGATCTACCTAATCAGGCAGCATAATGCAAATAAAGTGTTTCTAATTGTGTCTTAACTGTATATATATCATTTATATTAGTTGTATTCATGTTAGAATTTATTGCATCAAAAAGGGTTTCTACACCTTTTAATTTCAATCTAGGGTCTAATACACCACCTATACAAAATGTTAAAGGAGTTATTCTCCAATATGGTGAAAACTTTGCCTCCATTTGTACACAGATAAGTTGAAAAACTTGAAAATCTCTATACTTTTTAAAAGTAAGACTTACTTCATAAAATTTGGTTAAAGCTTGATTTGATGTGGGATAATATACTTCGGAAAAAAACTATATTGCATAATGAAAAACTTCTAAAAAATCTCTTATTATTTCAAGAAGGGTTAATCCATCATCACTTATAAAAATACTTTCATGTGTTAAATAAAGTTGACAATATTGATTTAGTGTCATTTTATAGGCACATGCTTCTTTAAACATTTTATAGGCAAAATTCCATCTATGTTTTAGTGATATTTTCTTTGGTCTTAGACCCAAATTTACACATATGTCCCTCCACCATTAATTTTGCAAGGGAGAACAAAAAATATATCCTACAATCCATTTAATGCTCTCTAAATCATCTCTAATAGATTTTACCCCTACTTGTACGATAAGATTTTTGATGTGGCATGCACATCTATTGTGAAATAGATCTCCATTTAAATGAAGTTGAATCGCAGGTTTTAGTAAATATGCTGCGACATTGTTAGTGCTTGCATTATCTAAAGTTAAAAAAATTATTTTATTTTCAGTTTTATATTCTCTAAGTTTTTCAAGGATGGTAGACCCTATCCTAGCACCAGTGTGTGGGAACTCTAATAAAGAAAATGAAATCATTATTTTCTGCATCACCTAATCACTATCAATATAATTTGCTGTGATTGCAATGTACCATAGAATTTGTTTAGAGTTCCATAAATCTGAAGTTAAGGCCACATTTCCAGGTATATTTTTAAAAACCTATTTTAAACTCTCTTTTTCTTTCAAAAAAGTTTTTATTGCATCATTTCTCAAGGCACTGCATGTACTTAATTTAATTAATGTATTTAACTGATGTCAGCTACACTGTCAAGTTGGTATGACGTCAGGTCCCTTCACTGATGACGTCAGTGTCTGGACATTCCCCATACATATATATATATATATATATGGGTATATTCCTGTGCTAAATGGGACCCACCTACGAACCCACTGATCATAGGACTTATAGGAGATGAGAAGAGACATCTTGGATAAGTCCATATATCAAGTTTGGTGTCAATCCCATGCCTCTAATCCCTTCATCCGTGGCCCACAAATTTAATGACTTCATATTAGAAGGAAAAATTTGACCCTCGGTCCAACAGTCCAATCCATTTGGATTGGTGAAAAATCAATGGGTCTAGCGTACTTAAGGGATCTCCATATGTGTGGATGATTCGGATGTGTTATATATGAAAATGAGCATAAAATTACTTCTCGTTTAATTGGTAGTGAATCAAGGAAAGACGGGAAATGAATACCTGACCATCACCCTAGTAAATTCTAATCTTAGGAAAGTCAAGGTCCCTCCTATGTTGATACCTTATGTCATTCACCCCTCTCACCTCATATCATTCAAACATCTCTTTAATAATCCTTTTGTGGAGCTCATTTGGCTATGAATTCCTATGTATTTGATTCCTACTTCTATGCATTCTAATGCAAACAAACAAACCCTTGCTTTAATAATTTGGAATCTTCAATCCAGTCATACCCGGCCCCAATCGTATTGAATTTAATTCTTCCATACACTTAACATCCATGTGAAACCAGTACAACCATTGGTCATGATCCAAGACACGGGGGAACCTAACTACTAAACATTTCGATGTGATACTAGATAAAATATGAGTGCATCCGCAAAAATCAACGGCCCATTTCAATCATTCACTCCACAAAAATGCACTTACCTAATCAATAAACATTAGTTTTTATTTTATATTGTTTGAGAGAGAGAGAGAGAGAGAGAGAGAGAGGTCTCCCCAAATGTCAAATTCCCACCTTCCACCGATATTCAAGAGAATTTTAAATTGTACGTTTGAACATATGTTTTCAGTGTTTTTTCATTTCTACTATCAAATTTTTACTTGTAGTTTTGAATCCTCAATCCAAATTACACTCAAAATGTATTTTGTACTTTGTACCAAATTTTGACATGCCCCCAGGAGCTGACTCTGATGTAATATTCTTTTGAATTATTTTGCCATATCCCCAAGAGCTTAAATATGCGGCCATTCAAACAAAAAATTTAAAAGATGAGATGAACTAGTCAACCCCATCAGAGATCACCTACTTAGTCCAGTAGTGTTTTAGCCGATACCCCTAGTGCACGGATCTTCCTTATAAATGAGTTGATTTTTTATTTTTTTTTAACCCAGCCAAGGGGCTGGGACCCAAGTGAGAACTTGCAAATACACACGCAGGAAGACAACCCACTCAAGTGGAAAGGGAGCCCGCACACACGGGAAAAAAGCCCACACAAGTAGGACGAAAAGCCCACACACACGGAAAGAGAAAGAAGGATAGAGGTAGATCGATGTGCATCAAATTTGGCTAAAATATTACTCTTATGAAATTATCTATAGCCTTAAATTTTATTCTCGTAGTTAAATAGATGTATATCTTTTAGACTTTTTGTGAATAAGTCCAAAGGAGAATGATCTCTATCACAATTGGGGCTATCAATCGGGCCCTTTAATGAGGGAGCCAAGCCAAACTTAGCCCACAAAGGCCCTCAAAAGCAAGGGCCTTTTTTTTTTTTTTTGTCCTAAAGCTCGAGGGTATGTTTGGGCCTAATTTTGAAAAGCCTTGAACCTTGAAGGCCAAACTAGGGCTTGAATCAGCCCGGCTAAATTGGGCCCGGGCCAGCCCATTGTCTATTAATAGATAAAATAAATAATATATATATACCTATCAGGCCTGGCCAGTCTTAGGGTTAGATTTTGTGGAAAATAACCACTTATTGGCTACTTCTTTATTTAAATTGCAATTTCCTCTCTATTATATGCCAATGATATGTGTCTGTTATCAGTTTTGAATGCTACACAGCTGCCATGATTGTTATTTTTAGCTTTATTCTATTCACCTGGAGTCAGCTTTATTTATTTTGTTTGTCCTTTCAACTTTATTTTATATCACACTTTCATGAACTCTACATTCATATTTTTTTCTCACAATTTTATTGAAGGTGATCTTTAATAGTGTTTTTCATCTCCTAGTTTCATATCAGAATACTCTCAAATTGGCATTTCATTTAGTCCTAAGTAATGTGTTTATACGAGGACAAAGTAACTTATTCGTGTGTTCTTTTAGAAGTGCCACAAAAAGACTGAATTTTACATTGCAAGAGTCCTTGGCTTGGATAAAGGATGGTAACAGGGTCTGCCAGCAGACACAGCTAAACTAATTTTAACTGTAGTTTTGAGTCTTTAATCCTTTTCATACCTCTCCACGAATCTTAATACTGTATTTCTGCTGTAATCTAATTGACATGGTGGGAACCAGTACAACCTTGGTTCATTGTCCAACCCAGCCCTCCGACGACTCTGACAAACAACGCGGTAGCTGTTGACGTTCCACCAAACTTATATATGTATATATATTAGTGGCTAAAATATTAGCACATGCCAATGAATCAACACCGCCCATGTCAACGTTCCACGCAACATGGGAACCTAATCAATAAATAATGCTTGTTTCGTTTAATTTGTTTTTTCCATATAGTGACCTTGATAAAATCTTGAATATCCCAACTTCACAAACCTGCAAGAGAAGGAAACTTCAACTCACTTCAGCAGTTCAGCTCCTCCTCAATTGAACTTTGATGGCTACTACAAGCACCGCACAAGACCGCACTAAGACCCCTCGTGGTAACATGAATCCCCAGCTACACAAAGCTGCAAGAGAAGGCGACATAGCGCTTCTAACAAGCCTCATGGCAGGCAACAATCCACCAGACCTTACGAGCTCTCTAACCCCTCAAGGGAATACTGTTCTCCATATCGCGATTAAATTCGGCCATCAAGGTATTGTGGAGGAGATTATCAAACAGACACGGTGGTCGTCCCTCGTCTCTCAGTCCAACTCCAAAGGAGACACCCCACTTCACATAGCAGCCAGGGCTGGCCATCTTGACCTCATAAAGCTTCTTACACCCACATTGGAGGAAGTAGCTTCGTGGCGAACGGATGCTCGTGTGGCGTGGGAGAAGAGTAACTCGGAAGACAGTACTGCCGTCCATGAGGCGCTGAAGAACGGGCATGGAAAAGTTGCTTTGCGTTTGTTGAAGTTTGAAAAGAAGCATAAGCTAGCACATAGAGTGAACAAGGCTAAAGAGAGTCCACTTTACTTGGCTGCAGAGGCCGGGATGAGTACAGTTGTGAGAGAGATAGTAGCCCGGGATGATTTTAGCAGTGAAGGGCCGGATGGACAAAATCCTTTGCACATCGCAGTAATTAAAGGTCGAATAGGTATGTTTCTCCATCACAGTTTTGTGTCCAAGTAAAGAAGGCAATGGGTATACTGGATGGGATTGAGCATTTTGTTGAAGATGGGGTGGAAAAAAAAAACATCCGAGTTTCTATTTTTTTGGCACAACATAGAGAGTTTTCATAACCATGCTCACACATGATTACCATGCTTGAGTGGGGCTATAAACTAGACCATTTCTAGCAAAAAGAATAACTAGCTCCGCTTGAATTGGCACTGTTCCTATAAACATTAGTAACCAGCGGACTTTGTTGCAATAAATTCACATGATTATAGACATTAAGATTTAAAGACCTAAAACTAAGTGCTAGGATTAGCGACCCTGCGATATCTTGCATTCCTTTAGTCCATGTCTAGGCCTTTTAATTGTTGTGCCTCCCTTGATTACCATGCATATGGATGATCCCATTAAAAATGGACGTTTTTTGTGTACCTCTTGTGTGTGTGCATGGTATTTTTTTTTTTTTTGCTCAGAGGTACCTCTAATGGTTTGCATGAGAGGTAAACTCTAAGCACCATTGGGATTAGGGGTGCACAAAAAACCGCTAAACCGATCCGAACCGGTTTGGATCGGTTTTGTAGTAGATCGGTTCAGTCATGGTTCGGATTTCCTTCAAACGTTTCGGTTCGATTTGGTTTTCGGTTTGAAGGTGCAGTTAAACCGCTCAAACTGAACCGAATCGAGCCAATTATATAAATATAAATTTTTTATAAAATATATAAAGAAATACGAGAATTATTTAATGAAGACTCAAACCTTCACTCTGTTACTTGAAGTCCAACGTCTCTCACCAATTGAACAGCCATTCTTCTGTGAAAAAAATAAAATAAAATAAAAACATAAAAACCATAACCGAATTAAACCGAACCGGTTCTTTTCGGTTCAGTTTGGTTCAGTTCGAGCACATAGGTGGTTCGGTTTGGTTTGGAAAAATAGAAAACCGATGGGTTCGGTTTGGTTGATCGTTTTCCCTCTAAACCGATCCGAATTGCCCATATGCACCCCTAATTGAGATCTACTCAACACATGCCAATCATGAGATGATAGTTTGATTGAAAGGTCTCACAGTATATATAGTTTTGGTCCATCTTTGAACTTGACTGTTTATCAAAATCATTTTTTAAGGTTTTTTTTTTTTTTTTTTTGTTCCACTCTAAGCCCGTACGTGCAGGGATGGAGCTACATTGGGTTAAGAAGTGCCAATTGCCCTCTCTCAACTTGTCCCTTCCCTTTAAATGAGGAGAAATATATGGATATACATATTTCGATCCTATCCTTTTGCCCCTCCTCCTTTTTCTCATGCTTGCCCCTAAACAACTTTTTTAACTCTTAGTAAAGAATGAAACTTTCAAAACACATAAGGAGATTTTTAGTCTTTTACTCATAAAAAGAAAACTCATTAAATCACCAAAAAGATATGCATTATGCTGTGATTCTTCTCCCTTTATTCTTTCTTTTTCTTGTCCATTATTGAGACTAGAATCCTAATCTTCTTAAAGTTTGAAATTCACAATCACCTCTTGTTTAATATATTATAAAATTTTGAGTTTTTAACATTAATATTTTACTTCAAAATCTGGATTAAATTAAATCTAATTTAATTCCAAAGTAAGAAATTTCGGGCTATTATAAATAGAGGTGCTTGAAAGCTTTTTTAATACTAATTACATATCAACGGTTCCATCAAGGTTAGTGGTTTTATTAACTTTTTAGAAAGGATTTAGGCTCTAGACAATGGGCCAAAGATCCAGACCTTTTTTTTATAAACGTCAACCCCATATTATGATCTACACAATTATTTAATTTAATCTTTAATTAAAATTATGTGCTTATTAGTAAAAACGCTAAAGTTATGCAATTTACATTTCTTCTCTTGTCTTTTCTACCCATTTTTATCATTGCTGGATTTACGGAACAATCTAAATTCATTTTTTTTTAATATTTTTGGGATATAATGTAATAATTAGTCTATAACTTTTTTTACCCATTATAAGGTAATAACAATTTTGAGGTATACTGTAATAAAATTTCTAATTCTTTCTCAGTCATTGCCGTATATAGCACATAGTTTATGCTAGTTATCTTTCAATGTGAAGTGTATGTAACATTATATTTCAAACGAAGACCACATATAATAAATGTGACTAATATTATTATACTTAATATACATACATTCTACATAGTTAATATTGGATGGAGAAATAAAGCTGGACTGAGGCATAACTTGGATCAACTCATTTATATTTCGGTCTCGAGCTTGAGCCTGGAAAAAGTGAGGGTGGACTTGGCTCTAGTTAGGCCAAGCTTGGTCTAAGCTCAATCTCTTGATACTTGCTTCGAGCTGAAATATGATCTTGATCAACTTTGGATTAGCTTGCTTACTAGTGGCATGTGGGCTATATGGGCCTAATAGGTGGCCACAAAGATCCCCAATGATAAGATTGAATTTTTCTCGCTCTTAAAATATATATTATATACTTAAATTCACTCCTCACCGCATGTCATAGTAAAGTTGTTTCCTCATTCACCCATGAAAAATCGCTGAATAGAGTACGCTATGAATAGACAACCTCAATTAGAGAGGCCAGCATAGTTGAGAAAATATCTTAGAAATCAATCTGATAACTCAGGGTTGCTAGTGATTACTAGCTTAATTGCATCCCTATTTGGCATAATATGCCGAGTAGGGATAATCTCAACCTTGACTCGTATTAGAGCTCACATTTGTACTCGCATGGCTTGGCCAGCTCTATTAAAAGTGCAATTTTATTTGATCTTTGATTAGGTTAGGCATGTGTTGGACTTTGAAACTCGCATAGAATTCTGGTTAGGGCTTTGGTTCATGATGTGGTACGACTTATCTATAGAGAAATGTACATATAATACTTAATACATGGTTTAAGAATCATGAAAAATACCATGCATATTATAAACTTCCGTAGTTCTATACCACTTTGAGAAGACAAACCCAGAGACTTGGAAACTAAACCTAACCTAAGTCAATCAAGCTTAACCTAAATTGTACTTGGGTATAGAACTTAAAATTTTTGTGGGGGTTTGGGTGGGCTAGGTTTGGGTTGAACCAATACCACTACAGGTACCCACTTTTATGATTATACCCAGTTGAGGAGTTTGACCTAGCTATAGCAATCTCTCCAATGCTCTTTAGGGCCCGTTTGGGAATTTACTATTAAAATACAAGTAATGTAAAGCCTCCATTTTTTCATACAATGGGTTGCATCAAAAGTACACATCTTCAAAATTCCCTCCTTAAAAAAAAAAAGTTAAAAAAATAATCTCTTTTCTCCATTATATGCCAAAAAATCACCTACTTTTTATACAAAAAGTAAAAAAGATTCCCTACCAAGCAATTAAAGATAAAATACAATAATAACTCACTTATATTTTATTCTTTCTTGATTTGATTCTTTCCTTTACCTTTATTTTTTGGAAAAATCACCAAACGGGCCCTGAGTTTTTCAAGATCACTAGCCTACTAAATACAGGAGCCCTATTGGTAATATATAAAGAGTTAGGTTGACTGGATGTTGCCAGGTGTTTGATCTAAGGATGTGCCAAAATAGAATCTTTGATTACTGTATACTTCATGCTCTTAGATCGTACAATTATTAACATTTGATCGAGCTGAGCTTTTTAATACAAAGCTCTTGCATTGATAACATTTTCCATAAAAACTTTGACACATGTTTAATTGTAAGAAGCAGCAAAGAGAGATTCATTTATGAAAGCTATAGAGCATTTGGTTCCTTGACTCCTTTAGTGTAAAAATAATCATCAGGCTTTTCAAGAGGCTTTAAGGGTTAGCCACAGTGAATGTTGACAATGTTGTCTAATTCCATAAATTGAACTTGTTGAAATATGAACCTTTTTCCTCTCTTCTTTCTTTCTGTGGACATTCAATTTAATTATTGTCTAAAATTAAATGGTTTTCACTTTTCAGTGTCCAGTGGGCTTCGTTTTATATAGATAGCCAAACCTAGAAAACCATTTGTATATGATGGTTGCACTTGCACCGGACCCAAAACCTCCCACTTGTCTTATTTTTCCTTTGGATTTCTCTCTCTAAGAAAGGACTAAAGCAATAGAGAAACCAATATGGAGTTTGAACTCATTTCCTATTTTTCTCAAATGATTGGTAGAAGTCGTGAAGGTTTTGTTGGAAAGTGATCGAGCGAAATTCATGATCAAAGAAGAAGATGGCTCTAAGAAGACAGCTTTACACTATGCATCAACTATAGGCTACTATGGTGAGGTTAAGACTGAGGTTGAGACTCGGACGGAGATCCTTACCCTCTTGCTAGAAGTCAATCCTTCTCTCGCTTATGTTCCTGACAATAATGGTGATTATCCTCTTCTCATCGCCACCACAAGAGGGCCCTTTGAAGGTGTTAAAATTATACTTGAGCATTGCCCTGACTCGGCTGAGCTAGTCAACGAAAATGAACAAAATGCCCTTCACCTTGCTGTGATCAGGAAGAGTGAAGCCGTCCTTCAATATCTGATAAACAGGCCAGAGTTTAAGAAGCTGATTAATGAACCTGATAAGGAGGGAAACACGCCGGTGCATCTGGCCACTATGACCAATAGCAATGAGATCGTGGACATGTTATCTAATTGTGAGGGTGTGGACTTGGCAGTGACCAACAATCAAGGCCTCACGGCTATGGATATTTGTGGGTACACGGCTGAACAGGTATTGGTTCTTACAACAATGGTAGGAATATATAAGAGAAGTCATATGGCAGGCCATAAATCCGTTAGGTTTACTACAGAAGATCAAGAAGTAACCTGGCTCCTATTGAAATGAAATTTGGTCCAAAGCCAATTTAATATAGGAGGTATGTTTTGAATGGTTTCTTATTTTGTGGGTTCCCTTTATACTGATGGATTTATTGTCGTAGCCATATGATTATCTCATTCTAAAAGGCAAAGTAAATAGAATGATCTCAAGAACAAACCGATGCCAGGATTTAATTTATTGGATTCTTGAGCGATGGGGAAAAATCTTTCGCAGGGCTGAATTATATTAAGGGTCTCAGGTCAAACCATAAATTATCAAATTGGGTCAAATCTCACTCAAGTAGAAAATGGTCCCACTATCAAATTGATCATTTGTAGAGCATATAACTGATATATGATTAGTCTTTCTTTTTTCTTATCTTTCTTGTTCTTGAATCCTTTATTTCTTCCACAAGTCCCCCCCCTCCCACCCCCATATGGAAAATTTCCTTGTTTTGCCCTCGTCTACATATGACTGGTTTGATGGTGGACCCAGCTCTAATTTAATGAAATTTGAACCAAGCTAGAGAAACAGCATGACTTTGAGCACTATGGATTTTAGAGCGAGGGTGTGCTTGAAAAGATGCCTTGGTCCAACTAAATTCAAGTTTTACCGATTCAAGAACATCACTTTCTTCTTCCTTCTTAGGACGGAGAGAATTCTAAGTGGATTAGCTACAGTAAAAATGATTGAAATAGTCTTTGGAATGATTTTGAGGTTGTAGAATTCAAAATGCTTGTTTGAGTTCAACACTTGAAGAACTACAATAGCAGAGTTTTCAATAAGAATTTGAGAGATTTTAAAATTCTCCAATTAGGAGTTTCATAAATACTTGCGTTTGAGGACACCCTAATTAAATCATCAATATGTTTTTCATGCATATGGCAGCAAATGATTCGAGACACATTGAGAAAATTTGGAGCAGTCCCTAGTCGCGACAAATGGCAAGAGTTGTTATTTTTGCCATTGCACCCACCTCCACCTCCACTGGTACCTCCTCCACGCCCAGTTCCAACCATTCTCGTAAGCATCAGCTCAAACTTGAAATCGGCGACCAAGACACTACCAATTGTGACTACACTGATTGCTACGGTTACTTTTGCAGCTGCTTTCACGGTCCCAAGTGGATACAATACCAATGCCCCTCATGAAGGCATGCCTGTCTCCAAAAGAAAGGTAGCACTCAAGGCTTTTGTGTTTTCAGATATACTCGCCTTCTGTAGCTCCATGGCGGCCACAATCCTTCTCGTTTATGCAAGTGCTTGTTCCAATGATGAGTTCTTGATTTCATCAGCATTGAAGACGGCTTCCTATATTGCAGGGGTTTCAGTCCTCGCAACAATAACCGCATTTATGACTGGTGTGTATGTGTTGATGCCGATCGCAAGCTTGTGGCTTGCTATTATAGCTATATCATTGGGCTGCGCTGTTCCAATCTTTCTCATTGCGTATTCAGAGTGGTTGGAAGCACAAACAAAGGCATTGAAAAAGCAAAACATTAAGTCCTTGGCAATTAAGTGAGGTAAATTTAGGAAAAATTCCAGTCTTAAGACTTTTGCTCTTGTATGAAGTATGATATGGATGTTAGATTGTTATGCCTTGTTATAATCAGAAACATAATGTGAGACGACTGGTCTGATAATGTCTTCTGCCTATTCGATTTTCCTGAGATGCTTTTGATTTCTTCCGATCAATAAACCTTTTGTTTATTGTCATACATATAGTGTTAGTCTGACTGATGTAGTGCTTGAAAATTCATGGTTATGCCAATGAATCAACTCGCTGTATTATGCTATGCATGATTGACATTAATTAGTTAACCTATTGTTAGTTTATAGCAAGGAGAAGGAGATGATCAAAGAGAGAAATAGGATGATTTCATCTTAGATTAGATTTGGGCTATGTTAGATTAGTGTCATATTATGAAAGATACACTGCAGTATTATGAAAGACACACACACAGGCTCACTTCAATAAACCCAGCTCATCGTTGGGATGGAGTTATTTTTTATGGAACGGCCTTCAGAAAAAGAATCTGGATCAACTAAGGATTTCCCCCACGGTGACTGTGAGTGGACGAATCATGATCCGCCACGTCATCGTGGGCAGCCCCTGCCCTGATGTATGCCAAGCTGCCCACATGCATGGTAGGCTGCCCGCGGTGATGTGGCAGGCCTTGATTGGTTCACTCACGGTCACCGTGGGGGAAATCCTCAGAGGATCCGGACTCCCAAAAAACACGTGAAAGCCTTGGGTTAACCGCTTATTCCAAACAAGGGTGTGCCACTTAACAGAATCTGCCCTCAGTCTCAATTGCCGGCCCAGCTCACTGGGATCTGCCTCTGAAGTTGCAAGAAGAGGGATGAGGAATGCTGACTGAAGGAGCAACCTGACAGGAGCAAAATGGTTCGGAATCTGCCACCTGCCATGACCATCTTTCGGTCTGCATTCAACCAACAGTCGGACCAAAGGTTGATAATTTTTACATCTCCCACTGAACATTTGCTTCCAAGGCTAGGCTTGGATTTAAGTTCTTGGCCCGTTTAATACATGGGGCGAGCTTGGATTAAATGATAGAAAGCCCAAAGCCTGGCTTTGCTTGGTCCGAATAAGTTATACATGTAGTTTAGTAACTCTTTCACCCAATCAAGCAATTAAAAAAGACAACAAAATAGTGATAGAAACCCACACCAGCCAACTTGACTAAATCGGCGGGCTTGGACTTGACATTTGTAAGGCGTGCCGAGCTCGACACACATAAGGCCCATATTGGGCCAGTGTTTCTCAAGGCAGGCCGTGCTTGGATATGCCTCAGTTCTGCCCCACCGGGTCGTGAATACCCCTAAGATTAACCCAAATTGATAGGATTGCTACTTGATGCAAATTCAGCTTTCAAACTCTCCAACAACACTTGAAATTGCTATGCTTGGCACTTGATTCAAATCCATCTCTCTGGTGAGATTTATAATAACAAAGACATGAAACAACCACCACAACAACAACGAACATCTTATAGGTCGTGAATACCCCTAAGATTAACCCAAATAGCTAGGATTGCTACTTGATGCAAATTCAACTTTCAAACCCTCTAATAACACTTGAAATTGCTATGCTTGGCACTTGATTCAAATCCATCTCTCTGGTGAGATTTATATTAACAAGATATGAAACAACAACCATAACAACAACAAACATCTTTTACATATATATATATATATATATATATATATATATATGTGGAAGGGGGTCCCTGGTGCGTGTGACTATCAAGGGGGTCCCTATCCATAGCAAGGTTTGGATTGGATGATAGGTAGGCCCCACCTATAGTTCCCACGGCATGAACCATGAGAATAGTTCTCACCTGATTATTTCCCATATATATATGGAAGAAATCAGGGAGAATGTATATATAGCCGAATTCTACATGAGAAGATCTTGAGACTCATAAGCTAATGAAACTAGCTTTTTTTGATGGGTTGCTTTTTTTGATGGGTTATGTTTCCAACCAACTATTGTAGTTGAATTTTGATATTCCAAATTGTATTAAATTTTAAATATAGGTCAATAAAATCTTTGCCTTTTAGGATCTTTATATTATATTTTTTAATATCTTAGTTTTGCTTCGATATAGATTCTAATCAAACTTTTAAGTTGTAATTTACTTTTTATTTAGTCTCCTGCTTAAATTTATTTATATCGAATTTATATAATATAACTCGTTACATTATACTTTAGGTCATTTTCCTTATATAACATGTTGAAGTTATCATTGACCGGGCACACACAACAAAGGGGCTGGGCTGATAAAGCTTAGTAGGCTAGGATTCTTTATTTGATTAGGGTTATTTCCAATGGTATGTTTCCCAATTTGTCAAGACTCTTTATTTAGTAGGTGCTTAAGATTTTTCTATTTACATTGGTGAATGGTAGACTGCAATAAACTATCTTTATTGTGTTTAGGGGCGGAACTAGGGGGCAAGAACGGCCATGCACTTGCTCAAGTGATTTTGAAATTTCGAATTAATTCCGACTCTTCAATTCCTTTAATACTGCATCAGTTTCTCGTTAACCGACCCTTATTCTCTTACCCATCTCTGAGAGAGAGAGAGAGAGAGAGAGAAACCTCCATAATGCTACGTCATTATGGCCCATTGCATTTCTAAAGTAAAATTTTCTTCTCTCCTAAAAATATCATTATTCATGTTAAAAATGGTAATGTCTCTTTAATATTACAAATTCCACTAAATTATCAACCTCTTCTATTTTATGCACTCCATGAATGTTAAGCTTCTCAAACGCCCCACCAATCAAACACACATGGAGAAATCTTGTCCGCTTACAATATGGGCCATATCCAAATAACTTGGTTTAATCCATACTGGAGTACTATTTTTACATTTTTCACATCATGAAGTGTCTTTTCGCTAGTTAATTCCTTTATGCAATGCAGTCACGGACCCACCATTGTTTGTCCATCCATTGATTTCCAACTTTGGAACCTCATTCAAGGTCATCCTATAATTGATGGTTCTTTAATAATATACCCATCAATAAGGGATGGGAAAATTGTAGCAATGAAAAGAAAGCAAAATATATATAAAAAAATAAAAAAAAAGATAAGGATTGGAGAGAGGACGAAAGCATGAAATAAGGAATAGGAGATGAAGAGTGAAATTGATTAATGAAATTGCTGTAATCAGGTTAGCTAACTTTGATTAAAAAAAAAAAAGAGGTGTGGGGTTGCGGGGAGGAGGAGGGAGAAGAAAGGAAAGTAAAAGAACATAGGAGAAAAGATGAAAAAAAGAAAGAATGAAATAAGAAGATAGGAGGGCAGAGATGACGGATTTGCTTTGGCCATTGCACTTCATGGATCAGAGGCTAACAAATCTTATTCCTTCCCTCTTCTCCCCCATTCAACTCTTTTTTCCGGGTATGAACCCACAATGACAAAGCCCATTTTAACATTTATTAAATATATTGACAAGTCAATATAATAATGAAATCTCTATCATTATGCTTATTCCATTAGTGGTGGGCATGTTTGAAATCTAAACCATTTAAAATTATTGCTCATTTGCATTTTATCATCAAATATAATCTCAATCCAATTAGTATTAGTTATCCAACTGTCGAAAAAAAAAATACAAGTGGCTTCTCTAAGTCAAATGTGTTTTGGCCATGATTATCCCACATAAGGAATAAGTCCTATTACACAGATTTTTTAAGGTAATAGATAATAGTAAGAAAAAAAATAGGAGTGGCTTCTCTATGTCAAATGTGTTTTGGCCATGATTATCTCACATTATGAATAAGTCCTATTACACAGATTTTTTATGGTAATAGATAATAGTAGAAAAGTGTTTTTAATGCCTTGATTTTAAATTTGTCTCCCACTTATTTATATATTAGTTGATTTATCAAGTTGGGTATTCTCAAGAATAAAAATAAAATCTCAAATTAAGCTTTTCCCCTATCCAAGATTTATCAGAGTTCGACTCGCTAGAAATTCATGAGAATTCTCAGTGGGGGCCTAATTATAGAAATCTAAATGGCTCAAAGCAAATGGCCCCATTTTTGTAGCAGGAGAAGGAAAAAAAAAAAAAAGGCCCCACTTTTTTATGGGCCCTTGTTAAATATCACTCTAGCCAACATTTAGATTGACTATAAAATACATGAGTTTTTCATGATGTTCATGTCTTTTACATGTGATTAATCCGATGGTGGAATGAAGATTTATGCACCCCACTAAAAAACCTACTGGAATCACAGCCTTTGGACTCTTTAGATTAAGTACATTTGGAGTATTTGATAAGAAATTCTTAATGTCCTTTATATGAATCCTCCACGTACCCATACTTTTAAATTTAGATTTTTCCAAAACATTGTCACAAACCATATATGATTAAAGAAAGCTTTATTTCAATCATAGTTATCTCACTGCCAAAGAAACCATACCCTTGCTCAATTTATTTTGAAATTTCCAATTGATTCCGACTCTTCAATTCCTTAATACTGCATCAATTACTCAGTAACCGACCCTTCTTCTCTTACCCATATGAGAGAGAGAGAGAGAGAGAGAGAGAGAGAGAGAGAGACCCCTCCATGATGCTATGTCATTATGGCACATTGCAATTCTGAATTTAAATTTTATTTTCTCCTTCTAAAAATATCATTATTCATGTTAAAAATGGTAATGTCTCTTTAATATTATAAATTTCACTAAATTATCAACCTCTCATATTATATCCACTCAACGAATGCTAAGCATCTCTAATGCCCCACCAATCAAAGACATGGAGAAATCTCGTCCGCTTACAATATGGGTCATATCCAAATAACTCGGTTTAATCCATTGTAGAGTACTATTTTTATATTTTTCACATCATGAAATATGTTGCCCGTGCTAAGCACGGGTGTCTTCACTAGTTAAGTCCTTATATGCAATGCAGTAATGGGCCCACCATCATTTGTCCATCCATTAATTTCCAACTTTGGAACCTCATTCAAGGTCATTCTATAATTGATGATTCATTAATAATATACCTACCAAGAAGGGTTGACAAAATTGTAGCAATGAAAAGAAAGCAATTTATATATATAAGGAATAAGGAATAAGAGATGAAGAGTGAAATTGATTAACAAAATTGTTGTAATCAGGTTAGCTAACTTTAATAAAAAGAAAAGGGGAAAGAAGAAACGGAAGTAAAGGAAGATAAGATAAAAGATGAAAGAAGGAATGAATGAAATAAGAATATAGGAAAGCAGAGATGAAGGATTTGCTTACATGCCATCGGACTTCATGGATCTGAGATTAACAAACCTGAGTTCTCCCCTCTTCTCCCCCATTCAACTCTTTTTTCAGGTATGAACCCAGAATGACAAAACCCATTTTAACATTTATTAAATATATTGAAAAGTCAATATTATAACGAACTCTCCATCATTATGCTTATTCCATTAGTGGGGGCCATGTTTGAACTCTAAACCATTTAAACTTATTGCTCATTTGCATTTTATCATCAAATATAATTTCACTCTAATTAGTGTCAGTTATCCAACTGTCGATAAAAAAAAAATAGTAGTGGCTTCTCTATGTCAAATGTGTTTTGGCCATGATTATCTCACATTAGGAATAAGTCCTATTACAAAGATTTTTAAGGTAATAGATAATAGTAGAAAAAGTGTTTTTAAAGCCTTAGATTTTAAATTTGTCTCCCACTTATTTATATATTAGTTGATTTATCAAGTTGGGTATTCTCAAGAATAAAAATAAAATTTCAAATTAAACTTTTCCCCTATCCAAGATTTATCAAGATTTATCAGAGTTGGACTCGTTAGGAATTCATGAGGCTTCTCAGTGGGGCCTACTTATAGAAATCTAAATGGCTCAAAGCAAATGGCCCCATTTTTCCAACCAAAAAAAAAAAAAAGTGGCCCCATTTTTTTTTCTAGGCCCTCGTTACATATCACTCTAGCCACCATTTTAATTGACTATAAAATGCATGAGTTTTTCATAATGTTCACGTCTTTTACATGTGATCAATCTGATTGTGGGCTCAAATCTAAATGAAACGAAGATTTATGACGATCGATACTAGTGAGCACACACTAAGAAACCTACTGGAATCACAGCCTTAGGACTCTTTAGATTAAGTATATTTGGATTATATATTAAGTTATTCTTAATGTCCATTATATGAATCCTCCATGTACCCATACTTTTAAATTTAGATTATTCCAAAACATTGTCAAAAACCATCTATGATTAAAGAAAGCTTTATTTCAATCATAGTTATCTCACCGCCAAATAGACACCAACTCATTGAAAGAACATTGAGCACAACTTAAATATATTCTTTTATTGTGAATTTTATTTTAAAAATTTTTAATTTTATGTAGTGCGTTAACTTTGGTCCCCCACAACCAAAACTTCCTATTCTCAATTTCTCTTTTCCCTTCTCCCTCAACAAGTGGTATCAGAGACAAGGGGGACGCCGCATGCTCGAAACTCTGGGGACGTGTTTGTATCCACATTTGTCATTTAGCGTGTTGTGTGATTCTATCCATGAGCGGAGCCCGATACATGTGGGGGGCTATCAAGACCCTTTGATATACATTGTTCTGTTGTTTATTAACAACTTGAGTTTTTAGTGTTATTGGTTATTAACATTGTATTATAATCTCGATAGTTAGTCAGGCTTCTATATTTATTTCTTCTACAAGTAGATTTTTTTTTTATTTTTTCAAATTGTAGCTATTCCTTTTATTAGTATAATATTCTATGCCTCTTGAAAAGGTAATAACAATGTGTTCGCATCAAATATTAAATTATTACTTGGTTTCTTGGAAAAATGCTGGTGTCACTACAATTGATGGATAGAAAGTAGGGATGTTAATGGGTCGGGTATAAATTGGTACTTGCCCCAACCCGCTCCTATTAATGGTAGTTTTGGTAGTGGTTTTCTTGGTGTGGGGCAGGTTTGGGTTTTGTTGTCCCAATCCACCCCGATAAATAATAAATGCACACTTAATACTAAAGTGAGAGACAAAACTCATGTGGTGTAGGTGGTTTTGGGCCTTAGCTTAAGGCATGTGGGAAGAGACGTCGTCTTCAATCTCTACCACACTCTTTCTCATGCATTTTTATATACTTTAAAAAGTTTTAAACTTTAAATTCGATTTGACCCAACCAAACGAGGCGGGTTTAGTATCACATCCAAGTGACTCGTCACAGGGCTAGTCGGATTTGGATGAGATAAATTTTAGACGGGTCGGATTTGGGTCTACTCCAACATGTACCAAACCAACCTGGTTGCCATCCCTAGCATGAAGGCGCTCATGTGAATGATTTACTAACAATCCAAAAGGTAGTTTCAAACCAACCGGTGAGCTTTGTCATCTAAGGTGATGGCAGGAGCATTTCAATTGTACCAATGGGTAAGGCTCTTTGTTCGGTGATTCTATTCATGGACACAGATTTCTAATTTTCATAAACAACTTTTTTGTGTAGAACCCAGAAACAGTTATGATATTAGTTCCTATAAATAGTTATGAATTGTAGTTACAAATTGTTATGAAATAGAGCCAAATTTATTTAAAGTAATTTATGCCAAACTAAGTTTTCCCTATTATACTGCCCTTTTACTTTGCTAAAGACTCAACCCTTTTCCCTTTTTGTTTTCTTTTGTTCTGCTTTCCAGCTAGATTCCATATTATACTCTGTTCTACTTTTCTAGAGGCTCTCCGGTCTCCAACCATGGGATGGCTGATCCTAAGCCAAGTACCCCATGGAAACTTCAAACTTCTGTGCAGACGAATTACCGTCGGTGTTGTATCTAACATGTTACTCTTATGAATTATGTTGCGTTTATATCAGATTTTTATGAGTCTCGACGCTAACGTAGTCTAATGCACTGCCCCGTCTACTTGTCATGCAAGGAATTTCAAAGCCACAATTTCGCAATGTGGAGGTCCTAGGCCTGCGTAACTCAAACTGGGTCCCTATCTTAGGCTCACACGGGTCTTGGAATTGGGATCCTATGAGGGTTTTGACCAACCGTGGCGTGGGGGATCAATCATGGTCCGCCATCTCATCATGGGGACGTCCTTGCTTGATGGAGCTAGGCTGCATCACGATAACGTGGCATATCATAATTGGTCTACTTACGGTCATCATTATGGAGTAAATCCTCAAGGCCCATTTGGTAATTTATTATTAAAAAAAAAGGTAATGTAAATCATCCATTTTTCAAACAAGAGATCACATCAAAAGCACACATTTACAAATTTCCCTCCTCTCTATTTAAGAAAAAAGTTAAAAAGTAAATTTATCTACTTAATGACAGAAGAATACTCACTTTTACCCCGGTAAGTCAAAAAAATTTCTTACCAATCCACTATAAATTAAACACTATCATAACCTCTTATATATTATATTTTCTTGATTTGATGTTTTACTTTATCTTTATTTTATGATAAGCCCACCCACAATTAGCGTGGGACTGGTGCAATTGAGGATCCGAACTCACGGGTCAACAGTAAGTATCTAATATGTAAAAAACCAATTTTCACAACTCACGGGTCAACAGTAAGTATCTAATATGTAAAAAACCAATTTTCACAACTCACGGGTCAACAGTAAGTATCTAATATGTCAAAAACCAATTTTCACAGTCATTACCAATTGATACATGGTACCATTCACCTGGGCACAAAAGCAAGAAATGTGTCCCGCGTGTCGTGCCACATGAGATGATGTACGCACAGGTGATGCATGTTCATGTCTAAAGGCCATAATAATAATAAAGCACAACCAATTACTAAGTTGAGATCAGTCACACGGTCAAAATCAAATATTGTGGGTAATCGGCGATTGGGCTTTTCATTAATACATTTAAATATATACACTAAAAATTCTAACAGTCACTTAGTAATAATAAAATGAAAATATGTAGGCAGTTTCATATCCCCATACCCATTATAAAATACCAAAAAACTCCTACACACATGCAATTCATTTCATCTCTATTTGATTATTTAAATTACTTATCATACTTAATGCATTAGCAATAAGTGTTATACGGTTGTTTTTTTTATTCATTTCTTCAATCTTATTGCTTTTTTTAGGTTTTTTATATTATTTTTTATATTTCTTCCTAATGCAAAAGGGGTGTACTATCCGATTAACAAGGATATACACTTTTTCCTCTGTAGAGTGAAGTGGGATGTCAACTAATTCATAAAGGTAGTTTTTAAGTCTATGAAACTTCAAAGATATGAGGTGATTCAAATATCCTTTTTTACTTAGAAAACTATAACTTCCAAGTTTAAACTCTAAACTAATAATAATGTTCATGTATATTTTTATTTTTGTGACTGGAATTTTAATTGCGTTAAATATTTAGATCAATATTAAATTAAAAATAATGTCAATTCATGAAAAGGTTGGTAAATGTAAATGTTTTAAGTTTCTCAAACACAAGACTCTATTAGAATGATTTTGTACACGCCGTACGTGAAAATTCCTGAGAAGATAGGAAATACGACACCAAATGTTTTTTTAGTGAACCATTTAAAAGAGAGGTTAAAACAGATAGCGTTAGATTGGCACAGTTGATTTTTGGTACCAGTGTAAAAATAATAATTATATATATATATATATATATTCTTTTTTTTTTTTTTTTTTTTTTTAGGTGTTAAGCTCTCTTCTAGGTGTCACGGAGGGGATGAGCATCTAATAGACACGTCAGAGGATCCGCAATTCCGGACACGCTAGTAGACTTGCAAGAGGACGCCCATGCCCCTAGGCTGTCCCATCATTCTCCACCCTAATGATGAGAATAGACAAGTGATTTTAAACACCTTTTATTTCGGCACATCGGCCACTTTTAATCAATCGCGGCCCATCGGCCACCAAACAATTTTGACTTATCAACCACCTTTAAAGAATTTCGGTCCATCGGCCACCCTTTATCAATTAACTCCGGTGCATCGGCCCGTTACTTTTTTCACTTGTGTATCGCACATAAACCCACAGAAATCACAAATATGTTTATCACTTGTATACCTGTATCATCATTTTGATTTGAAAAATTAACCTTTAAACCCTATTTTTCCAAGGGAATTGAATGGGGTACTCGGGAAAAGGGCCGGTCATCTTTTTAAATGTTTGGCACCTCCCCCTTTTGTTTTCTTTACTTCAGTTATTATTTTACTTAGAGCTACTATAATTAAGCTATGTGAGGATTAAACCCTATTTGGACCTTAACTCATAACGCTGATCGACCCAATATCAAAGAGACTCAAATCAATGTGACAGGATAAATGTCGTGTGTTGCCAGCAACACATAAGATGAGAGGAATGACCCACCCAATTTATTTTCTCCCATTTTTCTTTGACTTTAGTCAAAGAACGTTGTTACTGCGGTACCGTAGCTGAGGATCGTGATCCGTCGAATTTTGAGGGTAATCGAAATTCTCATTTTCGATGTAATCTAAAAATCACATATAAAAGAATGGAGATTTCTCGGGGTATATTCGTCTTCCGAGGGGTCAAAATCCACATCCGACACCCCTCCCTTAAGTGAAGTGTAAAGAAGGAACTAAAAGGGTCTGTTTGGTATTCTTGGTTAAATTGCACAATTCTCAAATAAAAAAAAACATATTCTAACCCAAAATTACAACTAAGGGCCTCACTAACGAATTCCTAAAAATCACAACTAACCCGCTAAACATCTATAAACTACAATTAGACCCATGATCAACCTACACAATTAGACCTAAACCTAGGAAATTACCCTTCTACCATTACTAATCCCCCACTAATTAGCATAATGAAGTACAATTAAATATAACTAAGGCAAGTAAAGGGGCGAGGCCTTACAAAAATAGATCAAATACCTATCATTTAAATATATATGCATTTACGTGTATTAATAGTTATAAATTCAATTACTAAATTTATATATGCAAGAAAATTGCTATAATAAGGAAAGTAAAAGAAAAAAAGCTTGCACATTACATAATTTTAAGTCCAAACAACAAGATAAAAGATCAAATATTAGTCTCAAGTTGTCAACTTCATACGTACGTTATGCATTAATCACATAAAAATAAACATCAATTATTTAAAATCAAATCTACCTATAAAATGGGTCAACAAGAATGCATACGATTTTTACAAAACAAGATGACTTGGCTGAGTTTCTCAAATATTTGATTCGGTCTTTCATCAAAACAACATGAGACTCGGCAAAGTTAAGAGTTAAAATTGTCGAGTTTTCCTACTTTGACCAATTTGTTAATATTTTCCTACTTATTGGATAATGGTACTGTGCATCCAATGTGCACAGATCATGGGACTTAGGGGAATGGAAAGATCCACTCTTACTACACTCAAATATAAAAATGGAGTCAACATCACACATCTAACCCTTGATGCAAGGCCCACAAGTTTAACAGCTTTATATTAAAGAGAAAAAACAATTGATCCATGATCCAACAGTCCAGTTCTATCCGGTTTGGTACCTATCAAGGGAGATCTCATGTGTACAAACAAGTCACATGGATAATAAGATGGGTCTGCTGAAAGTTCTCATAAGAATGTATGGGAACATTTTCATACTTGTTTGATTAGTCCAACTTCAGATGTCCTCCTTGATAATTAAACCTTTTGTTTGTTAACAACAAAAGTTGGGAAAGCCCTGGACCAACATTTCAGCACAGAAGGGTTATATTTTGCAAATGGTCTGGTCTCGCCCAAATCAGCTCCTCGATCCCTCTTTCCATCTCGCTGTGGTCGACCAAAACCCATGGGCGATTTTTTTTTTTTTCTGCAACCACTCCACTGTCTAACCTAAACCAGGACCTCCCACTCTCCACCTCCCTCCATATCGTCGTGGTCTCTGAGTATTATGAGCTTGGACTTTAATATTTTACAGCAGAGACTTATAGGTTATTTTTATGCCACCTGCATATTTGCAGCAGAGCCTGGTCTTTGGTTTTGTTTTTTTTTTTTTTTCCTGCGTATTCAATCTGCTGGGGAGGGGAATCCCCCTTTTTTTTTTTCAGATTTGTTTTGGGTGTTTGTTTTCAGCACACCATTTTTTTGTAGATGCAATTGAAGCGAAGTTTGAATGCTATAATTTGATGTTTATTGAATAAATCCAGGATCTTCCTCATTTAGAGAGAAGTCAAGGTTGAAAGGTTGTGATGGTTCAGCCATTTTTCTAAATAAAAGATTTTCAAAAAAAAAAAAACTTAAATAAATAATTATGTATAATGTATTTTTTGTGATAATTTATATAAGAAAGGGGAGAAGATGAGAGTTAATATATAATATTACTATGTATATTATTACTAAAGAAAACTCAAAATTAAAAATAATAAATACCTTTATGAGAGAGGGAGAGCGAATGGAGAAGTCCTTCTTAGTTGAATCCTCCACTTTAGAGAAGTCACTCCCACTCTTCACTTCTTAGAAAACTTTGTAGAGCTCTTACACTTTAAAATGAGACTTAAAGAGAGCTTAGAGCCTTAAAACTTTAGAAGGAGTGTGAGAAATGAGAGCGTAGATGAGTGTAGAGAAATGAGAAGAATGAGGGCTATTTATAGAATTCCTAAGTGATAAAATGACATAAAATACCCCCTCATATGACCGTTTTATAACAAGGGGGTATTAGTGGCTTTTGACCATTTTTTTACTATCATAACCGTTTATAGCTCTTGGGGGAGTTAAAAATGTAAAAAAAAAAAACATTTTGACTATTTTTTTAGAGAGGGGGTTTCAAAAAATTTAACCGTTGGACCTCCTCGGGCCGTGCCTTATGCCGGACCGGGCCGCCAGCGGGCTTGGGGCACTAGCAACCCTGGCCCAGCACAGCCCAGTGGGGGACTGTAGGGCCGGGTTTTGCCTGCCCGTTGACCAAGTCAACGGGCCCAGGCACGGTTTTTCCTTGCCGGGCCCATGCTGGGCTTGGCCCGCCCGCCCATATTTACATGCCTAGACATGCTTTTACTAATGGGTTAGGGAAATACAAGCCTCAAGGCACTACATGTACTTAATTTAATTAATGTGTTTAATTGATGTCAGCTACACTGTCAAGTTGGTATGACGTCAGGTCCGTTCACTGATGACATCAGTGCCTGAACATTCCTCATACATACATATATATATATATATATACATATGGGTATATTCCTGTGCTAAATGGGACTCACCTACGGACCCACTGATCATGGGACTTATAGGGGATGAGAAGAGACATCTTGGATAAGACCATATATCAAATTTGGGGTCAATCTCATGCCTCTAACCCCTTCATCCGTAGCCCACAAATTTAATGACTTTATATTAGAAGGAAAAATTTGACCCTCGATCAAACAGTCCAATCCATTTGGATTGGTGAAAAATCAATGGGTCTAGTGTACTTAAGAGGTTTCCATATTTGTGGATGATTTCGGATGTGTTATATATGAAAATGAGCATAAATTACTTCTCATTTAATTGGTAGTGAATCAAGGAAAGACGAAAAATGAATACCCGACCATCACCCTAGTAAATTCTAATCTTAGGAAAGTCAAGGTCCCACCTACGTTGATACCTTATATCATGCACCCCTCTCACCTCATATCATTCAAACATCTCTTTAATAATCCTTTTGTGGAGCTCCTTTGATCATGAATTCCTATGTATTTGATCCTACTTCTATGCATTCTAATGCAGACAAACAAACCCTTGCTTTAATAATTTGGAATCTTCTATCCAGTCATACCCGGCCCCAACCAATCGGATTGAATTTAATTCTTCCATACACTTAACATCCATGTGAAACCAGTATAACCATTGGCCATGATCCAAGAGGGGGAACCTAACTACTAAACATTTCAATGTGATACTTGATAAAATATGAGTGCATCCTCATAAATCAACGGCCCATTTCAATCATTCACTCCACAAAAATGCACTTACCTAATCAATAAACATTAGTTTTTATTTTATATTGTTTGAGAGAGAGAGAGGTCCCCAAATGTCAAATTCCCACCTTCCACTGATATTGATGAGAATTTTAAATTGTACGTTTGAACATTTGTTTTCAGTGTTTTTTCATTTCTACTATCAAAATTTTACTTGTAGTTTTGAATCCTCAATCCAAATTACACTCAAAATGTATTTTGTACTTTGTACCAAATTTTGACACGCCCCCAGGAGCTGACTCTGATGCAATATTCTTTTGAATTATTTTGCCATATCCCCAAGAGCTTAAATATGCGGCCATTCAAACAAAAAATTTAAAAGATGAGATGAACTAGTCAACCCCATCAGAGATCACCCAAGTGAGAACTTGCATATACACACGTAGGAAAAAAGCCCACACAAGTGGGACGGAAAGCCCGCACACGCGGAAAGAGAAAGAAGGATAGAGGTAGATCGATGTGCATCAAATGTGGCTAAAATATTACTCTTATTAAATGATCTATAGCCTTAAATTTTATTCTCGTAGTTAAATAGATATTTATATCTTTTAGACTTTTTGTGAATAAGTCCAAAGGAGAATGATCTGTATCACAATGGGGGCTATCAATTGGGCCCTTTAACGAGGGAGCCAAGCCAAACTTAGCCCACAAAGGCCCTCAAAAGCAAGGGCTTTTTTTTTCTGTCCTAAAGCTTGAGGGCATGTTAGGGCCTAATTTTGAATAGCCTTGAACCTTGAAAGTCAAACTAGGGCTTGAATTAGCCCGGCTAAATTGGGCCAGGGCCAGCCCATTGTCTATTAATAGATAAAATAAATAATATATATATATGGGGAATGTTCATGTGCATCTATCCCTCACCATAGGGTGAGGGGCACTTTCCTTTTTTACACATGAAGACAAGGGAGTGTACCTCATCCTATGTACTTGAAAACTCACTTTTATACTTGAAAATCCCCATTCAGGGAAGTGTCCCTCACCCTATGGTGAGGGATAGATATACATGAACATTCCCTTATATATATACCTATCAGGCCTGGCCTGTCTTAGGGTTAGATTTTGTGGAAAATAACCACTTATTGGCGGCTACTTTATTTAAATTGCAATTTCCCCTCTATTATATGCCAATGATATGTGTCTGATATCAGTTTTGAATGCTACACAGCTGCCATGACTGTTATTTTTAGCTTTATTCTATTTACCTGGAGTCAGCTTTATGTATTTTTTTTGTCCATTCAACTTTATTTTCTATCACACTTTCATGAACTCTAGTTACTCTGCATTCATATTTTTTCTCACAATTTTATTGAAGGTGATCTTTGATAGTGTTTTTCATCTCGTAGTTTCATATCAGACTACTCTCAAATTGGCATTTCATTTAGTCCTAAGTAATGTGTTTATACGAGGACAAAGTAATTTATTCGTGTGTTCTTTTAGAAGTGCCACAAAAAAGACTGAATTTTACATTGCAAGAGTCCAATAAGGGTACATCTTAACACAGATGAATTATTGCTGCATGCAGATGTACGGATTGTAAATGGCCAACTCACTTCAAATAATGCAATGAGGTGACTGCATGCAGATGTACGGATTGTAAATGGCCAACTCACTTCAAATAATGCAATGAGGTGACAACTTAGTTCCACTACAGAGGAAGGGACGGTGAAAATGAATAGAGAGTTAGGAATATTTACGATTTTGTCATTTGAAGGAAGAGAGTGGAAGGTGACACGGGAGCTCAAAACGTGGAGAGATGATAATTTTGAAGAAGGAGATGATAATTTTTTTAATTTTATTTTGTTTTATTTTTTTTATTCTATTTACTTTATGATGTGATTGACAAATTTTTTTGAATTTTTTTGTGTACTTTATATTTTTTTGGTTTTTTTGTTTAAATCTGTTTTTTCCATTTTTTTTTGTTTTATTATTATTACTTATAATTTTTGATATTTTTTTGTCTAAATTGTATTTTTTTTATTTATTTTGTTTTATTATTATTACTTTTATTTTTTTGTCTAAATCATATTTTTTTCTTTTTATTATTATTACTTGTTTTAGGATTATATCGTATAATTTGTGGTTATCTTTTGATTAAGAAAGATTTAAAAAATTATTAAATAGATAATGTTAAGATAACAATAAATTATAACGAAAAATAAAAAAAATATTAAATCAAACACAGCCAAAATTACTAAGTGAGAAAATAAAAAAAACAGAAAATAGAAAAACATAGAATGGATGGTCTAGATTGGCTTCGAACAATATTAATTAGAATCAACAACAAAATAGTTTTCAAAAAATACTAATCAGAATCCAAATGTACAATAGGTTGGGATACAGTAGATGGATTCCATATCCGCTTGTAGTCTTCAAAGTTTCGTTCATAAATTAAAGCCCATTGTACTGCACATTGGTGTCTGTATGCACCACATTGGATCATGATAGGGGGCATTGGAGGATTGGGAACCAAGGATACCTCCACAAAGTGGTTCTGATTGACATGTCCAATGCCAATTACATGTTGTTCGTGTGGTGGTGGTGGTGCAGACCGTAGAGGAAAAAACGTCATGCTCTGTGATTCACTAATTAAAATGAAAACCACATTATACCACGACGCAATCAAGTGACCCATGTCCGGCAAATTCATCCAATGAAGCAATGGTGCAGGCTTATCTGACTCAAAAAATGTCAGCGCTTCTCTTATGTGCGAAAGTCTTTTGTAACTTCCATACAAGGATGCATACTCATCGACATTGTTGTTCAGCTCAGTTAGCATACCATACCTTACAGTAGCCCATGCATTTTGACCTTCATCCATACGTAAAGCCATAGCGACGCTACGAAACCCGCAATTCCCATCAACAATGACATCGGTCACAGATGTAATATACGGAAGCAAATGAGGTGGAAACTGGTGGACGTAACTATGTGAGCCATGCTCTGAATAGAAATCAGTAGAAAATTGGTCAACGTAACTATGTGAGCCAAAATTCAGGTACAATTCAACAGGAAATTGGTCAACGTAACTACATGAGCCAAACTTTGGATGCAAATCCGTATGCAACTGGTCCATGTAACTATGCTGGCCAAAGTTAGGATGTACAATAGTAGGAAACTGGTCACTGCTCTTATGTTGACCAAACTCCAGCTGCATATCAGTAGAAAATCTTCGAGGTTGTGGCGCTGGGGGAACATAAGATGATGCAAAACTATGCCTGCCTGGTACAAAAAACGAATCATTAGCCTTAGCATATTCAAATCCTGATGGATCTCTTCGAGTCGATGTAATATCTTTTTTCTTTGAAGTAGGACGTCCACGACCTTGCTTCTTCACCTCTGGCTCTGCAAGTAAAGTGGTTGAGGGATTAATAATTTCACGTAATTTTTGTAACCACCGAAGTTTGCCTGACCGAGGCTTTTTTTTTGAATTGGTCGGCCAACAATTCTAACTCAACATTGCAGTTTAAATCATCATCCTCTACTGTAGTGGTAGGCATGAAGTCCAGCTTTCTCCAGAACAAATCAATAGAAGATAGTGGAATTGGACGACCCTCATAGATATATGTATAGATTTCATGTGCACATGGCAAACCGTGACTTAATCGGATTTGACAACCAAAGGTTTCAAGATCATCCCCAACAATATGAGAACGTTTTGTTTCTTCTAAAATGTGATACATTGCAGAATAAGAAACAAAACCTTGCAGTTCGTCGTACAATGAGTGCCTGAAATCATGCCGCACAAAATTGACGCTTCGTTCCAACGATGCTTTAATGGATGTGGATTGCGTCTCCAATAGATAATGAACATGTGACCATACGGACTCAAAATTGCCCATTGAATTACATAAATGCCTTTTCAACCTTGCATGTTGACTTTTAGCTCGATTCGTCGTCCTATTACCGCAATGCATTGATCTGTTGGTCCAAGCTTTCACAAATTTCTCCTTATATTTATTCAGCCATATCGTTTGATGTAATTGAGTGCTTTAGGATATCTGCGAAATGATTGCTCAATAGTCAGCAACTTCTTGGAATATTCTTCAGTGGTATCAAAGTCCACTAGATAAAACCACTTGGAGTAGGAACTCTCCCATACATGCCTTTCTTCGAATAGCTTCTTACAATTTGTTAATACATTCCTCCCAATATGCCATTTGCACAGCAAAGCGGTTGACTCGGGGAAAACACAATCCACAGCATTCATTAATGCTAAATCTCTGTCAGTCAACACCACTCGCGGTAATGAACACCCGTCCATAGTAGAACGCAAACAACTTAATGCCCATGCAAAATTGTCCTCTTTCTCGAACTGGATGAATACAAATGCAATAGAAAAGGTCAACTCTGTTGATGTAACACCGACCATTTCAAAAAGTGGCATATTGAACCTGTTAGTCTTGTACGTAGTGTCCATAAGAAGTATGTGAGGAAAAGCACGTAACAAATCAAGTGAACAAGGATGAGCAAAAAATAAATCTTGAAGCTCGTTTGACTCACCACGACTTTTATGCCACGAAATGTAATCATGCTTATTAAGATTAAACATTAATTGTTGCATCTGAGACCTCTCTGTAGTTTCTGCCACTCGATGTTTTTGACGAGCATTGTAAATGGTTTTTATGGTTGACACATTGAGTGGATCTCTCGCCTTCAACGTGGATAGTATGTCACGTGGCTTCACTAAATTTTTGGATAAATCAATCATAATGCCTGTTTCATCCTCTGATAATCTGCCAGCGTACGAATGACCTTCCATATAATAAGCAGCAGGGTGATTATGGATCTCGTAGACGACCATTGATACTCAATCATTCCCGACTTCCAATTTAATGTCTTTCAAACGAAATGGACAGTTGCATTTTCTAGTACCAGTCTTCTTCGACGAAATCTTTATTGACCGGTAATGTCCACTTCGCTCACATTGCATAAGCAAGTAAGGCTTCTGACCAAATTCACCTTGATTCGAACTTGCAATCGTCAAAACAAATCCAACTGCTCGTGCCCATTGAATTAATTCTTCGCGACATTTAAATACCTAAGAATGAAAAAAGTAATTAGTATTTTTTCAGATTTAAATGACTAAGAAATAAAAAATCTAATTATACCATATTAGTTGTAAATTGCTCCGTATAATCAGTTTGAACTTGAATATTTTCTGATGCTGCTGTAATCACTTCGCATTGGTCATCCTGTTTCGCATTAACTAGCAAAATTAGTGCGTATTTAGTCAACAATTAGTTAGTGTTATATTAAATAAAAATTTACTTCAGTCGATTCACTTGACAAGCATAAATCTTTGCCCCATAACTTAATACGTTCGTCCATAATACCGAATAGTATCCGAAGGGATAAGAGAATTGAGAAAACCAGAAATGTAGATTAGAGAAGTTGAGAAGAGAATAAATAATTTTTTGAAAAATCTCATCCAAAGAAGTAGTATTTATAGAGTATGTGATCAAGATAGGCTACTACAAAAAAAAGGTTAAGAACATTGCATGTGAACCAAGGTCAGAAATCCACTAATTATTTCTATGAATAATTACAAAGGTCAGGAATCTACTTATTATTTCATTGAAAAATTGCAAATGTCAAGAATCTACTAACTATTTCAAATAAAATTTACAAAGTGTCCGGAATGTACTCATTATGTGTATGAAAAATTCAAAGGTCAGGAATCTCTTAATTATTTCTATGAAAAATTGTCTTACAAATGTCAGGAATATAGTAATTATTATTAACTTGAAAATGGTCTTATATGTGTCAAGAATATACAAATTATTATTCACATGTCAGAGAACTGACGTTCTCCGATTCAAAGATCATGAATCTCTTAATTATTTCTATGAAAAATTGTTTTGCAAATGTCAGGAATATAGTAATTATTATTAACTTGAAAATGGTCTTATATGTGTCAGGAATATACAGATTATTATTCACATGTCAGAGAACTGACGTTCTCCGATTCAAAGGTCAGGAATCTCTTAATTATTTATATGAAAAATTGTCTTGCAAATGTTAGGAATATAGTGATTATTATTAACTTGAAAATGATCTTACATGTGTCAGAAATATACAAATTATTATTCACATGTCAGAGAACTGACGTTCTCCGAAATTTTCGCGAATCCTCTAATTTGATGGAAAACGTCGAAACAAATTTAACTCATTACACATCGTGCGATGATGCACGTGTATTTTTAGCTAAATTCTATCGATTAGGGATCAAAATAAGCACTTTATCATTAATTTCATTTTTTAGGTATTTATTTTAATTTCTTTTTAAGGGATATTTTTCTTTTTTTCATTATTAATTATAATTTATCTAAAATAATAATTGATTAAATTTTTTAGTCAATAGATAATTATAATTTAGGAAATATAAGTGTCATTCCAAGTAACAATAATCAAATAAAATAAAGTAACAAAAAATTTTAAATGAGTCAAAAATTAATAATAAAAAAATATTGGACCTCCGCCTTTCACTCTCTTCCCTCCAATAGCAAAACCGTAAATATCCTCAATTCTCTATCCATTCTCAATCACTTCCCACAATGGCAAAACCGTAAATATCCTCAATTCTCTATCCATTCTCACTCTTTTCTCCCAATGACAAAACCGTAAATATCATCAATTCTATATCCATTCTCACCATTCCTTCTTAAGTTGTCATGTCAAAATGTGAAGTTGTCCTTTTTTTGAAGAATGTGCATTTACAATAAGCATTTTTGTCAGGGTCTGCCAGGCACAGCTAAACTAATTTTAATTGTAGTTTTGAGTCTTTAATCCTTTTCAACCTCTCCACGAATCTTAATGCTGTATTTCTGCTGTAATCTAATTGACATGGTGGGAACCAGTACAACCTTGGTTCATTGTCCAACCCAGCCCTCCGACAATTTGTCAAATTGTCCAACCCAGCCCTCCGACAACTCTGACAAACAACGCGGTAGATGTTGACGTTCCACCAAACTTTTATATATATATATATATATATAGATTAGTCGCTAAAATATTAGCACATGCCAATGACGTTCCACGCAACATGGGAACCTAATCAATAAATAATGCTTGTTTCGTTTAATTTGTTTTTTTTCTTTTCTTTTTTCCATATAGTGACCTTGATAAAATCTTGAATATCCCAACTTCACAAACCTCCAAGAGAAGGAAACTTCAACTCACTTCAGCAGTTCAGCTCCTCCTCAACTGAACTTTGATGGCTACTACAAGCACCGCACAAGACCGCACTAAGACCCCTCGTGGTAACATGAATCCCCAGCTACACAAAGCTGCAAGAGAAGGCGACATAGTGCTTCTAACAAGGCTCATGGCAAGCAACAATCGACCAGACCTTACGAGCTCTCTAACCCCTCAAGGGAATACTGTTCTCCATATCGCGACTAAATTCGGCCATCAAGGTATTGTGAAGGAGATTATCAAACAGACACGGTGGTCGGCCCTCGTCTCTCAATCCAACTCCAAAGGAGATACCCCACTTCACATAGCAGCCAGAGCTGGCCATCTTGACCTCATAAAGCTTCTTACACCCACGTTGGAGGAAGGGGCCCCGTGGCGAACGGATGCTCGTGTGGCGTGGAAGACGAGTAACTTGGAAGGCAGTACTGCAGTCCATGAGGCGCTGAAGAATGGGCATGGAAAAATTGCTTTGCGTTTGTTGAAGTTTGAAAAGAAGCATAAGCTAGCACGTAGAGTGAACAAGGCTAAAGAGAGTCCACTTTACTTGGCAGCAGAGGCCGGGATGAGTACAGTTGTGAGAGAGATAGTAGCCCAGGATGATTTTAGCAGTGAAGGGCCGGATGGACAAAATCCTTTGCACATCGCAGTAATTAAAGGTCGAATAGGTATGTTTTTCCATCACAGTTTTGTGTCCAAGTAAAGGAGGCAATGGGTATACCGGATGGGATTGAGCATTTTGTTGAAGATGGGGTGGAAAAAAAAATCCGAGTTACTATTTTTTTGGCACGACATAGAGAGTTTTCATAACCATGCTCACACATGATTACCATGCTTCTGAGTGGGGCTATAAACTAGACCATTTCTAGCAAAAAGAATAACTAGCTCCCCTTGAATTGGCACTGTTCCTATAAACATTAGTAACCAGTGGACTTTGTTGCAATAAATTCACATGATTATAGACATTAAGATTTAAAGACCTAAAATAAGTGCTAGGATTAGCGACCCCGCGATATCTTGCATTCCTTTAGTCCATGTCTAGGCCTTTTAATTGTTGTGCCTTCCTTGATTACCATGCATATAGATGATCCCATTAAAAATGGACATTTTTTGTGTACCTCTTGTGTGTTCATGGTAAAAAAATTTTTTTGCTCAGAGGTACCTCTAATGGTTTGCATGAGAGGTAAACTCTAAGCACCATTGGGATTAGGGGTGCACAAAAAACTGCTAAACCGATCCGGACCGGTTTGGATCGGTTTTGTAGTAGATCGGTTCGGTCATGGAACGTTTTGGTTCGGTTTGAAGGTGCAGTTAAACCGCTCAAACTGAACCGAATCGAGCCAATTATATAAATATAATTTTTTTATAAAATATATAAAGAAATATGAGAATTATTTAAAGAAGACTCGAACCCCCACTCCGTTACTTGAAATCTAACTTCTCTCACCAATTGAACAGCCATTCTTTTGTGAAAAAAATAAAATAAAAAAAAACATAAAAACCATAACCGAATTAAACCGAACCGTTTCCTTTCAGTTCAGTTTGATTTAGTTCGAGCACATGGGTGGTTCGGTTTGGTTTGGGAAAATAGAAAACCAATGGGTTCGGTTTGGTTGATCGTTTCACATCTAAACTGATCCGAATCGCCCATGTGCACCCCTAATTGAGATCTACTCGACACATGCCAATCATGAGAGGATAGTTTGATTGAAAGGTCTCACACTATATATAATTTTGGTCCATCTTTGAACTTGACTGTTTATCAAAATCATTTTTAAAGTTTTTTTTTTGTTCCACTATAAGCCCATACGTGCAGGGATGGAGCTACATTGGGTTAAGAAGTGCCAATTGCCCTCTCTCAACTTGTCCCTTCCCTTTAAATGAGGAGAAATATATGGATATACATATTTTGATCCTATCCTTTTGCCCCTCCTCCTTTTTCTCATGCTTGCCCCTAAACAACCTTTTTTTCCTCTTAGTAAAGAATAAAACTTTCAAAACACATAAGGAGATTTTTGTTCTTTTACTCATAAAAAAGAAAACTCATTACAAAAAGTCTACATGGACAAACTTTTTGTCCAGAATCGTGGACAAACTCCTAAGTATCCCTTGAATATCACTATGATATTCAAGGGATACTTAGGAGTTTGTCCACGATTCTGGACAAAAAGTTTGTCCATGTAGCATAACTCAACTCATTAAATCACCAATAAGGTATACATTATGCTGTGATTCTTCTCCCTTTATTCTTTCTTTTTCTTGTCCATTATTGAGACTAGAATCTTAATCTTCTTACAGTTTGAAATTCACAATCACCTCTCATTTAATATATTATTCAAATTTTGAGTTTTTAACATTAATATTTTACTTCAAAATCTGGATTAAATTAAATCTAATTTAATTCCAAAGTAAGAGATTTCGGGCTACTATAAATAGAGGTGCTTGAAAGCTTTTTTAATACTAATTACATATCAACGGTTCCATCAAGGTTAGTGGTTTTATTAACGTTTTAGAAAGGATTCAGGCTCTAGACAATGGGCCAAAGATCCAGACTTTTTTTTTTTATAAACGTCAACCCCATATTATGATCTAAACAATTATTTAATTTAATCTTTAAATAAAATTATGTGCTCATGAGTAAAAACGCTAAAGCTATGCAATTTACATTTCTTCTCTTGTCTTTTCTACCCATTTTTATCATTGCTGGTTTTACGGAACAATCTAAATTCATTTTTAAAAAATATTTTTGGGATATAATGTAATAATTAGTCTATAACATTTTATACCCATTATAATAACAATTTTGAGGTATACTGTAAAAAGATTTCTAATTCTTTCTCAGTCATTGCCGTATATTATCTTTCAATGTGAAGTGTATGTAACATTATATTTCAAACGAAGACCACATATAATAAATGTGACTAATATTATATATAAGTTTTATACTTAATATACATATATTCTACATAGTTAATATTGGATGGAGAAATAAAGCTGGACTAAGGCATAACTTGGATCAGCTCATTTATATTCGGTCTCGAGCTTGAGCCTGGAAAAAGTGAGGGTGGACTTGGCTCTAGTTAGGCCAAGCTTGGTCTAAGCTCAATCTCTTGATACTTGTTTTGAGCTAAAATATGATCTTGATCAACCTCGAATTAGCTCGCTTACTAGTGGCATGTGGGCTATATGGGCCTAATAGTGGCCACAAAGATCCTCAATGATAAGATTGAATTGCTCTCGCTCTTAAAATATCTCTAATATACTTAAATTCTCTCCTCACTGCATGTCATAGTAGAGTTGTTTCCTCATTAACCCATGAAAAAACACTGAATAGAGTACACTATAAATAGACAACTTCAATTAGAGAGGCCAGCATATATAGTTAAGAAAATATCTTAGAAATCAGTCTGATAACTCAGGGTTGCTAGTGATTACTAGCTTAATCGCATCCCTATTTGGCATAATATGCCAAGTGATAATCTCAACCTTGACTCGTATTAGAGCTCACATCTGTACTCACATATGGCTCGGCCAGCTCTATCAAAAGTGCAATTTTATTTGATCTTTGATTAGGTTAGGCATGTGATGGACTTTGAAACTCGCATGGAATTTTGGTTAGGGCTTTGGTTCATGATGTGGTACGACTTATCTATAGAGAAATATACATATAATGCTTAATACATGGTTTAAGAATCATGAAAAATACCATGCATATTATAAACTTTCGTAGTTCAATACCACTTTGAGAAGACAAACCCAGAGACTTGGAAACCAAACCTAACCTAAGTCAATCAAGCTTAACCTAAATTGTACTTGGGTATAGAACTTAAAATTTTTATGGGGGTTTAGGTGGGCTAGGTTTGGGTTGAACCGATACCACTGCAGGTACCCACTTTTATGATTATACCCAATTGAGGAGTTTGACCTAGCTATAGCAATCTCTCCACTTCTCTTTAGGGCCCGTTTGGGAATTTACTATTAAAGTAAAAGTAATGTAAAGCCTCCATTTTTTCATACAAAGGGTCGCATCAAAAGTACACATCTTCAAAATTTCCTCCTTAAAAAAAAAGTTAAAAAAACAATCTCTTTTCTCCATTAAATGACAAAAAATCACCTACTTTTTACACAAAAAGTGAAAAATATTCCCTACCAAGCAACTAAAGATAAAAATACAATAAGAACTCACTTATATTTTATACTTTCTTGATTTGATTCTTTCTTTTACCTTTATTTTTCAGAAAAATCACCAAACGGGCCCTGAGTTTTTCAGGTGCACTAGCTTACTAAATACAGGAGCCCTATTGGTAATATATAAAGAGTTAGGTTGACTGGATGTTGCCAGGTGCTTGATCTAAGGATATGCCAAAATAGAATCTTTGATTACTGTATATTTCATGCTCTTAGATCGTACAATTATTAACATTTGATCAAGCTGAGCTTTTTTATCTAAATCTCTTTCATTTATAACATTTTCCATAAAAACTTTGGCACATGTTTTATTGTAAAATGCAGCAAAGAAAGATTCATTTATGAAAGCTATAGAGCATTTGGTTCCTCGACTCCTTTAGTGTAACAATAATCATCAGGCTTTTTAAGAGGCTTTAAGGGTTAGCCACAGTGAATGTTGACAATGTTGTCTAATTCCATAAATTGAACTTGTTGAAATATGAACCTTTTCCTCTCATATTTCTTTCTGTGAACATTCAATTTAATTATTGTCAAAAATTAAATGGTTTTCACTTTTCAGTGTCCGGTGGGCGGTGGGCTTCGTTATATATACATAGCTAAATCTAAAAAACCATTTGTATATGATGGTTGCACTTGCACTGGACCCAAAACCTCCCACTTGTCTTATTTTTCCTTTGGTTTTCTCTCTCTAAGAAAGGACTAAAGCAATAGAAAATCCAATATGGAGTTTGTACTCATTTCCTATTTTTCTCAAATGATTCGTAGAAGTTGTGAAGGTTTTGTTGGAAAGTGATCGTGCGGAATTCATGATCAAAGAAGAAGATGGCTTTGAGAAGACAGCTTTACACTATGCATCAACTATAGGCTACTATGGTGAGGTTAAGACTGAGGTTGAGACTCGGACAAAGATCCTTTCCCTCTTGCTAGAAGTCAATCCTTCTCTCGCTTATGTTCCTGACAAAAATGGTGATTATCCTCTTCTCATCGCCACCACAAGAGGGCCCTTTGAAGGTATTAAAATTATACTTGAGCATTGCCCTGACTCGGCTGAGCTAGTCAACAAAAACGAACAAAATGCCCTTCACCTTGCTGTGATCAGGAAGAGTGAAGCCGTCCTTCAGTATCTGATAAACAGGCCAGAGTTCAAGAAGCTGATTAATGAACCTGATAAGGAGGGAAACACGCCGGTGCATTTGGCCACTATGACCAATAGCAATGAGATCGTGGACATGTTATCTAATTGTGTGGGTGTGGACTTGGCAGTGACCAACAATCAAGGCCTCACGGCTATGGATCTTTGTGGGTACACGGCTGAACAGGTATTGGTTCTTACAACAATGCTAGGAATATATAAGAGAAGTCATATAGCAGGCCATAAATCCTTTAGGTTTACTACAGAAGATCAAGAAGTAACCTAGTTCCTATTGAAGTAAAATTTGATCCAAAGCCAATTTAATATAGGAGGTATGTTTTGAATGGTTCGTATTTTGCCGGTTCCCTCTATACTGATGGATTTATTGTTGTAGCCATATGATTCTCTCATTCTAAAAGACAAAGTAAATAGAATTACCTCAAGAACAAAACCGATGCCAAGATCTAATTTATTGGATTCTTGAGCGGTAGGGAAAAGTCTTTCGCAGGGCTGAATTATCTTAAGGGTCTCAGCTCAAACCATAAATTATGGTTCATCCTTTCCTAAAATGGGTCAAATCTCACTCAAGTAGAAAATGGTCCCACTATCAAATTGATCATTTGTAGAGCATATAACTGATATATGATTAGTCTTTCTTGTTTCTTGTCTTTCTTGTTCTTGAATCCTTTATTTCTTCCACAAGTCGCCCCCCACCCCCATATGGAAAATTTCCTTGTTTTGCCCTTGTCTACATATGACTGGTTTGATGGTGGACCCAGCTCTAATTTAATGAAATTTGAACCAAGCTAGAGAAACAGCATGACTTTGAGCAATTAGGATATTAGAGCGAGGGTGTGCTTGAAAGGATGCCTTGGTCCAACAACTAAATTCAAGTCTCACCGATTCAAGAACATCACTTTCTCCTTCCTTCTCAGGGCGGAGAGAATTCTAAGTGGATTAGCTACAGTAAAACTGATTGAAATAGTCTTTGGAATGATTTTGAGATTGTAGAATTCAAAATGCTTGTTTGAGTTCAACACTTGAAGAATTACAATAGCAGAGTTTTTAACAAGGATTTGAGAGATTTTAAAATTCTCCAATTAGGAGTTTCATAAATACTTGCGTTTGAGGACACCCTAATTAAATCATCAATATGTTTTTCATGCATATGGCAGCAAATGATTCGAGACACATTGAGAAAATTTGGGGCAGTCCCTAGTCGCCACAAATGGCAAGAGTTGTTATTTTTGCCATTGCACCCACCTCCACCTCCACTGGTACCTCCTCCACGCCCAGTTCCAACCATTCTCGTAAGCATCAGCTCAAACTTGAAATCGGCGACCAAGACGCTACCAATTGTGACTACACTGATTGCTACGGTTACTTTTGCGGCTGCTTTCACGGTCCCAGGTGGATACAATACCACTGCCCCTCATGAAGGCATGCCTGTCTTCATAAGAAAGGCAGCACTTAAGGCTTTTGTGTTTTCAGATATACTCGCCTTCTGTAGCTCCATGGCGGCCACAATCCTTCTCGTTTATGCAAGTGCTTGTTCCAATGATGAGTTCTTGATTTCATCGGCATTGAAGACGTCTTCCTATATTGCAGGGGTTTCAGTCCTCGCAACAATAACCGCATTTATGACTGGTGTGTATGTGTTGATGCCGATCGAAAGCTTGTGGCTTGCTATTATAGCTATATCATTGGGCTGCGCTGTTCCAATCTTTCTCATTTGGTATTCAGAGTGGTTGGAAGCACAAACAAAGGCATTGAAAAAGCAAAACATTAAGTCCTTGGCAATTCATTAAGTGAGGTAAATTTAGGAGAAATTCTAGTCTTAAGACTTTTGCTCTTGTATGAAGTATGATATGGATGTTAGATTGTTATGCCTTGTATAATCAGAAACATAATGTAAGAGGACTGGTCTGATAATGTCTTCTGCCTACTCGATTTTCCTGAGATGCTTTTGATTTCTTCCGATCAATAAACCTTTTGTTTATTGTCATACATATAGTGTTAGTCTGACTGATGTAGTGCTTGAAAATTCATGGTTCTGCCAATGAATCAACTCGTTGTATTATGCTATATGCATGATTGACATTAATTAGTTAACCTATTGTTGGTTTATAGCAAGGAGAAGGAGATGATCAAAGAGAGAAATAGGATGATTTCATCTTAGATTAGATTTGGGCTATATTAGATTAGTGTCATATTATGAAAGATACACTGCAGTATTATGAAAGACACACACACAGGCTCACTTCAATAAACCCAGCTCATCGTTGGGATGGAGTTATTTTTTATGGAACGGCCTCCAGAAAAAGAATCTGGATCAGCTAAGGATTTCCCCCACGGTGACCGTGAGTGAACGAATCATGGTCCGCCACGTCATCGTGGGCAGCCCCTGTCCGGATGTATGCCAAGCTGCCCGCATCCAAGTAGGCTACCCGCGGTGATGTAGCAGGCCTTGATTGGTTCACTCACGGTCACCGTGGGAGAAATCCTCAGAGGATCCGGACTCCCGGAAAAAACGTGAAAGCCTTGGGTTAACCGCTTATTCCAAACAAGGGTGTGCCAGTTCACAGAATCTGCCCTTGGTCTCAATTGCCGGCCCAGCTCACTGGGATCTGCTTATGAAGTTGCAAGAAGAGGGATGAGGAATGCTGACTGAAGGAGCAACCTGACAGGAGGAATATGGTTCGGAATCTGCCACCTGCCATGACCATCTTTGGGTCTGCATTCAGCCAACAGTCGGACCAAAGGTTGATAATTTTTACATCGCCCACTGAATATTTGCTTCCAAGGCTAGGCTTGGATTTAAGTTCTTGGCCCGTTTAATACATGGGGCGAGCTTGGATTAAATGATAGAAAGCCCAAAGCCTGGCTTTGCTTGGTCCGAATAAGTTATACATGTAGTTTAGTAACTCTTTCACCCAATCAAGCAATTAAAAAAGACAACAAAATAATGATAGAAACCCACACCAGCCAACTTGACTAAATCGGCGGGCTTGGACTTGACATTTGTAAGGCGTGCCGAGCTCGATCACACACAAAAGGCCCATGTTGGGCCAGTGTTTCTCAAGGCAGGCCGTGCTTGGATATGCCTCAGCCCTGCCCCACCGGGTCGTGAATACCCCTAAAATTAACCCAAATTGATAGGATTGCTACTTGATGCAAATTCAGCTTTCAAGCCCTCTAACAACACTCAAATTGCTATGCTTGGCACTTGATTCAAATCCATTTCTCTGGTGAGATTTATATGAACAAGACGTGAAACAACCACCACAACAACAACGAACATCTTATAGGTCGTGAATACCCCAAAGATTAACCCAAATTGCTAGGATTGCTACTTGATGCAAATTCAGCTTTTAAACCCTCCAATAGCACTTGAAATTGCTATGCTTGGCACTTGATTCAAATCCATCTCTCTGGTGAGATTTATATTAACAAGACATGAAACAACCACCACAACAACAACGAACATCTTTTATATATATATATATATATATATATCAGCTCTCCTAAGCTCAAGCTTAGGATAAGGTAAACTCAAGTGTGTGGCGGGACCCACATGGGATGGGGGGGGGGGGGGGGGGGGGGGATTTCAAGGATTTCCTTGGATCTTCCTCTCTGCAAAAAATCAGCACAACCGTGATTTCTATCATCTTCATATGGGCTCAAAAGTTTAATGGTCAATAGTCAACTCGGATCGATACCTAGTCAATCCAACGGTCCAGTAAATTCGGATCAAACCGAAAGTTGGTGAACATGTGCAATTTAGATGGGTCATGTATTTAATCCAGTTGGATGGAACAAAGGCGGGCCCCACAAGCATGAGCTTATGAGATCTTATCCTAAGCTTGAACTTAGGAGAGCCTCCTAAGCTCAACCTTAGAATAAGGTAAGCTCAAGTATTCGGTGGAGCCCACCTAGGGACCCACATGGACATGGGGATGGAGGAGGGGATTTCAAGGACTCCCTAGGCCCTCATCCCTGCAAAAAATCAACCCCAACAGTGATTTCTATTATCTCCATCTGGGCCCCAAAAGAACAATGATCAAAAAGTCCATTCGGATTAGTACACAGTAGATCTAACGGTCCAATAAATTTAGATCTAACCGAAAGTTGGTGGACATATGCACTTCAAGGGGGTTGTGTTTTTTATCCATTGGGATAAACCAAAGGTGGGCCCAATAAGCGTAAGCTTACGGAATTTAATCCTAAACTTGAACTTAGGAGAGCTTTGCCCTATATATATATATATATATGGAAGGGGGTCCCAGGTGCATGTGACTATCAAGGGGGTCCATGCCCATTACAAGGTTTGGATTGGGTGATAGGTAGGCCCCACCCATAGTTCCCACAATTTGAACCATGAGAACAGTTCTCACCTAATTATTTTCCATATATATATATATATATATATATATATATATATATGGAAGAAATCAGGGAGGATGTACATCTAGCCGAATTCTACATGAGAAGATCTTCGAGACTCACAAGCTAATGAAACTAGCTTTTTTTTTATGGGTTATGATTCCAACCAACTATTGTACTTGAATTTTGATATTCCAAATTGCATTAAATTTAAAATATAGGTCAATAAAATCTTTGCCTTTTAGGATCTTTATATTCTATTTTTTAATATCTTAGTTTTGTTTCGATATAGATTCTATTCAAACTTTTAAGTTGTAATTTACTTTTTATTTAGTCTCTTGCTTAAATTTATTTATATCGAATTTATATAATATACTTTAGGTCATTTTCCTTATCTAACATGTTAAAGTTATCATTGACTGGGCACACACAACAAAGGGGCTGGGCTGATAAAGCTCAGTAGGCTAGGATTCTTTATTTGATTAGGGTTGTTATCTTTCCTAATTTGTCAAGACTCTTTATTTAGTAGGTGCTTAGGATTTTTCTATTTACATTGGTGGATGGTAGACTCCAATAAACTATCTTTATTGTTTTTAAGGGCGAAACTAGGGGGCAAGAGCGGCCATGCCTTTGCTCAATTGATTTTGAAATTGGGTGATTCTAAATGCACCCCCATGAAGTGTTGAAGGCACCCACCTCCCCTTATGAACAGTGATTTTCAATCACTGTTCATAAGGGGAGGTGGGTGCCTTCAGCAAAAGGGGTGGGTGCATTTAGAACCACCCTTTGAAATTTCCAATGGATTCCGACTCTTCAATGCCTTTAATGCTGCATCAGTTTCTCATTAACTGACCATTCTTCTGTTACCCATCTCTTAAATAGATGGATAAAGAGAGAGAGAGAGAGAGAGAGAGAGACCTCCATAATGCTACGTCATTATGGCCCATTGCATTTCTAAAGTAAAATTTTCTTTTCTCCTTCTAAAAACATCATTATTCATGATGTCTCTTTAATTTTATAAATTCCACTAAATTATCAACCTCTCTTATTTTATCCACTCCATGAATGTTAAGCTTCTCAAACGCCCCACCAATCAAACACACATGGAGAAATCTTGTCCGCTTACAATATGGGCCATATCCAAATAACTCAGTTTAATCCATACTAGAGTACTATTTTTACATTTTTCACATGATGAAGTGTCTTTCACTAGTTAATTCCTTTATGCAATGCAGTCATGGACCCACCATCGTTTGTCCATCCATTAATTTTCAACTTTGGAACCTCATTCAAGGTCATTCTATAATTGATGATTCATTAATAATATACCTATCAATAAGGGTTGGAAAATTTGTAGCTATGAAAAGAAAGCAATATATATATATATATATATATATATATATAAAAGTAAGGATTGGAGACAGAGGAAGAAAGCATGAAATAAGGAATAGGAGACGAAGAGTGAAATTGATTAATGAAACTGCTGTATGGACAAGTCAATACAGTAATGAACTCTTTTTTCGGGTATGAACCCACAATGACAAAGCCCATTTTAACATTTATTAAATATATTGACAAGTCAATACAATAATGAACTCTCCATCATTATGCTTATTCCATTAGTGGGGGGCATGTTTGAAATCTAAACCATTTAAAATTATTGCTCATTTGCATTTTATCATCAAATATAATTTCACTCTAATTAGTGTTAGTTATCCAACTGTCAATAAAAAAAAATAGTAGTGGCTTCTCTATGTCAAATCTGTTTTTGGCTATGATTATCCCACATAAGGAATAAGTCCTATTACGCAGATGTCTAAGGTAATAGATAATAGTAAAAAAATAGTAGTGAATTCTCTATGTCAAATGTGTTTTGGCCATGATTATCTCACATTATGAATAAGTCCTATTACACAGATTTTTAAGGTAATAGATAATAGTAGAAAAGTGTTTTTAACACCTTAGATTTTAAATGTCTCCCACTTATTTATATATTAGTTGATTTATCGAGTTGGGTATTCTCAAGAATAAAAATAACATTTAACTTTTCCCTATCCAAGATTTATCAAAGTTGGACTTGTTTGAAATTCATAAGGCTTTTGAGTATGGCCTAGTTATAGAAATCTAAATGGCTCAAAGCAAATGTCCCCATTTTTTTTATGGGCCCTTGTTAAATATCACTCTAGCCACCATTTAAATTGACTATAAAATACATGAGTTTTTCTTAATGTTCATGTCTTTTCCATGTAATCAATCCAATAGTGGGCTCAAATCTCAATGGAATGAAGATTTATGCACCCCACTAAGAAACCTACTGGAATCACAGCCTTCCGACTCTTTAGATTATGTACATTTGGATTATTTGATAAGAAATTCTTAATGTCCGTTATATAAATCCTCCATGTGCCCATACTTTTAAAGTTAGATAATTCCAAAACATTGTCACAAACCATCTATGATTAAAGAAAGCTTTACTTCAATCATAGTTATCTCACCGCCAAATAGACACCAACTCATTGAAAGAACATTGAGCATAACTTAAATATATTCTTTTATTGTGAATTTTAATTTTATTTAGTGCTTTAACTTCGGCCCCCACAACCAAAACTTCCTAGTTCTGCCCCTGATTGTGTTCTCAATTTCTATTTTCTCTTCTTCCCTCAACAAGTGGTATCAGATACAGGGGATGTCATGTACTCGAATCTCTGGGGACGCATATGTATCCACATTTGTCATTTAGCGTGTAGTGTGATTCTATCCACGAGCGGAGCCCCACACGAGGTGGGCTATCAAGACCCTTTGATATACATTATTCTGTTGTTTATTATCAACTCGACCTTTTAGCGTTATTGGTTATTAACATGGTATCATAATCTCGATAGTTAGTCAGGCTTCTATATTTATTTCTTCTACAGGGTAATTTATTTTTTTTTTATTTTGTCAAATTGTAGCATTTCCTTTTATTAGTATAATATTCTACGCCTTTCATATTTTCATGAAAAGGTCATAATAATGCGATCGCATCAAATTTCAAATTATTACTTTTTCTTGGAAAAATCTCGAGGTCACTGCAATTGATGGGTAGGAAGTAGGGACGCTAATGGGTCGGATATAAATGGGTACCCGTCCCAACCCGCTCCTATTAATGGTGGTTTTGGTAGTAATTTTCTTGGTGTGGAGCAGGTTAGGGATTTGTTGTCCCAACCCACCCCGATATATAAGATATATACACTTATTAATAAAGTGAGACAACACATGTGGTGGTTTTGGGCCTTAACTTAAGGCATGTGGGAAGAGACGTCGTCTTCAATCTCTACCAATCTCTACCACTCTGTCATGCATTTTTATATATTTTAAAAGTTCTAAACTTTAAATTCGATTTGACCCAACCAAACGAGACGGGTTTAGTATCACATCCATGTGACCCATCACGGGACTAGTCCGATTTGGATGAGATAAATTTGAGACGGATAGATTTGAGTCTACTCCAACCTGTACCAAACCAAACCCGTTGCCATCCCTAGCATTAAGATGCTTAGGTGAATGATTTAGTTCTGCAGCATATTAAATACCTTGCTGCCACTACTATTCATTAGTTTTTCCTTCTCTCTCCCAGACAATCTTTGAAGAGCAATCAATACATCCTGTTCTTGCAAGCAAAGGATATTGCTTTGCCCAGCGGCCAAAACCAATATCAATAACATCCTGCAAGTGAGAACCAATGATCCCTGGAGACAATTTTGCCGCCACGCAGAGTACGGACAAAGCACCACGACTTTGCTCTGCTGTCACCCCGCTGACATTAAAACCAAAGAAATCCCATAAAGCAGTTATCTGCAAAAAATAAATGAAGGAAACACCGTGACAACCATTTTTGGCTCGTCAAAGCATAGCAAGCAGTGTGATTTTGTTATGAGTTTACACTAATAATCATTAATGACTTCACTTCAGGAATTCAATAGTTGAACTATAGTCTTGTGCATTTGTTTGTATATTAGATCATAAGCAGTGCAGTTATTTTGGCAAATTAGTTTTTTATCCATTCCATTCTGCATTAGAAACAAGCAAAATACAAGGAAAGCCTTGTTATCCACCTTTTCCCCACCACCTTGATAAATATTAGAACAGCTCACGTCCTACATGAAGAGTAAATAGTAATGAATATTACTAGTGCAGAAAAGCATTCTGTGCTGTAATTAAACCATATACCAATCTAAAAGCTTAAGCTCATAGGTGGAAAGCCCAAACAGGTATATATGAAGCCTTGCCAAAATCAAGGGATTAAAAACCCTGCTATGATACCATGTAATAAACCACGATCAGAACTCACTTTGATACTATGTAATTAAACCATATACCAACCTAAAATGTTAACATCATAGGTGGAAGGCCCAAACAGGTATATATGAAGCATTGCCAAAGGCACTACTTAGGCGATGTGAGATGTGTGGCTTTTACCAACACGTGCACCAAGCCTTCATATAGGGACATCCAAACATAGCCTAATTTATTCTTCCGAAAAAAGGATTCCTTCTAAAATTACAAATGAAAAAAAGTAACACCTTGGAAAGGAAGCTAAAGTAGCAAAGAAGAATGTTATCAAGTGTGACTCAAGTCAAAGCAATACTTAATAAGGTTGCGATAAAAAACTTCTGTAAGCAGGCAAATAAACTCAATGGCATCTGTAGACATGATATTTTAAATTTGCAAGAGTTCACATGCCCAAGTTGCATGGTAACCATAGGAATATCAAAATCTAGCACATACAGAACATCTGAAAGATGAAGCCCAAACAAAAGAGATACAGGCTTGCGAAGAACATATTAGTCATAGCTACAAAAGTTCTACATAAGAAACACTTATAACTGCTCCTTTCATAGAAGTAAGAACGGATAAAATGAATTTAATGGCTGTGTTTACTGACCTTCATAAGCAGATTCTACCTATTTCTATTGAAGAGCGTGGAGACGTCTATGAAATGAGAATCAATTTTGTCTAATAATAATAGAAACTCAAACGCAAAAACTGTCCATTACCACAGAAAATCAATGAATGTGAGGGGAAGGAGGGAGGTGGGGCATTGATTCAGTGGCCCCTCCACTTCTGTAATGATAATTTTGGCTTTCAAAAAGAAAAATGTCAAAAACACTATTTATTGAAGAGAACAAGAGTCCAAATCTAAATAGAAACTATTTCGGTCACAAAACTTGAAATTTTGGAATTGATAGTCCAAATCAAAATAGAAACCATTTCCATCTAAAAATCTTGAAGTTCTGAATTCACACAGATGAAAATCCCAGGCTGCCTTCTTTCACATTCAAAATAGGAAAAAAAACCATGCAGTATTCACTAGAGCATAGAATAACACGAGAGAGAGTAAAGGAAGAGGAAGAAGAAGAAGAAGATGGATGATGATGATGATGGTGCAAGCTCAACAGCCCAATTCCAACTGTATTACACAGCTCACACGGGGTTCTGTCAACATATTAGAAGCACAGCTCTTGTACATCCAAAGCCAGGGATGAATCTATCTTTTAATTACAAGAGGTAGAAAGGCGGATTGATTTGGTTCGTTTTGGTGATTTAATGTATAGGGCACTTCAAGAGATTGATGTTGCAAGAGCCAAGATGGAGTGGAATACTAAAGAGGACTTAATACTCACAGAAATTGCTGGACGGTTGCAACAGCCTACATGGTCATTCCTGCTCTTGGGCCCAACACGAGTTGGCAAAACAGAGCTAGCTAAAGCACTTGTTGAGCAGTTGTTTGAAAATGAGAGTCTTCTTATGCGAATCTCCATGTTGGAAGACATGGAACAACATTCAGCTGTACAACTCATGGGCAAACCTGTAGGATATGTTGGCCATGAAGGGTGGCAGCAGTTCAAGGATCAGCTATGGCTTACATTCTGCACTATTGCACTAGTTTTTCTCCTAGTATTTGTAGTAGGAGCACTCACTAAAGACGGGCATCAGTAAAGGGGTTGACCTAAATGAAGAGGTGCAACAAAATGCAGAAATTCATTGTGTAATTGCAAAGAAAAATGCAGTGATAAAGGTGGTCCTGGACACAATAGTTTGTGTTGATGCGGATGGTTCTTTGCATCACTATCCAAAGGCCATTATAGCAAAAAGACTTGTGAAAAGAAGGAATGCTGATGGCAAGGGGCTCTAGAAAATTTTCCACACTTCATCATTGAGGACAAGGAAACTCTAAGGGGGATGGATTGATACAGGTCTTTTCCTTTGCATGCAATTTCTCACTGAATTCTGGGCTCTTGACTGAGTCTCTGAACTTGTTAAGTTGTTAGATCCCACGTTGTATTCAGTTGGAACCATTTGTTATCAAGTGGGCCTCTTTTTAGGAATATTAGTTTCTTTGTGAACATTGTGTGATTTTGCCATTGGCTTTGTACTTCGTATTTATCCAGGAAAGTCATCAATAAGATTCATTGATTAATATTTCTACAAAAAGCTAGTCAGGTGCAATCTCCCTCATAAGATTTTTTCTTCTTATTTTCCTCTTTGAGCAGTGAATATCTATTCTTCACCATAGCTCGGAGTTTCCAAGAAAATCACATAACATGTTTCGTTTACACAAGATAAGAAAAGGGCGGAGGGGTCTTCTGGAAAACCCTTGTTTCTGTTGCTCCTCTTGTTCGAAGGTTGATCAATGAAAAAGAAGCAAGGCGATGGAGGGGCGTTAGCGCTGGTGATGCGAGGCTTGGCTGGTGGCGAAGTACAATCTCCTCTCTCTCTCTCTCTCTCTCTCTCTCTCTCTCTCTCTAGAGAGAGAGAGAGAGAGAGAGCAGAAGTAGATAAAATGGCGACGGTTGGCATGGTATGTCTCTGAGACCCCTCCTTCTATGCTCTCCTCTTTTCGTCTACTTCCTTTTGTTCTTTTTTTCAGGGAAAGGGGGCTAGGGTTTTGGTAGGATCCAAACTCATATATTTCACATGTTATCCAAACTCATATTTCACGGCTGTTAGAAATAATGTTAGGGTGAAAGTGGAAACACCTGTTGGAGGTGGGTTTGGGAGTGGAACGGTTTTAAAAAGTTATGTTAGGGTTAAAATAATTGAGCACAATCAAAATTAATTGAAATTGCCGGCTGATTTCTCAATTGAAATCGCATCGACTTTCATATATCAACAAACCACATTTGCAATACGAAGTTCAGAGAGAGCGCTACATAATTTTTTTAGTGCATATACACTTGTGCTACCAAACAATTAATAAATTGATTCAACGACAAAAATGTGATATCAACTAATCAATTGCAGAGACAATAAGAATAAAGACTGCAAAGAGTAGAAAGGGTTGAAAATTTACCCATAGATTGCTTGGATGAATGAGGCAAAAGAAGAAGATGAAGGGCAGCATTGCAAAAGAGCAATGGACAGGACAATTGTGTGTAGATGATGATAAAGAAGTCGATGAAGACGTCGGAGTCCAGCCAGAGAGAGAGAGAGAGGAGTTTTGCCTGTAGTTGCTAAGAGAGGAGATGTGCAGGTCACATCTTATCAACGAAAGGAAGTCGTAAGGTTTCTGAAAACGAAGATGAAGAGGAGTTTAGGCTAATCAATGGGAGGCTGTTAAAGCATGTGCACGTTAAGGAGAATATTAAGGCTTTATTCAGTAACGGGTAAGAGAAATCAAGGGACTGGGGATGGAAGGTCAAGAGACAGTTTAATCATTTAAGTGAGTCAAGCTTGATGCACGGACAAAATCAATTGGAGATAATTGGAACCGATTTCAATTTGAAATCAGTTCGCTTCATATATTAGGAAGTTTCAAGAGATGATCCATGTGAAGTGAATGGAATGATTGAGAAATTTATGTTAATAAAATACCATGTGCGAAGGGATTTCCCACATCACTTGATTTTTGCAAGAGACCTGAGTTATTTCTTCTGACATTCTTATCATTCGTGCTCTACTCTTTAATTGAGACAGCATGGGAAAGAGCTTTGTAGTTTTTATCTGCTAGTTAGTATAGTTAAAAAGACTCCAGCTTTCTATTAGATGTTATATTATGGCATTATTATCACCTAGATGCAAAGCACATTCACACAAAATTACGAGGAGGTGCACACAGTCTAAATATTATTATTCGAGTTAGATGTGACTTAACATCATCAATCTGGTGGAAAAAATGTGATTCAGCCACCTAAAGTTGAGTCAATTTGTCAAACATTCTAGCTGTATTGAGAAGGGGCAACAAAGACATCAAGATATAAGAAAGGCACAGAAATATCTTTAACCCTGTTACCAAGGAGAAAATATCAAAATATTAGCATACCTGGTGAAGGGCAGATCCAAAAGAAACCCTATAGAAGATTACCAAACAACATCTCTACACCCTAAAAAAGAAATAAAAATGGGGAGAAGATGCGAAATAAAACATCAGATGCAACATTTTTTTTAAGGAAAGAAAGAGTTGTTGAGACTGCCTGAGGCATGAAGAGAACTGAAAAAGCATAAGATTGAAAAAATTTGACATCAATTTGATGAATCAACTCCCATGAATTTTTTGTTTATTTAGTAGCCGAATATCACTAAACAAATAAGATATACGAGACATGCCTTTGCTTCATAGTCATTATCAAGGAGAATATTTGATGCTTTAACATCACGGTGAATTATTTTTGGATAATATGCAAATAGAATTTACTTGAGTATGAAATGGGTACAACCTCAATACTTTTTAAAGAAAAATACATTATAATTTACAAAAAGAAATAAATAATGAGTATTAGACTCACAATCCTCATGAAGATAAGCAATTCCATATGCAGGACCCAACGCGATTTTCATTCTCATTGGCCACTCCATCGTTGGCCTGCCCTCCCCTTCAACCACCCAAGTTTGAGACAAAAGCACAAAATCCAAGTCAAACATCCTCAACTATAAAAGCTAATTCCTGTTTGCAGCTATCTTGATCAAATGCTTACCGTGTAAGTGAAATTCCAAAGTATTGTTTGGAATATATTCATAAATGAGAACTCTTAGTTGAGCACAACACCCAACTAGTGTCACTAGATGTCTATGGTGCATTCGGCCAAGAGTATCTATCTCATTTTGGAATTCGCCGTCCCCTTGGCTGCTCCCTGGTTGTCAAGTAAGTATTTGACAGCAACTTCTCTTCCCTGTAATGTGCCTTTGTGCACCGTGCCAAAACCTCCTCGTCCAAGGAAGTTGGCATCTGAGAAGCCATCAGTTGCAGCTGATAATTCTTCAAAGGCATACTTGGTTGTGCTGGTGGGTTGTGGCAATGGGGGAGTGCCTCCAAGTGAGTGCAATGGGATTATAGCTGTGAAGATGTGAAGATGGAAACAAAAATTATCAATTAGAAAACCTGTTTGTAGAGAAATGGATTTAGAAATTTCATAATTACTTGCTAGTGGCGGAGCAACTTTGAAATCCTAAAAGTTCAAGACTTGGGGAAGGACAGGTGATGTAAATCAGGTTAAAATAAGTTCAAGACTTGAATCACTAGCACTTTTGGGCTTTGAAAAACCAAAAGCCCACTTGGCATCATAAAAGTACAAGTTTAAGTCACATTAAAAAAAAATTAAAAATGGATTGAAACTAATAAACTGTTTCTGTTTTGTGATTTTCAATAGACTTATAGGGGTCGTTTGTTTGCAGTCATTTACATATGTAAATGGTTTGTATGTGTAATTGTTACGCATCATTATGTTTGTTTGCAATTATTTACACATTATGTATGTAAATTGCATATGAAAATCTATCTATATACCTTATACCTTACCCTTATAAAAGAGAACTGTCCTGCTTTTTTACTTTCTCTGCACACCTCAAGTGGGCCCAGTTGCATGCATCTTAGATTGTGGCTCATCTGGTAAGGGACAGCTCACCTAGCAAGGCACATCTATATGGGCCACGAATTCTGAAATTTGGAAGGCATGAGAACTGAAGCAAACCGACGACAACTCTTCCTCCTCTCAAAAAACCAAAAGCTCTGGCCTCTGCATTTCCCCGTAAGAATCCATGCGAAATCCCTTGGCATCTTGTTTTATTTTCTTAATTTTCTTGTTGTATCTGACGGGATTCTTTCTTCTATTATATTTGTTGAGAATAGGTTTCCACCTCTTCTACTATGCCCGCTACTCCAAAACATTCTACAACACCACATTCTAATAAAGAAAAGTGAGACAAAGCCATGGTCACAAGGTAAGCCTCTCTGTGAAAAAGATCACGTAATGCTAAATGGGAACCTATGTGAATTCTAACCCTAAAATGTGATTTGCTTCTACATCTGAATTTTTCTTCTCTCTGTTTTTTAAAAATTATATTCCTTTTTGTGGTTCGATGGATCATTCGTAAGAGATTATTTCTTGTGCTTCCCTGATTTTAGCTTTTTTTTAGCACTCATTATTTCACTTCTGTATACACACCCCAAGTTAGGGCACGTGCATGAACCCCAACTGGTAAGGGAAAACACAAGAAATTAGCATTTGGGGCTTTCCACTTTCCCAATTTCATCTCCAAATATCAATTTTTCGTTCTTGTCCATCCAAACCCTCCTCCCCGGCACTAACATCTGGTTCGTTATTTTTGCTTCAATTTTAATACAAACAATGATTCAAACAAGCTTACTTGAGAAGAAAATGCTTCAATAGATATGGGCATTTTTCTATTTATCATTCATTTTCTTTTTAATGCCAATAAAATACTTCAATTTTATTTGGGCAGTGCACTAATATTTGTTATAGGAGATTCTTGTACTCGAGCTTCAAATGTTGAAGATTTGGTGATTGCTAATTTAGGTTTGTTTTCATTGTCTTTCTGTAGCATTAATGACGGTCATGGCATTGGGAGCTTTGATCAGTTGATGGTTATTATATTTGATGATCCATCATGTGGGATGACTGTTAATATGGAATTCTTATCAATAAGGATCAATCATCTGGAAAGACTTCGAGGATGTTCAAAGAAACTTTCTCAGGGCCTTTGATTGCGAAGGGTGGGTTGCGGATTCTATAGATTGGTCTCAAAGCAGACCAGGCATCCATGGAATGCTAACATTTTGAAAGAATTCAGAGAGATGGCTTCTTTGGGTATGCTTGTGCATTTCAAGCATACACTTAGAAAGGCTAATGCTATTGAATATCCATTAGCAAGATACCGTGTTGAATGCTGATAGACATAGTTTGTACATTTCTTGTTCTTTCTCTGTTTTTTTTTCCCTTTCTGTGCTTTGTTTTGGTATGGCCTCCTATATCATCTCCCCTTGCATTATATTATCTTTGTTTTCAGTAAAGTTCATTGTTGTTTCTCAGAAGACAAAGGTGGAACTCTTAGTATTCATTTACTTTCACATAAGAAGAAGCTGATTAAGCTTAACTCTACCTAAAGGGAGCTATGATTCAGATATTACCCTTCAATTCTGGAAAGAGGTTACAGCTCCTCATGGGACCTTTAGGTTTGGGTATGCAACACCTTGCATTAACTCAGCTCCTTTAATTGTTAATAACTCCCCCATATTTGCCCAGTTAATATAGCAGGATAACAATGCAAAAGGATGTCCTTTTCCATATCATGGATAGCTTTACGACTCCCATTTTCTCCAACTCTTCTCCTCATCCAGACATACCCAAGTGCAGGCTAGCAAACTCACACCATAATCTATCCCCAGACAGAATAAGAACATCTGTCCAAAAATAAAATTTTAGTATCAATTTCAATACCATAGTCCCAATACATTAAAAAATAATAATAATAACACCCAATTCCGACTTCCCAAAACATAATCAATAAAGTAAAAGCTCTAATATAAAATGTAAACAAGTGATAAAGAGAAAAAAGTGGGTGTTATTATTCCCACTTTTTTAGCAGAATATGTTGAAACAAAAAGTGACAGAACTCACAAAAACTATTCCCCAAGCACCGTCCTACCATTACCAAGAAACTGGGTTTTTCCAGGCAAGTACTCAAAGAACTGCCACAATAACACCAAATACAGTGATCAAATTTAGACATACATTTAAGTCCTTTCCCCTTTCCATCTCTTCCATGTATCTTGATTGATTGGAGTTTTAGTTTTTCTTGTCCCTTTCTTCTGGTTTCTTTATTTTTCTTTAATCTGTTGATTTTTTTTCTTGTTTGTTCAACTAAAGATCACTTCATTCATTGTTCGTGAACTAAAGATCACTTCATTCATTGTTCGTGACTTAATTTATAAGTGGGTGTTATTCAATTTTCTCTTTTCCTAAACTTCAAAGGCCCTAAGGTCTCTTGTACTCAAGCTTCAAATCTTGAAGATTTGGTGATTGCTGATTTGGGTTTGTTTTCATTTTCTTTCAGAAGCATTAATGACGGTCATAGCATTGGAACCAAATTGTAGAGATGAAGAAAAAAGAATGAAATCAAATGCTTGTTGGGTAATGTAATAAGAATCTTACTCGAATAAACTAATCTTGTCATAGTGGAAAACACTACATAATGCCTGTAGACATATCCTCATTTTATAAAAAAAAAAAAATCTCTATCCTCATTTAAAAAACTGAAATAGCAAATAGATATAAAAAAAAAAAAAAAAAACTGGTTTATTATGCCGGAACAATAAATAGGAGATAAAAGGAAAAAAAAAGGCTACTATGATTATTTTTATTTAATAAACTCATGTTGATAAAGGAACAATGTTTTGTTCAAAAAGACATGTATTCATATGGTTGTTAAGTTTCTTTCAATTTAAATACAAACAATGGTCATAAGTAGATTGGAGATGGGCATTTCATGTTCTCTTGCCTTAATTACATCATTTGTTAAAATATTATCTTTTTATCTTTCATTTCCTTTCTAATACTAAGAAAATCATTTAATTTTATTTAGGCAGTGCATTGAAGTCAACATTTGAATCTGTCGCCGCATCTATGGCTTCTCTTTCTCGTGCATCAGCTTAAGAGTAAGCTTCTTATGGAATTTGGATCCAAGCACTAATGAGTGAAAAAAAATTACTTGTCAAAAAAAAGGTTGGATGAAATTTTTACTGTAGATTTATTCCTTGGTTTATTATTATTAGTTTTGTACCATGTTTTAATATATGTTTGCTTCTCGTTTCAATCTAAAGGTTTATCATTCAAGATGTTATTTTAGTTTGAAATATGCATATGGCACAAAAAAACTTTGAGATACTCTACTATGTTGCTGTAATTAAGTGTCTTTTATTCTACTATTTGGAATTTAATTTTAATTTCTTTTTATGTCTCTTATTCTCAACTGGTGATGTTATTCATTATGCAAGCAAACTATATGCATACGAACCTTATGACTTTATGTTGGAACCAAGTGTGGTTGTCTTGATAATTAGATCATTGTGTGATTTTTATTTCTTCCAGTTCACATGTGCATTATGTCATTGATCACACATGCATTATGTCATTAATCCAACTACAATAATCTTTTCAACTAGCTTTGAGACTTTCTTGTTTATTCTTTGAAAAAATGGTTAGGATGGAATGTTAGTGAGATAGCTTCTCATCCTTCTAAATCTTTTGTTAATTGCTAAATTATATTGAATATTGGATTCTTTTCTATTCATCTTTTATCGTCAATATTTCTATTTTTTATATGACTCTTTGGATTAAAATACAATAGTTGAACAACTAGAGAATTCTCCAGCCAAAGTGTTAATAATCTAAATACTTTAAAGAAAAGTCTATAATACTACTCACTATGAAAAATTACAATAAACAGTCCAGTTGACAAACTGCATGCTTTATAATCCTCAAATAAATGCATTGAGTCACCTTTAACTAGAACCATAGACGAGATGTATGTAATTGTCATTCTATGTAAGTCTATCATATCAGAAACAAGCTCAACATGTGTAATCACCAATAACAGTATAATTCACAAGCTATGTACTATATAATCCTCAAATAGAGTCTTTAACCACCTCATACTAGACCATAACTGATATATATTTAACTGTTGTTCTATGTTAAACAAAGAACAAGAAACAGAGATTATACACACACCTGTAAAGGAAAAAATCTAGGTCCAAGCATCAATAGGTTATGGATTTAAAGAGTAGATATGTTGTAAAGAGTAGATTCTTGAGCTTTTATCCATTTTGTTAAGAATGGATTATGAATTTAAATGTTAACTGCCAAGGTTTCTCTTCCCAATGAATTATTGTTGAAACTTTAAACTAGAAATGACACTACTATAGTTAAAAATGGTTTTGACATGTTTGGGTTTTTTTTTTTTAATTTTTAATTTCTCCTTTTTATTGTTTAAAACTTTCATTAGGATTGATAAACTAGGTACTTAGGCACGCGAAGCTTGATTTTCAAACGAGCAACGGTACCTGGTGGAAGTACCTAACTACCAACCCAAACATCTCAAAACCAAACACAGAATCAGAATATTGGTTTTAGAAAAGTGAATTGATACTGTAAGTGTTTGCCTGCCCATATTCCCTCTAACAAGCACAGTTTGCAGAACATGAGCTCTGGAAATGGCGTGTATAGATATTTTGGTTGTTCCTCCATCCATCTCCTCATGGAATTCCCCTACTTCATCATCATGGGTATTACCTTCTTCACCTTCTTCGGGCCAATATCCTTCAAGATAGAAAAGCTTCTTGCATCGGTGTCCTGGCTGGAATATTTCATAACAATTAAAGCATAAACCCTTGTCACGCCTGTCCTAAATTTCATCTGGGGTGAGTCTTTTAATGGCTGGAGTAGTAGTGCGAACTGGTGAAGGAGCCATCGCTGGAGCGACTCTTCTTACTTCTGGGCGGGTAACTCGACGTTGTGCTTGGTTTCTAGCTTCATAAAGCCAAGCTAACCCCACAGCAGCGGAAAGGGTGGCTGGTCTTGTAGCCTCGACGTCAGCTCGCAAGCTTTCTCAAAGGCCGCAAATGAAGCAGCCCACCTGTTGGGCTGGTTCCAATCTTCATGCATGAGAGAGTAGTTTCTCAAATTGAGTTTGATACTCCTTAACTGTTCCGGTTTGCTTCAACTTTGTTTTGTCTCCGAAGAAATCCTCAAATTGGGTGGGGCCATATCTAGCATGCAGGTCCTCCTTAAGCATCTCCCAAGAGACTTGTTGCTTAACACCCTTTAATAGCTGGTACCAAAGTTGGGCATCTCCTTCCAGGTGGTATGCTGCTAGTGGTACTTGTTCCTCCGTTGGAGTACGCTGGAACTCAAAGAATTGCTCGGCTCAACAAATCCAACTTGTCAGATCGTCACTTACTTTGAAATGGGGAAAATCCAGCTTGGCAATTTTAGGTGCAAATGAATGAGATAAACCTCGAGAGTCCTTTCCATTTTTGTTAACAAAGGTTTCACCTTTTTCATAGCTGTGGCTAGCCACGAGTTGGTCGAAACGAGTGTTCATGGTAGAGAACATTTCGTGCATCTCTTTTAGAATCCGCTCTTGCCTAGAGGATAAAGAGCCCACATCAGCTTCCAGTTTATCAAGTCGTTGATCAGCCATAACCGTCTCTGATACCAATATGTTATGTGTGTTGAGAGTGTTGTGGGTTCCACGACCCCTTCGCCTTCTTCTCCCAGCTATTTTGGGACAAAAAGATGAGGTGGGTAGGAAATAATGAAACAGTAAGATGAAGTGGGTGGATACAATGAGTGGAAGATGACGCAGGGATTTTGCGAGGGAAAACCAACCTCCAACCTAAAGAGTTCTCAAGATTTCAATTGTTATCTTTATTGCATGCCGGCATCTACTCTTATATATACATGATACATGGTAGAGAAAAACAAAGGGAACGTTGGACTGGAACGTTGGAAACTAACTCCTAACAATGTTGCCACTCTTCTAAAAAATAGGAATGAAATCATAACAGAAAAAAGACTCTTTCAGCATCAGGACTTATTCAGACCACGGGCCCAGGTAATGTGCACATGCTTTTAAAGATGGGACCATCTCACTGGTGACCATGATCAAGAAGCACATAACACTCACCCTCTTTGCTTTGCTGTACCCCTAATCTCTCAATCTCTGTGTGTCTTCCCTCCTCCCACCCCCCACCCTTCGATCTCTCTCCTCCCCCATTTTAAGTTATCCAAAATAGAAAATATGGTGTGGCCCCATGGTGTTGTAGGCATCAAGATATCTGGACAAAGAATAAAAAAAACCTCCTCTCTCTCTCTCTCTCTCTCTCTCTCTCTCTCTCTCTCTCTCTCAAACACTCCACAGTTCACACATTAGCTTGCCGTTTGTTCTCCCTGTTTAGAGATTTATTTATTTATTAATTTTTTTGAAAGGTTGTTTTGAGCTTTATATGATGCCCCATTTTCATTTCTTGATCTCTGGTTTGCATTTAGCCATCATTTCTTCAATTGAAGAGGTGGAAAGTCATAGCCCCCCAAACTCTATCGATGTTGGGATGAACTTTTTATCTAGCTTTTATTTTTATTTTTTATGACTAAACTTTATTTCATGTTGATGATTGAATGTGGATATAGAAATGCCAAGGTTCATTCTCTTTGATGATACTCTTTCTTTTGAGAGGCTTATAGTGTTGTTAAAGTTGAGTTTTCTATTAGGTCTTGTGATGTGTACATTGGAATGTTTTAATGTTATTAAAAATAGGAAGGATTTTTCCAAAAAAATTCAGAAACTCTATCAATCTACATGTGCCGGTTGGAATGTAGTAGTTCAAATCCCTATGGTGAGACTTGGAGTTTTTTTTTTTTTTTCTTACTCTTCCCCGACAACCACAGCCACCTATTATATAATGATATGGATTGAGAACTGTGTGCTCTCCCTACAACTTTTTTGTTGGCAATTGCTCTGTCTCACACCTAAAATCCCAACTGATACTCCGAACACAAACAAGTACGAATTTGAGTGGGTAGGATTGTCTCATAGTCATATGCAAAAGGATCATTTTCCTTTTACATGTACTAATGCAATTTCTTCTGCACTTAACCAACAAATACAGACTGGGAAAGGAAAAATGAAGTCAAGAAGGGACCATATATACCTCTTTAATGTTGTTTTTTTAATTCTTGCCAGATTGAATTGGAGTAGGTGGATAGATTGAGAGAAAAGTCTGTCATTGTATTTGCCCTCTTAGGCTAAACATCTTGGGCTAGGTTGCGTATTTGGGGGAGAAGTAACTCCACACTTGATACACAAATAAGTGAACAAAGTATCCCTCTTGCTTGAGGATGCTTGTTTTATTTTTGTGACACTGTATCATTAGAACAAATCAATCTCGGGCAAAAGGATGAAAGTGGATGGACTACAGAGGGGTGGAGGGAGATCGAACGAAAGATGAAATACAAGTTTGGAAAAGAATATGATAAAGCTAAAATCAGAAATCCCCTAAGAACATTGAATCTATGTTATCTGTGTGGCTACATTCATTACGAATGTTATAATATACTGATTTTGTCATTTTTCTTATTGTGATCCATTCATTGTGTAGATTAATCATATTGATATTTAGTGTGGATTATCCATTGAAAAAGATTGAATTCAATGAAATGAGCATGTTTGTTGCCATGGAATAGGCATATGTTCTCCTTCATTGTAAAAGGACATGTTTGTTTAAATGAAATTAGTATAAAAAGAATTCATTGAATAAAAAATGGACATGTTTATTGTAAAATAAGTCTATTTGTTAGCATGTAACATATCAAGATAAAAGCATCTACATGTATATATAATATTTATTAAAAATAATTTCTTATATTTTCACATGTAATTCAAACAAACGTGGTAAAATGACTTACATGCGTAAATGATGTGAAAATGACATCAGTAGACAAACGTTGTAAACTGAGACGCATATATAAAGTTTACATATGGGACATTTACATATGTAAACTGCAGTTACGCATCTCATGAGTAAAAGACAAATAAATAAATGAATGTAGCCACACAGATAACATTAGATACTCATTAGTTACAACGTGAATTTACACAAAACATAGATAACATTATCAGTACAACGTTATAAGTCTCATTATGAACAGATAAACGTTGTAAAAAGAAACACATGCGTAAAGCTTAGATACTCAATAATTACATATTCAACAACTACATATGTAAATGACATTTACAGAGAACATGCGTAACAGACAAACGACCCCTAAGTGTAACAGTAAATTGAAAAACAGAACACACAATGGTAAAGTGTAACAGATACCTGGCAGATTTCTGTCTTCATTTCCTGATCATCTATATGAAGCAGAGCAGACATAATAGAAAAATACCAAAAGCTAAGCCCAAAACGACTCCAAATATGAGTGTCTTTTTAGGACTGAACACAAGTATTTGTGAGGGTAGGTTTGGTGGAAGAGGCCAAGAAGGTTTTTTTATAAGAAAAATCGTCCGGCAATGCTGCGAGTGTGGGTTTTGGTTTGAGTGGTGATTCTAGATATAGTGTCATCTATAGAGGGAGAACAGAGAGTGGGGAGAGGGAGAACAACGTGAGGGGAGAACAGAGAGGGGAGGGGGAGAACAAAGAGAGGGTAGAGGGAGAACAGAGAGGGGAGAGGGAGAACAGAGGGAGGGCCCATAGTGGAGGACCTATCTTCTTTTTTTGGAAACTCTATATGTATGCTCTTATTATCTTAAAGAGGTTTGAAAACTCTTTAAATGTGTTTGGGAACAATTGGAACCATCTCTATTTGAAACCTCACATAGACCTCCCATATCTATTCCGCCCAGCCCCGTTCTCCAAGGGAATTGAAACAGACAGAAACATCTGAAGCGGAAAGAGTCGGCTTTCGACTAACGGCCACTATGGGCCCTCCCTCTCCCACCCTCTGTTCTCCCTCTACCCTCTCTCTGTTCTCCCTCTCCCCTCTCTGTTCTAACCTCACGTTGTTATCCCCTCTCCTTGTTCTCCCTCTACAGATGAGACTCATTCTAGAACCACCACTCAAACCAAAACCCACCCACGTAGCATCGCCGAACGATTTTTCTTATAAAAAAACATTCTCCTCCTCTTCCACCAAACTCACCCTCACAAGGACTCGTGCCTGGTCCTAAAAAACACTCTCATTCGGAGTCGTCTTGGGCTTAGCTATTGGTATTTTTCTTCTATTGGGTCTGCTCTGCTTCATACAGATGATCAGGAAAAGAAGACAGAGAAATCTGTCAAGTATCTATTACACTTTACCATTGTGTGATCTGTTTTTCAATTTACTATTACACTTAGGGGTCGTTTGTTTCTTACACATGTTCTGTATAAATGTCATTTACATATGTAGTTGTTGAATATGTAATTATTGAGTATCTAAACTTTACAAATGTGTTTCTTTTTACAATGTTTATCTGTTCATAATGAGACTTATAACATTATACTGATAATGTTATCTATGTTCTGTGTAAATTCACGTTGTAACTAATGAGTATCTAATGTTATCTGTGTGGCTACATTCATTTATCTATTTGTCTTTTACTCATGAGATGCGTAACTGCAGTTTACATATGTAAATGTCCCATATATAAGCTTTACATATGCGTCTTAGTTTACAACGTTTGTTACTAATGTCATTTTCACACCATTTACGCATGTAAGTCATTTTACCACGTTTGTTTGAACTACATGTGAAAATATAAGAAATTATTTTTAATAAATATTATATATACATATAGATGCTTTTATCTTGATATGTTACATGCTAACACATAGACCCATTTTACAATAAACATGCCCATTTTTTAATCAATGAATTCTTTTTATACTAATTTCATTTAAACAAACATGTCCTTTTACAATGAAGGAGAACATATTTCTATTCCATGGCAACAAACATGCTTATTTCATTGAATTCAATCTTTTTTAATGGATAATCCACACTAAATATCAATATAATTAATCTACACAATCAACGGATCACAAAAAGAAAAATGACAAAATCAGTACATTATAACATAGATTCAATGTTCTTAGGAGATTTCTGCCTGTATGTGTCCGTCCATATAGATATCCACATTTTCAGAAATGTGAGATCGAGCGGATAGCTTCTGAGATGATGTCAACTGGCCTAATTCACCCAAGTAATAGCCCATACTCATCACCGATCCTACTTGTCGAAAAGCATGATGGATCATGGAGGATATGCGTTGATTGCCGGTCATTAAATCAAATAACCAGCAAGGATAAATTTCCTATTCCAGTGATTGATGAGTTACTTGATGAATTACACGGGGCTCACTTCTTCTCTAAGCTTGATCTACGGTCCGGATACCATCAAATATGCATGCATCCAAGTGACATCTCCAAGAAAGCATTTCGGACCCACCATGGACACTACGAATTTTGGTAATGCCTTTTGGCCTAACCAACGCTCCATCAACCTTCCAGTCCCTAATGAATGAAAATTTCAAGGGATACTTACGTAAGTTCATTTTGGTCTTCTTTGATGATATTTTAATTTATAGTCAAAATTGGGAGGATCATTTATTCCATGTCAAGGTGGCCTTATCCATCCATCTTGAGGGCCCACAAGTTATTTGTGAAGATGGAGAAGTGTCAATTTGGCCAGGCACAAGTCAATTACCTTGGGCATGTTATTTCTAAAAATGGTGTTGTTGTGGATCCTGACAAGAAATCCGCCATGATTGAATGGCCCAAGCCCACTACCCCTAAGGCCTTACGTGGGTTCCTAGGGCTGACCGGATATTATCGAAAATTTATTCGAGGGTATGGTAAACTGGCTAGCCCACTTACCTCAATGCTAAAAAAAGATTCCTTCTTTTGGAACTTAGATGCAAAGAAGGCATTTGAGCAATTAAAGCATGCCATGTCTCAATCTCCAGTCTTGGCACTCCCTGATTTTTCAAAGGATTTCGTTGTTGAATGCGATGCTTCTGGGTCTGGTATTGGGGCAGTATTAATGCAAAATCATCGCCCAATTGCTTTTTCAGTCGAGCATTACATGGAAAGAATTTGGCCTTGTCTACATATGAAAAAGAAATGTTAGCCTTGGTGATTGCAGTCCAAAAATGGCGGCCATATCTTTTGGGCCGGCAATTTATTATACACAGATCAGCGTAGCTTAAAATATTTATGGGAGCAGAAAATCACCACAGTAGCCCAGCAACGTTGGCTCACCAAATTAATTGGCTCTGATTTTACCATCAAATATAAGCAAGGGAGAGAGAACACGGCAGCTGATGCTTTATCAAGATGGGAAGATGGGGAGATCATGGCCATTTCACAACCATTGCCCAATTGGTTGGAGCCTATCGAGGAGGATGTCCAAACACATCCTCAATTGCAATGGCTAGTTCAACTGTACCAAGAGGGGGAAGCTGTTGGGCCATGGGCCTACAAAGAGGGAATTCATTTTTTTTTAAGGATCGGATCTACGTAAGGGAGAACTCACCTCTCATTCACCTGATTATAAAAGAAATCCACTCTAGTACTCATGAGGGGTACCACAAGACACTGCATCGGGTCCGCTCAACCTTTATTGGAAAGGAATGACGGCTCACATCAAAAATTTTATTAAACAATGTGACACCTGCCAACCTCTCAAAGTTGAAAATACAACTCCAGCAGGACTGCTCCAACCATTAACATTACCTACGCAAATTTGGGCCGATATTTCTATGGATTTTATAGATGGGCTGCCAACTTCTCAAGGGAAATCCACTATTTATACAATAGTTGACAGATTGTCTAAGTATGCACATTTTATTCCAATTTCCCATCCCTACACTGTGGCAACTGTTGCTCAATTTTTTTTTGATCAAGTTTTCAGGTTACATGGAATGCCATCGAGATCCAACCTTTACTAGCGCTTTTTGGAAGGAGATTTTTCGCTTGAATGGTACAAGTTTCAACTTCAGCTCCTCATATCACCCTTTAACAGCGCTTTTTGGAAGGAGATTTTTCGCTTGAAAGGAGATTTTTCGCTTGAATGGGACAAGTTTCAACTTCAGCTCCTCATATCACCCCCAAACTGACGGTCAAACTGAGGTGACCAATCGAACGGTTAAAATGTACTTGCGGTGTTTCACCAGTTCTAAACCCAAGGAATGGGTTTGATGGATTTCATGGGCCGAATACTGCTATAACACCTGCCTACATTCGTCTACAGGGAAAACCCCATTCAAAGTTGTCTATGGTCGAACGCCGCCAACCCTGTTGTCATACATGCCAGGAACAAGTCCTTGCAGAACTGGGGCCAGATTGAAGGAATCACAATCCAGGATGAAAAAAGTTTTTGATTTACATCATACGGATAGAGAATTTAATAGTGATGATTGGGTCTATTTACGACTCCAGCCCTATCAACAAGCATCTATCTCTCTGTGAAAAAATCTTAAACTTTCTCATAGGTTCTATGGACCATTCAAAGTACTTCAAAGGATTGGGCCCGTCGCCTACAAACTAGAACTCCCAATTGGATCTCACATCCACCTAGTTTTCCATATTTCAGTTCTTAAGAAAAAGATTGGTGCTGCAACCCCAACTCAATCTGGAGTTCCCGATGTTCATGAAGATGGTGCTTCTCTACTTCCTACGCCACAGGCTGTTTTAGACCGTCGGATGAGAAAAAGGGCTATCAAGAAGTCTTAATTCATTGGCTACTTGGGAGGATCTCAGGGATATGAAACATCGCTTTCCAGGACTCGCCCTTGAGGACAAGGGCAAAATTAGGAGTGGGGAGTTGTTATGTGCTTCCTGATCATGGCCACCAGTGAGATGGTCCCGTCTTTAAATGCATGTGCACATGACCTGGGCCCGTGGTCTGAATAAGTCTTAGATGTTGAAAGAGTCCTTTTTCTATTATGATTTCATTCTTGTTTTTTAAAAGAGTGACAACATTCTAGGAGTTCGTTTCTAACGTTCCAGTCCAACGTTCCCATTGTTTTTCTCTACCATGTATCATGTATATATAAGAGTAGATGCCAGCATGCAATAAAGATAACAATTGAAATCTTGATAACACTTTAAGTTGGAGGTTGGTTTTCCCTCCCTATCATCTTCCACTCACTGTTTCCACCATCTTCCACTCACTGTTTCCACCGACTTCATCTTCATGTTTCATTATTTCCTACCCACCTCATCTTTTTGTCCCAAAATAGCTAGGAGAAGAAGGGGAAGGGTCGTGGAACCCACAACACTCTCAACACGCATAACAGAGAGACGCTGGGGAGAGGGAGTTGGAGAGAGATCGGTCATAAATTAAAAGTGATGGAGAACAAATATAAAAATAAAAAGTGAGCACGATGGGTTTCAACCTGAGATACATGGTGACGGAACACACGTAGGATGCAACGGATGCGTTTTCAGGTGTGGTTTCGTTGCATACGTGAAGCGCATGTGATTCATTCTACCATCATCCCAGGTGCGTAAAATTAGGTGTGGAAATGAGCAAATTTATATACTACTAGTGGGCCCCGCACGTGCATGGAACATAGAGTTTCACTAAGATAATTCAAAGAAATTATTGGAAAATCCATGGTAATGATCCCAATGGAGAAAGACCAGCTTACTTACCGGCCTAATTATTTTGGCAAATTGATCAATTTACAATAACTCATTGTTCTTATGAAACTCAGTAGAAATTTCAATCGAAAGAATTTAAAGAAGATTGAATAACAAATACATATTGAAAGGAAAATGATTGAAAAAAAGTTGCAAACATTTCTACCGACAAATGAGTACGCTAAACACTCGCCAATTTGAATATAGATCAATATTTGAGACTTTTTTTGAATTAAGATTTGTCTAAAACTTAGCACCAAATAAATACCAAATTCATGTTGAGAAGCATCAACTAAGCAGTAATATGAATACAAAGAAATTTGAACACCATGGAAAGAAGCAAGATTGATATCTCAAAATTAGAGTTAGAGCAATGACTTAAATAACTTTCTTGAATTAAGGTGACACAACTACCAAATTTTGAACTCAAATTGAATTCTTACTTGTGAATAAGATAAAGATTTACTAAATCCACGCAAACTTGTGGCACTTCTGTTAGCGTTCTATGTATCATAAATCAATTCTATTAGATTCTAATTTTGTAGGAAGTGAAGCTGTCAAATATAATCAAAGTTTCAACCAAGACAACCAACTACAAAGAGATCTTTAGCCATGCACTCGCAGGGTGGGCACAACTACTTCCTTCAAATTTCCTAAGAAAATTTAATGGAAAATTCATTATCCTAGCATTAAAGTAATGTGGTTGCAACATTGGATTAATCAGCAGGAATCACCTCCAAGAGTAACATTGGTGTGGCCTAAGATGATGCCTTGCTGAAGATTGTACCATACATACGCAGAAAATATAGAATGCTAGTTAGCATTAAGTACTTAGTCCTTGGATGCTTTTTTGTTGAGAACAAGACTCTTGTGGAACAAAAAATATTAATACGTAACATGGTTCACTCTAAATGCCTAACAGATAATGAAAGTTAGAGAAATATTTTTTTGAAAATAGGTGTCAAAACGTTGAATACACTAAGTTTATCAAATACTATAAGCAAATATGAACCAGAAAAGGGCTTCAGTACTGCTTAGGAGACCAGAGATATGAAAGTTTCCATCCATCATCCTGCAGTACACATAGCAACAAAGCAAAGAAAAAAAAAACACTCAACTGGGTAAAAACTTAAACCTAATAAAAAAAATCCCACAATCGAGGACCATGAAAAGAGAAGTCGACAAGGCCTTGTCTACTCTACCAAATTGCACAGTGGTGGTATAGAGACCACATATACAAAAGGTTACATCATTCTGCAGCATATAGCAACAAAGAGAAGACCACGACACAGACACGTGAAATAAAAGTCCACAAAATATGCACCAAGAGGCGTTAGTCTCAATCCACCCTTAGTTCAGTATCAATTCACTTTTCTAAAACCAATATTCTCATTCTGTTGTTTGGTATTGAGATGTTTGGGTTGGTAGTTAGGCACTTCCACCAGGTACCAGCGCTCGTTTGAAAATCAAGCTTTGCGTGCCTAAGTACCTAGTGCATCAATCCTAATGAAAGTTTTAAACAATAAAAAGGAGAAATTAAAGATTAAAAAAAAATCCCAAACATGTCAAAACCATTTGTAACTATAGTAGTGTCAATTCTAGTTTAAAGTTTCAACAATAATTCATTGGGAAGAGAAACCTTGGCAGTTGACATTTAAATTCATAACTCATTCTTAACAAAATGGATAAAAGATCAAGAATCTACTCTTTACAACATATCTACTCTTTAAAACCATAACCTATTGATGCTTGGACCTAGATTTTTTCCTTTACAGGTGTGTGTATAATCTCTCTGTTTTCTGTTCTTTGTTTAACATAGAACAACAGTTAAATATATATCAGTTATGGTCTAGTATGAGGTGGTTAAAGACTCTATTCGAGGATTATATAGTACATAGCTTGTGAATTATACTGTTACTGGTGATTACACATGTTGAGCTTGTTTCTGATATGATAGACTTACATAGAATGACAATTACATACATCTCGTCTATGGTTCTAGCTAAAGGTGACTCAATGCATTTATTTGAGGATAATAAAGTACGCAGTTTGTCAATTGAACTATTTATGGTAATTTTTCATAGTGAGTAGTATTATAGACTTTTCTTTAAAGTATTTAGATTATTAACACTTTGGCTGGAGAATTCTCTAGTTGTTCAAGTATTGTATTTTAATCCAAAGAGTCATATAAAAAATAGAAATATTGACCATAAAAGATGAATAGAAAAGAATCCAATATTCTATATAATTTAGCAATTAACAAAAGATTTAGAACGATGAGAAGCTATCTCACTAACATTCCATCCTAACCATTTTTTCAAACAATAAACAAGAAAATCTCAAAGCTCGTTGAAAAGATTATTGTAGTTGGATTAATGGCATAATGCATGTGTGATCAATGACATAAATAGGACTATGCTATGCCCAAATCATATGAGCATAAAACCCAAAACCTAGGGTTCTTGCCTATGGTTTTTGTAATTAAGCTAGGCTTCGATTTAAATTCTTGCCCAGTTTAATAAATAGGCCAAGCTTGGATTAAGTGATAGAAAGCCAAAGCCTGGCTTGGCTTGGTCCGAATAAGTTATACATGTAGTTTAGTAACTCTTTAACCTAATCAAGTGATTAAAAAAAAGACCCAAAATAGTGATACAAACCCACCACAGCCCACTTGACTAAATGGGCGGGCTTGGACTTGACATTTGTAAGGCGTCCCCTGTTTCTCAAGGCAGGCCGTGCTTGGATATGCCTCAGCCCTGCCCCACCTGGTCGTGAATACCCCTAAGATTAACCCAAATTCCTATGATTGCTACTTGATGCAAATTCAGCTTCCAAACCCTCTAATAATAACAATTGAAATTGCTATGCTTGGCACTTGAAGCAAATCCATCTCTCTGTGGGGGCGGGCTGAACATGAGATTTATATTAACCAGAGATGAAACAACCACCACAACAACTACGAACATTATATATATATATATATATATATAAGCCCGCTGATTTATGGAACCCTATTTTGAGGGACTCTCTCATTCCCTGACTTAACGAAACCATACAGAATTCCTCCACACCCATTTCAGCGCCTCCAAACCCATTTCAGCTTGAGTCCTCTCCGATCCCCCATCTCCTTCCCAGACTCACCCATTCCCTCAATCCCCTCGCTCTCTCCCTCGATTCCGCCTCCCCCAAGATCGGCGAGGCCAGTTTCTTTGGAGGGAGGAGATCAAATGATCGGAGAAGAAACAATAGAGAAGAGGAAGAAGCAATAGAGAAAGGTCTGGAGAATCTCTGTTGCCTACGGCTTGAAGATTACAAAGAGGTTCTTGGTGATTCCGTTGGCCATCGGAGATTTGAGAAGACAATCAGGCGACTTGCAGAGAAGTTTGAGTCTCTGTCTGGATCGGAATTGAGCTGGTGATGGGAGTCGGAGAAGAGAGGTTCTCGGCTCTGGTTTCATTCTGACTGGGTCCCGGACATTGCTGGGAACAAATGGGTTCTCTGTGATTCCGATTTCGCAGAGGGATGCTTGTCCCACTTGGCTGAACCAGAGAAGGGAGAATCTGAATGATCCAGACTCTCGTTGCCTTTGGTTGCAGGCAGTGGAGAAGATGCAAGGGCGGCTGTTTATGGCCCAGTACCAGATATCTTTCTCTTCTTCTTGCTCCATATGAAACCTACCCATTTCTTTCCCTTGCATGTCGATGATTTTTTGTGGATTTAGGATTTGTTTTCGATTGATGAGTCTTGAATATGTTTATGTGCTACTGATTGCTCTAGATCTTCATGTTTTCTTGTTTTTAGTTCATTTTGTTGTGTTTCATCTCTTCTGTCAGATTTCAGTAGAACACCGGTATCTTGTTGGTTTGTTATGTTCTTTGTTTACCTTTGAACACTGCCGGATGGTTTACTAGAGACCTTGACCAATACAAAGTAGAAAACTGTTTTTTTTTTCTTTTTTCTTTTCAATAACAAGGAACAATCTCTTCCCTAATGAGGAAGGTTTTAGGGATTTGCTTGTGTCTGAATCTATTTTTTCAAATATAGTCTCTCTTAACTTTGAAATGGGTTCATTTTGATTTCCTTGATGAAGTGATTTCTGGTTCTATTTTACTGGATTGGTACCTGTTTTTTTTTTTTTTTTTTTTTCCTTCTGAATGCAGATATTTTCTGATTTTGCTGAGTTCTCATATCATCTTCATTTTCCATCTCATCTTATTTTGTGGTTATATGTAAAGAAAACTCGAATATAGCTAATCTAATTCATCACCCTATTTTTATTATTTGTGGTCCAGTTTGAAGAATATGGATGTGTCTACCTCATCATTACCATCTTTGCATTTGACTGCAATTGTAGGGAGCTGAATGGGCTTGCTTTAATTATGGCTGTAAATGGGAACTGAGTGGGCTTGCTTCTACTAGAGGCTTCGGAGCATTCAAGTATTGGAGTTGATCGTTGGCTATTGAGCTTCGAGTACCTAAAAAACCAAACCAAACCAAACCTTGCCTTTTCCCACTAGGTGGGGTCGGCTATATGGATTTGACGAAGCCAATCAAATCTGTTTAGGGTCATGTCCTCCGTTAAATCCATGTATGCAAGGTCATGTTTAATAGTTTCTTTCCAACTTCTCTTGGGTCTCCCTCTCCCTCTCTTACTCCCGGCAATCTCCATGCTTTCACACCTTTTAACAGGTGCCTCCGTTGGACGCCTTCTAACATGGCCGAACCATCTCAGTCGATTTTCTCTCAACTTATCTTCAATCGGTGCTATTCCTACTTTGCCCCTAATCTCCTCGTTCCTAATCCTATCGCTCCTTGTGATCCCGCACATCCATCTTAGCATTCTCATCTCTGCAACTTTCATCTTCTTAATATGATTATGCTTTACTGCCCAACACTCTGATCCATATAACAACGTTGGGCATACCGCCACCTGATAATACTTTCCTTTAACCTTGAGGGGGACTTTCCGATCACACAAGACGCCCAAAGCACTCCTCCATTTGGTCCACCCGGCCTGAATCCTGTGACTTACATCAGTATCAATCCCTCCATCCTGTTGCACCATAGATCCAAGGTATCTAAAGTTTTCTTTCTCTACAATCTTTTGTGTGCCCAAACTTACTTCTAAAGATCATTAATTTATTTGATAGTTGAATGTAATCAAACAACATTGTGTTGGTGGTTGTCGACTTTATTGAACATGTATTGATCAATAGTTGGTCTTTTCAGGCATTTTGATTGTAATATTGCCAAGATATGTTCAGCTTCTTTGCCAAGATATACATGTAATGCTGTCAGTTTATCATGTAGGTTGTTTAATACTTATCATGCAGACCGGACTAAAATGGCGTGGTGCACAGAACCATATCATAAAAAGATTAGCTTTTCTTTGCCAAGATACATGTAATGCAGTCAGTGTATCATGTAGGTTGTTTAATACTTATCATGTAGACAATTATTGAGACCCCATTCAGACGAACTAAAATGGCGTGGTGCATAGAATCATATCATAAAAAGATTAGCAGCAGTGATTAATCCTCTAAAGATTTGTACCTTAATTGTTTGCTATAAGGACAATACTAGCAACAACGCCCCGTGCTAAGTAAGATATTACAATTTAAATTTATGAGATATCAAAATTAATTATAAACATATAAGCATATATTCATGCATAATTATACAAAAACAGTAAACACATCTTCAATCTTTGGAAAGTAAAAGCACCACGATAGCTTTTTTTTTTCCTTTTCTATGATTTTAGCTTTTTCCACAAAAATTGTAAAGTTCAACCACTCGTTCTCTATTATTGTCTCAAAGTAAAGCACTACATTAATGAACTTCTATGTTTTCAAGTCCTCATTCAACACTAAACAATAAAACACATTTTTTTTATGAGAACGAATTGCTCTTCCAATTTCTTCTCTGACTCAAATGAATTGAAGAAATAAACAAAGAAGCAAAGTCCAATTAAGTAAAGGTGCATCAACTGAACCACAAGCATCAAAGAAGAATGTTGATGGCACCAAAGTTAAGACCGTTCCTTTCTCCACTTGTCCAAAAATCTCCCCCACTTGACCTTCAAACTATCCCTCTTTGTAGTCTGCCTTCTTACTCTTCTTGATTCTTCCCAAGATGATTCACAGATGATCAGGCGGAAAACAGCCCCAAAAACCTGCAATACCACCTCCACCAAAGCATCAACAACTTCGGCCTCAGCCCAGTCTTCCATGGGTTTGGTCAGGGTTTCGTTGGGAATGAAAGAATGTTTAGGTGATGGGGAACCATCCCTGGGGATACATATCTATAGAGAAAGTTTGTAAGAGAAAAGCAGTGCTAGGACTCTGTAACTGATTTCTTGCACTTCTTTATTGGCATAAGCAAATATCAGAGAGTTAAATGACAAGTGATGACACAGTAAAGCATGCTTAAAGTGAGAGAATCTCACTCCCAGGTTAATGCAGATGTCATTAAATTAATGGGGAGATTTGTTTTCAGCAAGGGAGTTCATATGGACAAAAAAAGGAGTCTTTCATTTATATTGTTGAAACCACTTTAGTATCAAAGGAGTTAACCATTTATTGAATGGCAATGGAATTATGGAAGTTACTTTGCTGAATTTTGAATTGAAAAGGTTCTTGAATTCTTTCACTAATTATCAAAACAGAAGCAGTCCTTTTGGGCTATAATGGTTGTCAGCAGTAAGTAACTTAATTAAGAGGTGAAATGGAATTTTCTTTTCTTTTGCTTAATTAGATAGAAGAAACAAAATTTCCAATATAATTTTGACCATACTCTCATGGCCTTCTGGCCTTCATCCACACTCTACATGATATGCTCTACTTCACCCATTCAACCCATCAAAAAACATTTCGGGGGCTCTCATTGCTCCACCAGTTGTGGTTGGACTCTCCCTCTCTGTCTCACCTCTACCTTCTTAGAGTGTAGAACTTCCACTGTAAGCAATGAAACCTTCAATCTTCCTACCTTTCCTTCTCCTATTACTCTTTGTGAGCTTCCCTTCACCTGACATTCATTCCTTCATTCTAACTCATGATTTCAAACATTAATATACCAAATTTCTGCAGAACCAGTTCACTAATTACTTCATTCTAACTCATGATTTCAAACATTAATACACCAAATTTCTGCATAACCAGTTCACTAAAGCATTAGGAAAAAATTAAGTCCCACTTAGACACAAAAAGTTGATATGCATCAATCATAGTTAACACTATCTACCTCAATCCATCTCATTCCACAGCAACTTCTACATGAAACAAACATATCACCCGAAAAAAAATATATATTAACAGTCTAAATGCAAACCACCAAATCAAATGACCCATTCAGGTGGGTGTAGTGGAGGAAGAAGGCGATGGGGAGGAAGAGGAAGGGAAGAAGAAAAAGAAAAGAAGAAGGAGATGGGGAAAAGGGAAAACGTGCACAGGTGGGTGTTGTGGAGGAAGAAGGAGATGGGGAAGAAGAGGAAGGGAAGAAGAAAAGGAAAAGAAGAAGGAGATGGGGAAAAGGGAAAACGTGCACAGGTGGGGTGGGTGTCGTGGAGGAAGAAGGAGATGAGGAAGAAGAGGAAGGGAAGAAGAAAAAGATGGGGAAAAGGGAAAACGTGCACAGGTGGGTGTCGTGGAGGAAAAAGGAGATGGGGAAGAAAAGAAGGGAAGAAGAATAAAGAGAAGTAAAGAGAGGAAGTGCACAGTTGGGTGTAGTGGAGGAAGAAGGAGATGGGGAAGAAGAGGAAGGGAAGAAGGAAAAAAACGTGAACAGGTGGGTGTGGGTGCAGTGGAGCAGTGGAGGAAGAAGGAGATGGGGAAGAAGAGGAAGGGAAGGAGAAAACGATGGTGCTCTGCGTTGATCCTCCACTCTGAACTACAAATTGGAGAAATGAGCATCCAAACGCACCCATGAGAAAATCAAAACGGATCGAATTGCAGTAAACAAAAAGAAAAAAATCTCACCAGGGAGGGCCGGCACGGGGCACGAGGCGACAGGACAGGCTTCGGCGACTTCTCAACCTCAACGAGGAACATGCGGCAGTTTCCGGCGATGGAGAGGCGGCTGTGGTAGCAGAAGCGGGGTATGTCAACGCCGGCGACCTCGCAGGCCTGGAGGACGGTGAATCCCTTGGGGATCTTGATGGGAAATCCATCGACGGAGACTTCGATGGCATCTTCGGGGGACCGGAAGTGGACGCGTACGCCGGTTGGGAGGAGGTGGTTTCGGTGCGGCGGTGGCAGCAGCGGATTCGGGGTTTTGGAGGTCGGGAGTGGAGGAGATGGATCTAAAGTAGCTAGGGTTTGGAGATGACAAAACCCTAGATGAAGATCTGGAAGCTTGAATCGCTCGAAGACCAAAACCCATTTCTACTCCATTTCTATCCGATCGCGCTCTCTATGGGCAATGCAATGGGAGTGAGAGAGATGGGATTTGGGGGAGTTTTGTTGGCAACGGAGCAGAGACGAAGATCGGCATGAATACTAATTGCCGTGAGATGACATGGAAGATCGGAGGGGATGGAGGGATTCTAGAGGATTCGAAGAGTGGTGGTACAATAAGGCCCTTAGACAGTTTACTAATATAATTAAAGGAAAGTAAAGTCTATTCATCTTTCAGATAAGATGTTAAATCAAGTACAATTTATTTAAAATTCTTTTCATCTTTTCTATTAAACAAGTTAAAACCAACTATTTTTATCTACTAAAATATAAGGAAATTCTACTTTTCCTTATAAAAAGTCAAAAAGATTTTATAACAAATAATTAAAAATAAAATAAAATCATTACGGACTTTTATTTTATTTTTTCTTCAAAATCAACTTTACTTGACTTGACTATATTAGTAAAATTACCAAACTGGCCCAAGGCTTCTCCTTTTTTTAAAAATTATTATTTTTATTTTTATTTTTATTTATTTATTGTTGTTGTTGTTATTGAAATGAGAGACTTTTTAGAGATGAGGTGGCACCCCTCACAACCCACCTCCCCCTTCACTTTAATATATATAATTTAAGAAACACCTTGTTTTTTTTTTGCAGCAAATCTAACAATGATATTGGAAAACATATTGCATTCAATTTTAAAGGTATGTTTGTTTGCATAGAATACATACGAACTCAAATAACAGTCATTTCCTTTTAATGAAAACTAAATCAAGAGAAGATGGGAATTAAATACCCTACATCACCTTACTAATTCAAATCCCACGAAAGTCAAAAGGTCACATCTACAGTGCTACCTTACATCCTCCACCCGTCACCTCTTTCATCCACACATCGCCTCTTTATTATCCTTTGGTAGAGCTTATTTGACCAAGAAATCTCATGCATTCAATTCCCATGTAATCGAATTCAAACAAATAAGCCCTATGCTAAAACGATATTAAGAACATGGTGTTCGCATCGCCAACAATTAGTCCAAATCAGTATAAATGAGCAATTTAAAATTTTGAAAGATGCCTTTAGTAATGTGCAAACACATCCAGACTGAGAACTAAAGAATTTAGTAATTCTAGCAAATTAACTGTACATGAAGTTAACCACTCCTATGGGAAGCAGATTGATGATATGAACTGAAATATTGAGTAGTCATGAATTTGGTGAAAATCTAGCAGGGGAACTGAGCAAACAGGACTTCAACTGAACAAAGTAACAACCATTGACCAGAGTAAACTGTGGAAAGAGAGAGAGAGAGAGAGAGAGAGAGAGAGAGAGAGAGAGATTACAATTTTAATAGATTTTTGTGCTTGGGCTTCTATAAAATACGGATTACTTAAACTTCAAAATTATGATTACATACATGAATTATGATTACCATATCTAATGTCATGAGAATGGCAATCCACCTAAAACTATTTCCACTACTAATTTGTGCATGAATGGATGATAGAACTAAAAGATCAGAAGAAAATCTACAAATCAGAAGATTTGATGAAAGTATGCAAAGCAGACCACAATTGTCATGATACTAGAGCATAAAAAAATGCAAATGTGATGCTTAAACATCTGAGTCAAACAAAGATTAAGGTTCTATCACCTTAACCCACCACAAAGAAGTTCCCCCTGCAAAGTTGAAGCCAACAGCAAGTACTATTTACTGATCTTACTCAGTCCTTTTCTTCCTTTATTTTTGTGACGTCTCTCCACCTACTGCTATTTTGTCAGCCTCATCACTTGGAGCCTCCCTTCTTTCAGCCATCTCTTCCGTGCATGGTACGCAATCCCTTGTTTGTGATGCCAAAATTTCCTCATCTTGCTTTCCAATGCTCTGCTTCCCCTCTTACCACTTTCACTGCCTTCCCATTGGCAAGATGAAGATGGCTTGTGCTCTTCCTATGTTTCTCAACTGTTAGTTTGAGAAAATGTCTCTCTCAAATTAGAGTAAACAAAGGAAAGCAATGCAATTCCAAGATTGAATTAGAGCTGTTGGATGTAAAATGCATGAAGGCCAATGCAAAATCTAATTGATTCGATTGATGTACTTACATCACATGATACTTCAAATAAAAAGCTACAACCCACTGGGATAAGTCCCACTACCAAACAATCCACTCACTCATAAACAGCCGCCCTTGCCTTTTCTCCGCTTGCAACCACAGGCAACGAGAGTCCGAATCTTGTGATTTCAGATCCTCCCTTCTCCTGTTCAGCCAAGTGGGACCAGCATCCCTCACGAAATCGGAATCACAGAGAACCCATTCGTTCGTAGCAACGTCCGGGACCCAGTAAGAATGAAACGAGAGCCGAGAACCTCTCTTCTCTGACTCCCATCACCACCTCAACTCCGATGCAGACAGAGACTTGAACAAGTCGTCCTAATTGTCTTCTCAGATCTCCGGTGACCAACGGAATCACCAAGAACCTCTCTGCAATCTTCGAACGGCAGACAACATAGATTCTCCGGACCTTTTTCTATTGCTTCTTCCTCTTCTCTATTGGTTCTTCTCCGATCATCTTATCTCCTCCCTCTAAAGAGACTGGCCTTGCGATCTTGGGGGAGGCAAAATCGAGGGCAAGAGCGAGGCGGAATGAGATAGTCCCTCAAAACAGGGGTTCCATATATAGATCAGCGGACCTCTATCAAAGGATCGGGTTATGGGCGGGCTTTCAGAATTTAGAACCCTTTCAAAGTCTTTTCATCGCACGCACGTACATGAGTCGACGGTATGCAGCACTTGAGGGGAGGAGAAGCCCTCTCTAGAAATAAGGGAGGATGTACATATAGCCAAGTTGTACATGAGAATATCTTCGAGACTCCAAGCTAATGAAACTAGCTTCTTTTTTTTTTTTTTTTTATGGGTTATGTTTACAACCAACTATTGTACTTGAATTTTGATATTCCAAATTATATTAAATTTGAAATATAGGTCAAGAAAAACTTTGCCTTGGTTTTGTTTCGATATAGATCTTAATCAAACTTTTAAGTTGTAATTTACTTTTTATTTAGTCTCTTGCTTAAATTTATTTTTATCTAATTTATATAATATAAAACATTACAATATACTTTAGGTCCTTTTCCTTATCTAACATGTTGAAGTTATTACTAACTCAGCACACACAACAAAGGGGCTAGGCTGATGAAGCTTAGTAGGTTAGGATTCTTTATTTGTTTAGGGTTGTGATTGGGATAATTTCCTATAGTATATTTCCTACTCTGTCAAGACTCTTTATTTAGCAGGTGCTTAGGATCTTTCTATTTATATTGGTGGATGGTAGAGTGCAATAAACATATTTTACACATCATGAAATATGTTGTCCGTGTTAAGTCCTTATATGCAATGCAGTCATGGACCCACCATCGTTTGTCCATCCATTAATTTCCACCTTTGGAACCTCATTTAAGGTCATTCTATAATTGATGATTCATTAATAATATACCAACCAAGAAGGGTTGGCAAAATTGTGGCAATGAAAAGAAAGCAAAAAAAAAAAAAGAAGTAAGGATTGGAGAGAGAGAGAGAGAGGAAGAAAGCATGAAACAAGGAAATAGAAGACGAAGAGTAAAATTGATTAATGAAATTGTTGTAATTGGGTTAGCTAACTTTGAGAAAAAAAGGGGAGACAAGAAAGGAAAGTAAAGGAAGATAAGAGAAGATGAAGAGTAAAATTGATTAATGAAATTGTTGTAATCGGGTTAGCTAACAAATCCGAGTTCTGCCTTCTTCTCCCCCACTCAACTCTTTTTTCAGATATGAACCCAGAATGACAAAATCCATTTTAACATTTATTAAATATATTGACAAGTCAATATTATAATGAACTCTCCATCATTATGCTTATTGCATCAATGGGGGCTATGTTTTAAATCTAAACCATTTAAAATTATTGCTCATTTGCATTTTATCATCAAATATAATTTCACTCCAATTAGTGTTAGTTATCCAACGGCCGATAAAAAAAATAGTAGTGGCTTCTCAGTGTCAAATGTGTTCTAGCCATGATTGTGTCACAGTAGGAATTCGTCCTATTACATAGATTTTTAAGGTAATAGATAATAGTAGAAAAGTGTTTTTAATGCCTTAGATTTTAAATTTGTCTCCCACTTATTTATATATTAGTTGATTTATCAAGTTGGGTATTCTCAAGAATAAAAATAAAATCTCACATTAAACTTTTCCCCTATCCAAATTGATCAGAGTTGGATTGGCTAGAAATTCATGAGGCTTCTTAGTGGGGCCTACCTATAGAAATCTAAATGGCTCAAAGCAAATGGCCCCATTTTTCCAACAAAAAAAAAGACCCATTTTTTTACGGGCCCTTGTTAAATATCACTCTAGCCATTAACTATAAAATACATGACTTTTTCATAATGTTCACGTCTTTTGCATGTAATCAATCCAATAGTGGCTCAAATCTCAATGGAATGAAGATTTATGACGACCGATACTAGTGAGCACCCCACTAAGAAACCTAATGGAATCAGAGCCTTTGGAATCTTTGGATTATATGATAAGAAGTTCTTGATGTCCTTTATATGAATCTTCCATGTGCCCATATTTTTAAATTTAGATTAATCCAAAACATTGTCACAAACCATCTATGATTAAAGAAAGCATTACTTCAATCATAGTTATCTCACCGCCAAATAGATACCAACTTATTGAAAGAACATTGAGTACAACTTAAATATATTCTTTTATTGTGAATTTTATTTTTAAAAATTCAAATTTTATTTAGTGCTTTAACTTTGGCCCCCCACAACCAAAACTTCCTAGTTCTATGCCTTTTATATTTTTCTTCAAAAGGTAATAACAATGTGTTCGCATCAAATTTCAAATTATTACTTGGTTTCTTGGAAAAATGCCGGTGTCACTACAACTGATGGGTAGGAGTAGGGATGTTAATGGGTCGGGTATAAATGGGTACCCGTCCCAACCCGCTCCTATTAATGGTGGTTTTGGTAGTGGTTTTCTTGGTGTGGGGTAGGTTTCGGTTTTGTTGTCCCAACCCACCCCAATATAAGATATGCACACTTATTACTAAAGTGAGAGACAAAACTCATGTGGTGTAGGTGGTTTTGGGCCTTAGCTTAAAGCAAGTGGGAAGAGACGCCGTCTTCAATCTCCACCACACTCTTGCTCATGCATTTTCATATAGTTTAAAAGTTTTAAACTTTAAATTCGATTTGGCCCAACCAAACGAGGCGGGTTTAGTATCACATCCAAGTGACCCGTCACAGGGCTAGTCGGATTTGGGTCTGCTCCAACCTGTACCAAACCAATCCAGTTGCCATCCCTATCATGAAGATGCTCAGGTGAATGATTTACTAACAATCCAAAAGGTAGTTATAAACCAACCGGTGTGCTTTGTCATCTAAGCTGATGGCAGAGCATTTCAATTGTACCAATGGGTAAGGCTCTTTGTTCAGTGATTCTATTAATGGACTACAGATTTATAATTTCCATAAACAACTTTTTTTGTAGAACCCATAAACAGTTATCATATCAGTTCCTATAAATTGATATGAATTGTGGCTACAAATTGTTATGAAATAGAGCCAAATTGATTTAAAGTAATTTAGGCCAAACTAAGTTTTCTAAAAGTTTTAGAGTCGATAATCTCTTACTACTGCAAGTTACATTGTGGACAAGCCCTTTCATATTGCAGACTACACAATTGCATAATCGGTAATTTTGAAGATAAAGATTACATTTTTTTTTTTTTTTTTTTTTTTTTTTGCTTAGTTAAACAGCCGAACTTTCCATACCATATTGTTTTAATTGTTAATGAAGGAATGGATTCTAGTACTCCTGCCTGTTTGCCCAAGGTCCACACCGTTTTCAAATGATGCTTGAAACCACTTTCTTAAATATGTATTTCATGAATGGTTTAGATCAAAAGAGCTCGGATGGAGGGTGTATTTTAATTGACGACGTTTGTTTATTGATTATGTGCTATGGTGCATTTTTGGACTTCTATATCAATGCACAATTTGGGGGAGAATTAGCATTTAATTATGTTTAGTAAGAAGGATTTATTTTAGTTTTTTCATTTTTATTTATTGAATGGAAGGAACAGACATAATCATTTTGAAACAAATCTCATACACCATGGGGCCCATTTTACTATGGGAAATATGAGAATTCTTTTATTTTCTTTTCTGCAGAAGAGAGTAGATATTCGGATCATTTATTTTCTTTTTCGAGTATAATGAAAAATTCGGCATACCTGTACACAAAAGAAAACCCAACCGTCCGTACACAAAGGAGTCAGTCCATGGATCGCCGCATCCACCGAAACACAGAGTATCCTGTGGGAGCCAAACAATTGGAAAACTCATGCTTGGGGCTTGACTCATTCTAATATAAGTAATTGATTCTGAGAGAGTCAACGTGATGACTTAGGAGAGTCATGTTTTTTAATTGTATAGAAGAAATATTTAAAAATAGATCAAATACCAATAATTTAGATATATATGAATTTACGTGTATTAATAATTATAAATTCAAATACTAAATTTATATATGCAAGAAAAATCCTATAATATAGGGAAAGTAAAAGAAAAACAATCTTGCACATTACATAATTTTAAATCCAAACAACATGATAAAAGGTCAAATATAAGTCTCAAATTATATTTCAATTAATCATTTTTAAATTGTCAAGTTCATATGTCATGCATTAATTGCTTAAAAACAAATATCAATTGTTTAAAACCAAATCTACCTCTAAAATAATTTAACACGTATATAATTTTTCAAAACAAGGTGACTCGGCTGAGTTTCTCCAATATTTGATTCGGTCTTTCGTCTAAACAACATGATTTAGCAAAGTCAAGAGTTAAAATCATTGAGCCAATATATTAGTATTTCCCTACTTATTGGGTAATATTCCTATGCATCCAATGTGCATCGTCTTACTTGGGGCCCCTTCTATCATGGGACATGGGGGGATTGGAAAGATCCACTCTTGCTGGCCTCAAATATAAAAAATGGAGTCAATCTCACACATCTAACCCTTGATCCAAGGGCCACAAGTTTAACAACTTTATATTAAATAAAAAAAGCTATTCCACAATCCAATAGTCCAGTTCCATTTGGTGCTTGTAAACCCAGGAGTAGAGTCCCGATCCCCTATTTCATTGAAACAGGGAGATATTCTTTCATCCAATCAAGATTTTCCAACTATATAAAATCTCATATTTTTCTTTTTATTCAAAGAAGCAATTGAGATGATGCATTAGTTGGTATGAAATTTTATACAGTCTTCGGATCTTGATTGGATGAAACAGTCTTCACTGTTTCGACGAAACTAGAGATCCGGACTCGTGGGAATCGGGTAATTAATTATCAAGGGAGATCTCGTGTGTGTAAACAATTCACATGAATCATAAGGTGGGTCCGATGGAAGTCCTCACTGTAAGAATGTATAGGAACATTTTCCATACTTATTTGACCTAATCCAACTTTAGATGTCCTCCTTAACAATTAAACCTTTTGTTTGTAAACTACAAAAGTTGGGAAAGCCCTGGACCAACATTTCAACACACAAGGGATATATTTGGCAAGTGGGCTGGATCTAGGCTTCAATTTGACTCGTAGGAGCTATTTTGTGGCTGAAATAAGGCCCATAATTAGAAAGGTCAGGCTAGGAAACATTCGACCTGGTCTAACCCGACCATGGATGTTCCTAATTTCCAGTACCTGATCAGGCCTGAGTTCAATTCTGAATCAAACTTCACCTGTGTTCTAAAAGTCAAGCTTGAGCTCAGGCCTAAGAACACCCCCAACCTGAATGGAGTTTCATTCAGTCTATGGAGTATGAACTCAAGCTTGGCTCGACTCAAAAACTACCCTATTTAACTCTTCTTCTTTTTCTTTTTAAATATATATATATATATATATTGTAATAATTAGCATTTTAGGGTTTAAATTTCAAGTGACCTCCGTGCACCACTCAACCCTTTCCCCTTCTTCTCTTCTTGTTCTGCTTTCCAGCTAGATTCCATATTATACTACCCTTCTACTTTACTAAAGCCTGTTCGGTCTCCACCCATGGGATGGCTGATACTAAGCCAAGTTCCCCATGGAAACTCAAAACTCCTGTGCAGACTAATTTCCGTCGGTGTTGTATCTAACCTGTTATTCTTATGAATTATTATGATGCATTTAAATCAGATTTTCAGGAGTCTCAGCACTAACGTAGTCAAATGCACCTGCCCCTTTTACTTGTCATGTAAAGAATTTCAAAGCCACAATTTTGCAATGTGGAGGTCCTAGGCCTGCGTAACTCAAATTGGGTCCCTTGCTTAGGCTCATACGGGTCTTGGAATGGGATCCTATGAGGGTTTTGACCCACGGTGATATGGCAAAACAATCACGATCCGCCATGTGACCGTGGGCCAGCCCCTACTTGATAGAGCTAGTCTGCCTTATGATGATGTGGCATGCAGTAATGAGTTCACTCACTATCACCATAGGGCAAGAATCCAGATTCGGGTATCATGATAGAGTCTGGATCCTCTATCGCGGCTGGCACACGCTCATCGTGAGTGGGTTATTGTAGCAGGCAAACGAAACCACATCAACTCCCAACCTTCCACATCCACTTAAGCATTTTGATGGATTTGCATGCAATAAGCAGGTCCTTTAATGAGTTTTTTTTATTATATAAATTTGAAAAAATAAACCCAAATCAGAGAGGGAAGAATCTGAGATGGAAGGTCCTCACTGCCCAATATCGACGCTGATTGGATAAAACCGACAGGGCCGCTGGCTTACAGGCTCACCGTCCAGCCGCCTCCAACACCAGACGGCGGGATGTCCGCCGGCCATCCGCACCATTTGACTCAGAGAAAGATGATGAGAGGATCTCATGTCGCTACTCTGTAACGTCAGATCTGTAAGCCAGAGGTCTGATCGGTTTATCCCATCGACGACGATTTTGAGTTACGAGGACCTTGTAGAAGATCAGAATCATGGCAAGACTCATGACACACATCCACATGCATTGCAGTAATCAAAGATGCCTCTCTTGAATTAGTCAATAAAGTCTAGTGTATAAAAAGTTGTAACAATCATTGTATATCTTCGGTTATTCTCTCAAATCTTATATTTATGTAGTTGTTTGATTACTTTAAATATGAAATACATGTATCTCACAGCTCATCTCTTGAGTTGGAGACTACAGAGATTATTTTTTAATTTCAAATCTCAAAATAGTATCAAATCCAATTAATTGTGAATTCAAATCTCAAAAGGAAAAACATAGTGCAAAATAAATAAATAAATAAATTATATATCACCAAAAGTACGTGGGTCAGGTTCCACCTATACCTATCATTGTGGGAATTGCATCTCGTGGAGTGACAAGAAACAACCCACGTAGCTCAATCTAGCATCAAGGCAAAATATCAGGCTCCTGCTTCCCCTGCTCTGTAACCCTCTGAAGCGGGGGCGGGGGGGGATGGGGGAAAAGAGGGGGGAAAGTGGGGGAAAATTATTTTAGAAGGTGTTTGGGAAAGGGGGGGAGGGAAAATGGGGGGATGGGGGGAAATGTGTACAAAAATTTTCCCCAAAAATGGGGGGAAAATGGGGAGAGGAGGGGGGAAAAGTGGTAAAATTACCACATTGCCCTTTACATATAAAAGTGGGAAAAATGGGGAGAGAGGAGGGGGAATTTTAAAGTTTTTATAAAAGTAAGGGCAAAAGGGTAATTTTCTCTTTATCTCACTTACAAACAAAACCCTACTTTTCCACTTTTCTTCCCCCTACTTTTTGACTTCCCAAACAAGAGGAGGTAATTTTCCCTCCTCTTGTTTGGGAAGTCAAAAAAGTAGGGGAAGAAAAGTGGAAAAGTAGGGTTTTGTTTGTTTGTGAGATAGAGAGAAAATTACCGTTTTGTCCTTACTTTTGTAAAAACTTTAAAATTATCTTTTATATATAAAGGACAATGTGGTAATTTTACCCATTTTCCCCCCTCCTCTCTCCATTTTCCCCCCCATTTTTAGAGGAAAAATTTTTATACACATTTTTCCCCCACCCCATCCCTCCATTTTTCCCTCCCCTCCTTTCCCAAACACCCTCTAAAAAAAAATCAAAACACCAAAACCCCACCCCCCCACCTCTCAAAAAAAAAAAAAAAAAAACATAGGGTAAAAGTTTATTGTTGTCTTTTCTACTATGTGATATGGGATTGTACTTGAGTCAACCACCGACTTTATTGTGTGATGACTTATCAGCCTTATACATGACGGTCAATCATGTCTGCCATGCTCGTCCCAAGCACGTTCAAATAGACTATCACTTTCTTCGAGAACAAGTGGCCCTTGGATCTTTACGGCACTCGCTCTATCTCTTCTGAAAGACAAGTTGTAGGCATTCTTACCTTAGCTCACAAGTTATTAAAGCAACTACGGGTCAAACTTAGCCACTAGCCTAGCTCTCAGCCTTGTTTGAGGGGGCTGTATAAGATTATAATCATGGCAAGACGCATGGCACACGTCCACCTTGATTGCAATAATCAAAGATCCCTCTCTTGAACTAGTCAACAAAGTCTGGTGTAAAAGAAGTTGTAACAATCCTTGTATTTCTTCAATTCCTCTCTCCAATTTTTTCTTTATGTAGCTGTTTGATTTCTTTAAATATGAAATACTTGTACCTCACAAATCATCTCGAGTTGGAGACCACACGTATTATTTTTTAATTTCAAATCTCAAAAGACCTTTCATCTTAGATTCTCTCCTTATGCGCTTTGGGATTTGGGGATGAATGTTTCATATTTATGAAAAATCCCCTTGGGCATCTGTTTATTTCTAGTAAATCCATGAGAATGTTTGAGTTGATGATGACCAGGGCGTTGACGTGGTTCCGTACACACGCGCCTGCTGTCACGCCTCCCGGACCAAGTCCATGATAATCAAGTCCTTAATTCGGGGGACGCGGCGTGACGGACTAGAAAATTTCGTCCGCATGCGCTAATTATTTTCCTACAGGATTCCGCGGAGAGGATCCCAGACAATCCATCACAATAATTAAATCTAATTCACATCAATAATGTTATGCGGAAGCATGTAGCAAAATAAAACTCTATATAACACAAGATGAATGTACAAGTTCGATATCAAAAGAGAAACATATACATAGCATAACCAAGGTTAATTACAGTTGTGAACAAAAGTAGTTTAATTTATACAACCCTGACAAAGCCAACAAAGGCTATAAACAAAATTCCCAAAAATAATTGTCATTTCCCAAATAGATGTTATCGATGCTCCAAACCAAACGTGACGTCTACATGACATCATTTGGTTGCCACTCGGGCTCCATCTGAGGCCCTATTGCCTCCTGCGTGCACTCCGCCTCAAGGGCTGCGGGTCCGACATCTGACACCAAACAAAAGAAGTATCAGACACGACGGTCTAGCAGGTGAATAAAACAGATCTGATATACAAGTTATGAACATCATGTTTAAAATCATAAGAATGCTGGTAAAAACAAATCATGTATAAGGAGTAGATCAAATGAAGTAATTCTGTGCAAATAAATTTAAATATCTCAAACTAACTGATAAATATTTAAAATATTGGCAAACCACATTTAGCTTAATTCTCCTATTACCGAAGTAATAAGAGCACACAGACAGAAACCGTCGCCATATAGAATGGCCGGAACAAACAGACAGAAACCGTTGCCACTACTCGTGGGACCAGAAATCAGAACCGTTGCCACTACTCGTGGGACCGGAAACAGAACCGTTGCCATGGCCGAACAAACAGACAGAATCCAAACTGCAGTTGGCAAATAGTTTTAAAGATTCCAAGCTGGGTGATCAGCCCAACAAGGTGACCTAAGCTTAGTGGTGCCTTTACATTTCAAAACCTGAACCGATACAAGTCAAGTTCTCCTTGGCTCATGGGCTCGCACTACAAAGCTCTGGCCCCATCTTGCCTTGAGATTCAAATCCAAAACGATACAATTCAAACCATTGAACACAATTCAAACTGGATAAAAGGACTACTCTTTATCAAAATAAACGGACAAATTCAGATCAAATCAGATGAGTAGCATTTTCATTGTTTTTCAAACCTGACAAATTGACCAACTTTGTTTCAAACGAATTTATGAGAAAACATAAACTTTCTCTAACTTGGAATGAGATGATTTGGATGATTGATAATGTTTGATGGGCTTACCGAGGCCGTCTCAATACACACTTATTGTCTCCATGTCGTTTTATGAGTGAAGAAGTTGGTGTCTCTGAAGGTCACCGACAATTGAGGGCATAAAGTGTATATTAAGATTAAAGAAATTCCAGGGTAAGTTTAATTTCTAAACTTTCTCTATGGTTTGAATCAAAGAAAAATGTCTTGGGCTCAAATTCTTAATTCCCAATACTTAATAAGTCATTAGGGAATTTTTCATATTAGAACCGGGCTCAAAACTAGCCTAAACAGCCCAAAAATCCATCAAAACTAGCATAAACAACCCAAAAATCCATGCAGGAAATGACCCAGGCCCTGACCCAGGCCCAGCTCGAGCGGGCTGTGGCAGAAGCCAGGCCCGCTCGAGGGGGCCCAGGCGCGCTCGAGCGGGCTGGGCCTCTGTCCAGCCCAGCTGACTGTCTCTCTCCTCTTTTGGTGCAGATTTTTCCTTCTTTTCATCCCTTGGATCCTTACTACTCCCAGCAACATGTAGAATCTTAGTAACTCCATCAAACTCCCTTCAATCATTCATCACATATCAAATAGAAACTCCATCAAACTCCCTTCGATCATTCATCACATATCAAATAGAAAGAAAACATAGTAGCAAAAATTCAAGAACATGAACTAAAGATTTCCAATTGAATTTCCATCCTGGCCAAAACAGAATTTGAAATCTCTACAATCAAATGCAACTTATAATAAGTCACCTTAAACATTTCTTAAACATAATCTGAATCAATCCATTGAAGTTAAAATCCTTCCCAAATCTAATAAATTAAATCCACCAAACATAAGAAAAAGTTCACTTCATTTGCATGCATTCCAATCTAATTTATTAACTTGCCTGGAACAAATTAGGTCACAAACCACTCTAAGATCTCTCAAACTCAGCAACTCCAATCTACACAAAAGAATCCAAAGAAAACACACTAAAAATCCACAAAATTTTGGAAATCAAGGAAGCTTTTCATGAAGGCTCTTGCATGTATGATAAAACAATCCTAAAGGGTTTAGAAAATCCAAAATTTCAAGAAGGAAGCCATTGCTAACCTTTGAAGACCTCTAGACAAGAAGAAGAGCTTGGAGAAGATGATGAACTCAACCAAAATCCCTTAAAATTTGTATCAATGGCAAGCTAGAGGGGAGGAGAAGAGAATGGTGAAATTTTGTTTACCAATTTGGGTTCATTTGCAAGACATGCAAAGGAGGGGAGATGAGAGAAAAGAGAGAAAGCTCTCTTAGGTTGTTGCAGGAAAAACTGAATGAATGAAGAGGAAGAAAGACCCAACGTGGGTTTTGACTCATTTAAATGGGTTGTGGGCCCCAATGGCCCTGAAAACTTCACATAGCTGGGTCTATCATTTAGAGGTTCCGAATGAAGTTGACGAAGAAGGGAAAAATGATCGTTGAAAAATCTAGTTTTCAAAAAGTATATTTTCCTCCTGGTTTTCAAATTTCAAAATTTATGCATAGATTTGGGTGTGAAAAGACTGTTTTGCCCTTTTCATCGAAAACGCGATTTTTGAGGTTCGAATGCAAACGGAACAAACAGAAAAGTTGCCGAGATCAAAATATCAAATCCAAAAATGTCGAAATCCACATTTTCCAAAAATCAAATAAATCCAATAACTCGAATTCCCACATTAACACGCGTCTTACGGGTCACCCCGGGCCCGTTCAAACTGAACACTACGCTCTCCAAATTCCCTAAAGCTATTCAAAATTCTAATCCAACTAAAAACTCAAGCTAATCGTCCTCTAATCCCGCTTAGTGACTAATCAAAATTAAAATAATAATAAATTATACTAAACCTGGGTCGGGGTCTGACACCTGCCGAGATAACAACAAAGGGGCTGGGCTGATAAAGCTTAGTAGGCTAGGATTCTTTATTTGATTAGGGTTATTTAGTATGATATGTTTCCTAATTTGTCAAAACTTTTTATTCAGTAGGTGCTTAGGATTTTTCTATTTGCATTGGTGGATGGTAGATTGCAATAAACTATCTTTATTGTGTCTAGGGGCGGAACTAGAGGGCAAGAGCGGCCATGTCCTTGCTCAATTGATCTTAAAATTTTTAATTGTTTCCAACTCTTCAATTCCTTTAATACTGCATCATTTCTGATTAACCGATCATTCTTCTCTTACCCATCTCTTAGAGAGAGAGAGAGACCTCCATAATGCTACATCATTATGGCCCATTGCATTTCTGAAGTAAAATTTTCTTTTCTCCTTCTAAATATATCATTATTCATGTTAAAAATGATAATGTCTCTTTAATATTATAAATTCCACTATATTATCAACCTCTCCTATTGTATCCACTCCATGAATGCTAAGCTTCTCAAATGACCCACCAATCAAACACACATGGAGAAATCTTGTCCACTTACAATATGGGCCATATCCAAATAAACTCGGTTTAATCCAAACTAGAGTACTATTTTTACATTTTTCACATCATGAAGTGTCTTTCGCTAGTTAAGTCCTTTATGCAATGCAGTCATGGACCCACCATCGTTTGTCCATCCATTAATTTTCAACTTTGGAACCTCATTTAAGGTCATTCTATAATTGATGATTCATTAATAATATACCTATCAAGAAGGGTTGGAAAATTTGTAGCAATGAAAAGAAAGCAAAATATATATTAAAAAAAATTAAGGATTGGAGAGAGAGGAAGAAAGCATGAAATAAGGAATAGGAGATGAAGACTGAAATTGATTAATGAAGTTGTTGTAATCGAGTTAGCTAACTTTTAGAAGAAAGGAAAGTAAAAGAAGATAAGAGAATAGATGAAAGAATGAATGAAATGAAATAAGAAGATCGGAAGGCAGAGACAACAGATTTACTTATTGGCCATTGGAGTTCATGAATCAAAGATTAACAAATCTGAGTTCTTCCCTCTTCTCCCCCATTCAACTCTTTTTTCAGGTATGAACCAACAATGAAAAAGCCCATTTTAACATTTATTAAATATATTGACAAGTCAATATTATAATGAACTCTCCATCATTATGCTTATTTCATTAGTGGGTGCCATGTTTGAAATCTAAACCATTTCAAAATTATTGCTCATTTGCATTTTATTATCAAATATAATTTAACTCCAATTAGTAATAGTTATCCAACTGTCGATAAAAAAAATAGTAGTGGCTTCTCTATGTCAAATGTGTTTTGGCCATGATTATCTCACATAAGGAATAAGTCCTATTACACAGATTTTTAAGGTAATAGATAATAGTAAAAAAATAGTAGTGACTTCTCTATGTCAAATGTGTTTTGGCTATGATTATCTCACATTATGAATAAGTCCTATTACATAGATTTTTAGGGTAATAGATAATAGTAGAAAAGTGTTTTTAATGCCTGAGATTTTAAATTTGTCTCCCACTTATTTATATATTAGTTGATTTATCAAGTTGAGTATTCTCAAGAATAAAAATAAAATCTCACATTAAACTTTTCCCCTATCCAAGATTTATCAGAGTTGGACTCGTTAGAAATTCATGAGGCTTCTCAGTGGGGCCTAAGTATAGAAATCAAAATGGCTCAGAGCAAATGGCCTCATTTTTCTAACAAAAAAAAAAAAAATGGCCCCATTTTTTTTATGGGCCCTTGTTAAATATCACTCTAGCCACCATTTAGATTGACTATAAAATACATGAGTTTTTCATAACGTTCACGTCTTTTACATGTGGTCAATCCGATAGTGGGCTCAAATCTCAATGGAATGAAGATTTATGCACCCAACTAAGAAACCTACTGGAATCACAGCCTTCGGACTCTTTAGATTAAGTACATTTGGATTATTTGATAAGAAATTCTTAATGTCTTTTATATGAATCCTCCATGTGCCCATACTTTTAAATTTAGATTATTCCAAAACATTGTCACAAACCATCTATGATTAAAGAACGCTTTACTTCAATCATAGTTATCTCACCGCCAAATAGACAACAACTCATTGAAAGAACATTGAGCACAACTTAAATATATTCTTTTATTGTGAATTTTAGTTTTAAAAAAGTTTAATTTTATTTAGTGCTTTAACTTTGGGCCCCCACAACCTAAACGTCCTAGCTCTGCCCGTTCTCAATTTCTCTTTTCCCTTATTTCCTCAACAAATGGTATGATAGACAGGGGCATGTCGCATACTCGAATCTCTGGGGATGTGTTAATTTGTATCCACATTTGTCATTTAGCATGTTGTGTAATTCTATCCATGAGCGGAGCCCCACACATGAGGGGGGCTATCAAGACCCTTTTGATATACATTGTTCTGTTGTTTATTAACAACTCAAGCTTTTAGTGTTATTGGTTATTAACATGGTATCATAATCTCAATAGTTAGACAAGCTTCTATATTTATTTCTTCTACAAGTAGGTTTATTTTTTTTTTTTTTTTTGTCAAATTGCAGCTTTTCCTGTTATTACTATAATATTCTATGCCTTTTATATTTTCTTGAAAAGGTAATAACAATGTGTTCGCATCAAATTTCAAATTATTACTTGGTTTCTTGGAAAAATGCTAATGTCACTACAATTGATGGGTAGGAAGTAGGGATGTTAATGGGTCAGGTATAAATGGGTACACGCCCCAACCCGCTCCTATTAATGGTGATTTTGGTAGTGGTTTTCTTGGTGTGGGGCAGGGTTGGATTTTGTTATCCCAACCCACCCTGATACATAAGATATGCACATTTATTACTAAGGTGAGAGACAAAATTCTTGTGGTGTAGGTGGTTTTGGGCCTTAGCTGACGGCATGTGGAAAGAGACGTCGTCTTCAATCTCTACCACACTCTTTGTCATGCATTTTTATATATTTTAAAAGTTTTAAACTTTAAATTCGATTTGGCCAGCCAAACGAGGCGGGTTTAGTATCACATCCAAGTGACCCGTCACGGGGCTACTCAGATTTGGATGAGATAAATTTGAGACGGGACGGGTTTAAGTCTACTCCAACCTATACCAAATGAACCCCGTTGCCATCCCTAGCATGAAGACGCTCAGGTGAATGATTTACTAACAATCGAAAAGGTAGTTACAAACCAACCGGTGAGCTTTGTCATCTAAGCTGATGGCAGAGCATTTCAATTGTACCAATGGGTAAGGCTCTTTCTTCAGTGATTCTATTCATGGACTACAGATTTATAATTTCCATAAACAATTTTTTTTTGTAGAAACCATAAACAGTTATTATATCAGTTCCTATAAATTGTTTTGAATTGTGGTTACAAATTGTTATGAAATAGAGACAAATTCATTTAAAGTAATTTATGCCAAACTAAGTTTTCCCTATTATACTACCCTTGTACTTTGCTAAAGACTCAACCCTTTTCCCTTTTTTCTATTTTGTTCTGCTTTCTAGCTAGATTCCATATCATACCCTGTTCTACTTTTCTAAAGGCTCTCCGGTCTCCACCCATGGGATGGCTAATCCTAAGCCAAGTCCCCCATGGAAACTCCAAACTCCTGTGTAGACGAATTATCGTCGGTGTTATATCTAACCTGTTATTCTTATTCTTATAATGCGTTTAAAACAGATTTTTAGGAGTCTCGACACTAACGTGGTCTAATCCACCTGCCCCATCTACTTATCATGTAAGGAATTTCAAAGCCACAATGTGGAGGTCCTAGGCCTACGTAACTCAAAGTGAGTCCCTAGCTTAAGGCTCACACAGGTCTTTGAATTGGGATCCTATGAAGGTTCTGACCGACGGCAGAACAATCACGGTCCACCATGTCACCGTGGGGCATCTTTTTCTTGGTGGAGCTACCTCACGATAACATGGCATACCGTAATAAGTCCACTCATTGTCACCATGGGGTAAAACCTCATGACCCGTTTGATAATTCACTATTAAAGTAAAAGTAATTTAAAGCCTCTATATTTAGACAAAAGATCACATGAATAGTATATATTTTCAAATTCCCCTCTCTCTATTTTTAAAAAAGAAAAAAAATAGGGGATTTAACGGGAAAAACCCTCTTAAACAGGCTATTAATGAATTTAGCTCCAATAGAAAAGGCCAGACAGAATAGGCCCTGAATTGATGTTTTTCTTTTTTTTTTTTTTTTGTCTTTTAACGCTATAGTCGATATCGACGCTCGCCCGATCCTTCATTCATCTCTTCCTCTCTTGTTCTCTGCAACTGATCTCAAATCACAATATTTGAGAAGGAGGAAGAAGGAAAGAGAAAGCTGGTGGGTGTGTGCAGATGAGATGCACGGAGATGGAGGTGTGCGCAGGGGTTGTGGCCTGTGAGGGCGGACTGCAGCAGTGAAGGAGGGGGAAAAGAGAAAAGAAGAGGAGGAAAGAAAGAGAAAAAAAAAAAAAAAAAGGAAAGAGAGGGAGAAGGAAGGAAGGAAGAAAGGACGTGGGCACTGACGTGGAGTGCAGTGGGTGGCAAATGGTAGTGCATGGAGAAAGGAGAAGAAGAGGGGGAAGGAAGAAAGAAAGAAAGAAAGGAAAAAGGAGGAGAGCCATCTTGGTGGGGTATGCAGGTGGGTGTGCGGTGGCCCATCACGGCTCATCTCCTTCATCTCATCTTCACCATCCTAGGACGCAGATGACAGACCTCTCCCTCCTTCCCCTTTGTCCTCTCTGACCAGCCAACCCACAGCTCCTTCATCCTTTCCATCTCCCTGCAATCAACCTCCATCTCACCCTATCCGTAGCCCTCACGCATCTCCTTTATCTCTACGCGGCCCATCATCATCTCTTATTCATCTCCATCTCCACAATGAATGGAATGCAAGTTTGGAGAAGCAATGAGCCACAAATCTGTATTGGGGTAGTGTCCATGAAGGTGTTCGATGAAATGACGAAGAGAAAGGAGAATGAAATTTCATGCTCATTTCTCTTATTTTTCTCATTGGAAAGAAGTCTGCTGCTGTTGTGGGGTTTGTCATTCCTTGATTTTGCTCACTAGGAGATATTGGAGGAGATAAATTAGAGAACATGGGTGGGGTTTTCATTCATTGATTTTTGTAATTTTCAAATAGATTTCATGTATATATTTTTTGAAATGTAAGGTCAAGACACAATGAACTTGTAATGTTGTGAATGGTTTCCCCCTATTTGAGACGTTTGAAATATGTTTGAGGTGTTTGAGATGTCCGAACTCTTGAGCTTTTGAAATGTCTGAGTGAAGGGCCGAAACATTTCCCACCAAAACTCTCTACTATGACATCCAAGGATGAAATTGGTATTGGTTGAATCGGTGGAAGCATTTTTTGGAAGGGAGATGCAAGAGTTAATGCAAATTCCTCTTTGGTTGGTGTTAACATTTGATGTTAATGTGATAGAAGATGTAGCCGTCTGGACAGTGTACAACGTCTACTGAAGCATTTTTTGGAAAGGTGATGCAAGAGTCAATGTGAACTCCTTTTTTGTTGGTGTTAATATTTGGTGTTAATGTGATAGAAGATGCAGCCGTTCTGGACGGTGTACAGTCTACTGAAGTATATTTTGGAAGGGGGATGCAAGAGTTAATGTGAACTCCTCTTTGGTTGATGCTAATATGTGGTGTTAATCTGATAGAAGATGCAGCCGTCTGGACAATGTAATCTCCACATAGAAGAGATTTTTTGGAAGGGGGATGCACGTGTTAATGTCATCATGTCCATTTTGATTGGTGTTAATATTTAGTGTTAATGTGATTGCTATAAGATGTAGCCATGATGGGCTTGCACATTTTGTTGAAGCATTTTTTGGAAGGGCACAAGTGCTAAACATACTTTTCCCTTTTGTAAGGATCGCCTTGTTTTGGGGTTATATGTTGTTGAGAACTTATCTATGATAATATAATGGTTGTTTGTATTGTCCCATTATTGATGTTTTTATTTTTTTCACTTTTATTATTGAAAATGATTAGCTAACCTCATCTAGAGCTACACTTAGTAAGTTATAGTATTATAACATAGTCGATATTGACTATGACTGTGTTTTTTATGTTTCAGTTAAATAGTCGATATCGACTATGACTGTGTTTTTTATGTTTTAGTTAAATAGTCGATATCGACTATGACTGTATTTTTTATGTTTCAGCTAAATAGTCGATATCGACTATGACTGTATTTTTTATGTTTCAGCTAAATAGTCGATATCGACTATGACAATAGTCGATATCGACTATGACTGTTTTTTTTATGTTTCAGCTAAATAGTCGATATCGACTATTAGTCATGAAACAATGGTACATTCCATTATACTAAACATTGTTCTAAATACATTAGTACGTTCCATTCACACATTCAATTAACAACCATACATTAACAAACCATTCCATTTCAAATAATGGTACATGAAGTTCCACAACATAAATCCAACTGCCCAAAACCATAGAAGTTTCACAACCACTGCCCACAAGTTCCACAATTTCAATTACGAAGTAAAGAAAGTAAGTATCTATATTTGGCTTCTCCATCTACTGCCCAAAAAACCTTCCCAAAACTTCTACCAACCAGCTAAGAAAATTATATCAAACCGGTAGGTTCAACAACTTAGAAAGATTCAACCTATTAGCATTCACTTGCCAACTTCTCTTGAATAACTCAATAACAATTTTGCTACAAAAGTAAGGGATGTTGGACTGTGTAAATGTGATCAGATGGTAATGAACGCAATGCTCCACGATTGCCACAGCGAAGACTCCACAGTCATCACAATTGTCTTGACCTTACATTTCAAAAAATATATACATGAAATCTATTTGAAAATTACAAAAATCAATGAATGAAAACCCCACCCATGTTCTCTAATTTATCTCCTCCAATATCTCCTAGTGAGCAAAATTAAGGAATGACAAACCCCACAACAGCAGCAGACTTCTTTCCAATGAGAAAAATAAGAGAAATGAGCGTGAAATTTCATTCTCCTTTCTCTTCGTCATTTCATCGAACACCTTCATGGACACTACCCCAACACAAATTTGTGGCTCATTACTTCTCCAAACTTGCATTCCATTCATCGTGGAGATGGGGATGAAGAAGAGATGATGATGGGCCGCATGGAGATAAGGGAGATGCGTGAGGGCTACGGGTAGGGTGAGATGGAGGTTGATGGCAGGGAGACTGAAAAGATGAAGGAGCAATGGGTTGGCTGGCTGGAGAGGATAAATGAGAAGGAGGGAGAGGTCTGCCGTCTGCAACCTGGGATGATGAAGATGAGATAATGGAGATAAGCCGTGATGGGCCACCACACACCCACCTGCATACCCCACTGAGATGGCTTTCCTCATTTTTCCTTTCTTTCTTTCTTCCTTCCCCCTCTCCCCCTCTTCTTCTCTTTTCCCCCTGCACTACCATTTGCCACCCACTGCACTCCACGTCAGTGCACTCGTCATTTCTTTCTTCCTTCCTTCTCCCTCTTTCCTTTTTTTTTCTCTTTCTTTCCTCTTCTTCTTCTCTTTTCCCCCTCCTTCACTGCTGCACTCCGCCCTCACAGCCCCTGCACACACCTCCATCTCCGTGCATTTCAAATGCACACACCCACCAGCTTTCTCTTCCCTTCTTCCTCCTTCTCAAAGATTGTGATTTGAGATCAGTTGCAGAGAGCAAAAGAGAACAAGAAAGAGATGAAGAGATGAATGAAGGTTCGGGCAAGCGTCGATATCGACTATAGCACTAAAAGACAAAAAAAAAAAAAGTGAAACATCAATTTAGGGCCCATTCTGTTTGGTCTTTTCTATTGGGGCCAAATTCATTAATAGCCTGTTTTAGAGGGCTTTTCCCGTTAAAACCCCAAAAAAGTAACCTCCTTTATCCACAAAATGGTAAAAAAATACTCACTTTTTACCTAAAAGTTAAAAAAAAAAAAAGAAAAAGTTTAACAATCCACTAAAGACAATACCATCATAACCCTTTATACATTATATTATGTTGATTTGATGCTTTACTTTGTTTTTATTTTACGATAAAATTATCAAACGGGGCAAAGGATCCAGATTCACATATCATGATAGAGTCCAGAATCTGAATCCTCTGTCACAGCTGACACACGCTCATCATGAGTTGGTTGTCGTTGCACGCAACGTGTGTACGGAACCACTTCAGCTCCGAGACTTTCACATCGCCTCCAACATTTTGATGGGTTTGCAAGCAGTAAGCAGCTCCTTAAATGAGGTTTTTTTTTAAAATAAATTTGAAAAAAGAAGCCCAAATCAAAGAGAGAGAATCTGAGATGGAAGGTCCTCGCCGCCCAAAATCGACGCCGATTGGATGAAACCGACCATAGTGCCACCGAGATCGGCCTACTCACGAAGAGCGTGGGGCAGGTGAAATAGAGGAACCGGACTCACGGATCATGATATGGTTGACCAGTAGAAAGATGATGTTATTTTCGTCATTTTGTAAAGGAAGAGGTTGTTTTTTATTTTTTTTAATTAATAAGGAAATTTCAAATACGTGTATTTATGAGAAAATTATTATCTTTTCTTGCCTAAATAATTGAGATTTTATTTCGCTTTTAACTTTACTAGATAAGTGATAGATAGTGAAAGTGTGGGGGTATACTTGTGATCAATCGCACGGTCAAATTCAAATGTAGTGGGACATTCTGGATTGGATCTATACATTAATACCTGTAAATATCTAACAGTCACTAAAGCAATAATAAAATAGGAATGCAGTTTCATACCTCCAGGCCCATTATAAAACAATAAACATTAATGCACAAATATGTGTGGTTCTTTTTAGGGCCCCCTCGGGCTGTCCCGTCATTCTCGACTCTTCTTTCATATTTCGGTATCAATAATTGGAGGGATAAACTGGGAAGCGAATTTGGACCACACACAAGTGATTATTATTGGTCGTACGATGGCCCTTGCTTTTGATTTATAAACTAGCCGAAGCGTGACCCGTTCCATGAAACCCTGCCCGACCCGATTTCTAAGTGTCGGTCATAGTTGGAGGAAGGGGGATGATGGTATGGTTGGATGTGCTTTGGATGTATAGTGAATTGAAGATATCTCATAAGTTTCGTATGTTTTCTCAACTTCTATGGTTGGATGTGTTTTGGATGTATAGTGAATTGAAGATATCTCATAAGTTTCGTATGTTTTCTTAACTTCTATCTTCACCAAGGAAAAATCTCTTTCAAGAAAAGGGGCTGGAATTGCAGTCCTTTGTAGACACGAGATTAGGTTTAGATGGTTAAAAAACATGAAAGATTTACACTATGTTTGGGAAGCGGGGAGGGGAGGGGAGGGGAGGGGAGGGGAGGGAAAATTTGAGGGGGAAGAAAAATGAAGGGGAGGGGAAAGAAAATTAATTTTACCTTCTCTTGTTTGGATAGTAAAAAAGTAGGGGAAAAAATGAAAAAGTAGGATCTTGTTTGTTTGTGAGGTACAGAGAAAATTGCCAATTTATCCTTATTTTGTGAAAAAGTGGAAAAGTAAAAAGGGCAGTTTAGTAAAATGACAAAGATTCCCTTCTTCCCTCCTACTTTCCCCCATTTTTGAGAGGAAAGTTTTAAGGTGGGCCCACACAAATTTTACCCCCACTTTCCCTCACCCTTCCCAAACACCCTCAATTTCCGCTTTCCCTCCATTTTCCCCTCTTTTTTTTTTCCTTTATCTCATTTTACCTCCTTCCTAAACAATGGGTTAGGTATCGTTTGGGAAGGAGGTAAAATGAGGGGGAAGGAAAAAAAAAGAGGGGAAAATGGAGGGAATGTTGAAATTGAGGGTGTTTGGGAAGGGGGAGGGAAAGTGGGGGAGGAGAATTTGGGGGTAAAATTAGTGTGGGGCCCACTCCAAAATTTTTCCTTCAAAACCAGGTAGAGAATATGAGGCAAAGAGGGGATTTTTTAGAAAATTACTGAACTGCCCTTTTGTCAACTTGAAGCTTTTGCAAAAGTAAGGATAAAATGATAATTTTCTCTCTACCTCACAAACAAACAAAATTATACTTTTTTACTTTTCTTCCCCATACTATTTCACTATCCAAACAAGAGGAGGTAAAATTAATTTTCCCTACCCTCCCATCTCCTCCCAAATAATGGTTGAGGGACTAAGTTAATGGACTGTTGACTTGTATGGCTCAATAGAAGCCGGTAATATTGAGTGACTAAGTTAATGGTTTCGGTTGACTAAATCCTATTATCGTGCTTATTCTATGATTAGAAGCAGTCTGTTTTGGGTGTACCAGAGTGGGTTTTGGGGCTGATATTATAAATAGATGCTAAGAGCCTTTATAATGTATACTTCCTCTAATTGCATAGTGAAATTCTTTCGTCTTCTCGTGGACGTGAGTCAAAAGCCAAACCGTGTAAATCTCGTATTCTTTTGCGTGTGCTTGATTTTCTCTTAAGTCCTAGATCATAACAAGGACTTATCAAATGTAGGTGACGTATGAATTATGCATGAATTGGGTGGACCAATTACAGTCCGCCACGTTAACGCGGTCACCAATAAATTAGGTGGTCCAATGACGTCCAACCACGCTCGCCTTGTTTCAAAAGCGCGTGGTGGGTCAAAAGCGCGTGGTGGGGTCAAGTTCCTTTTGGGGGTTTTAATAGTAGAGTCAAATAAGCTAAAGCCCTAATTTCTATAAGAAAAGTTCCACCAAAACACTTTAATTCAAATTTCCCACCATATTTTTTCAAAAAAAGTAAAAAAGTAATCTTATTTCTCTAGTAAAAGACAAAAAAACTCCAATTTTCAATAAAAAAAAGTAAAAAAAAATTCCATCACAAACAACTAAAAATAAATTACCATCATAACTCATTTATATTTTATTATTTCCTCAAAATAATATTTACTCCACTCAACTACATCAGTAAAGCCCCCAAACATGCCCTAAAGTAGTTGTCAGGCGGTCGCATATGATATATACAATGTGAACGGGAAACCACCCCCTTGTGATGCACTGAAGCTTGCACGAAGTTGTTTCTGAGCCATACCCATCAGAAAACATAGAAGCAATTGTCTTTAAAGCTTGTGCGATGGATGTCGCTCTCAAATTTCAAAGGCGTGCTCAAGAAGATAAACATTTTCTCATGCACAGTAGCGGTGGAGACCGCGACCTCCCCTTGCACTTGCCTGGAAGATTCAAGTAAAAGGATGGATTTCCTTTCCTGGAATGAAATTGGCGCAGCTTGTCTTCAGAGAGCTGCCCCCACCGGATACAAAGGTAATTTTCTTGGGTTGGTTCTACTTTATTTTCTGGGCTTCAGTCTAGAGTCTGAATGACGTACATATATAGTAATTCAATCCAATTTAAGCACAACTGATTACAGGCACCCGTAGAACCAGAGGGGGGCTGGCAGGGGCATTCCACCCCCCCCACCACCACAAGATTTTGTTAGAAAAGACCCTATCTATTTTGAAAACTACCTTCACTTTTTATGTGTGGCCTTCCCTAAAAAATTTTTACATATTGTACCTCTGAAGGAACGTTTCCTGAGTCCGCCCCTGATTACAAGGGTGTTCATTGGCCGGGCTGAGGAATGTCCTGGTCGGGTCATCTATTTTAACAAGCCGTAGCATGACCCGGTCCATGAAACCCCTACCCAATTCGATTTCTAGGTGTCGTCATAAGTTAAGGAAACCTGACCCGCACAAGTCGTTTAACCCATGACCATTCTTCTTTATTCTTCGTCCTTCCTATCTAATCCAAACTTCATTTTTTTTTTAACATGTAAAAGATATAGTTGACTACCTCTTGACTCTTTCTGCTTTATATCCTCGTTTAACAAGGCCATTCTAGGGCATTAGAGTTTTCCTCTTCTTCAATCCCTATATCCTCGTTTAACAAGGCCATTCTAGGGCATTAGAGTTTTCTTCTTCTTCAATCCCCTAAGATCATCAAATTAGCAAAACTTTATTCACCGCATTTAGAGAATCAACATTTGGAAGGTGAGATTCAGTTTATGTTAATCATTTTGTGATTCTATTAACCATTTTGTGATTTTTTTTTCTATGCATTTATGTATTGTCTCAATGAACTTTGATAAGGGTGCTGTTGCAGGCTTCAAGTTTATACACAGTCGTTCTCTTCTTTCAAAGGATTGAATTGAGTTCAGTTTTCTTAAAGTGTCATGTTAGCACTACCTAGGGCTATATCCAATGTGTCTCCCTTTACCTTTTATTAATTAAAGGAAACTGCTAAAGTCTCAAAGTTTAGTATTTCTATTATGACTCAAACCATCAGTAGCTGATGGCAAGATCAATATCAAGTGTAAATGAATGCATATTCAGAGAGTACATTTATGTAGGACGGTTTGGGCTGAATAGATGAACCCCAATATGCTGTATATGTTGTTGCTGCTGCTACATTCATTGCATATATTTTTTCTGCTATAGTGTAAATCAAAGTGAAAAGGATTATTAGATGGATAAATGTTTTAGAAACCTTTGATTGTGGCAGAACTCGAGAGGCAGAGCAACTTAAACTGCATATACGCACAACCCAGAGTTTTTGAAAAACATTTGTAATTTTGCATATCGCCCCCCTCGGAAAAAAATTTTATAAGAATATTTCCCACAGTTTTTGGAAAAAAAATCTTGTATATTTGGATATTGGCCCTTTGACAAATTTTTTGGTAAGATTGTTTTTTGCTTGCCTTATTTTCATTGACTAACTCAAGATCAACAGTGCAAATTACCCTATCGATCCCATTCTAGGCTTTACCTTTAATGCATTTATTAGTTTTTGCTTCATACACCTTATCTTAGCTTGATGAGCTTAAAAAATTGATTGGAAATTATGTGTTCATTGTGAGGTTTTCTATAAAGAGTGTGAGTTTATTAATATGAATTTGAAACTTAACAAAAATTCTATAGTTTAAGTGTGCCTATATGGAGTTAGTTGCTATAATCCCTAAAAGATGTAAATATTCCCTAACAAAATGTATAGGTTTCCATTTCAAAAAAAAAAAAAAAAAAGCAAAACAAAATGTATAGGTACTTAATGACAGAAATCAAAATTTCTCAAATCCCTACCCCTTCTTTGGCTAATGAATCAATAATTAGATGATTCTCGTTAAATATTTATTATGAACATCATATAGCAGTGAGGTTGCATTGGATCTTGGGAGGATTTTCTGCAGTCCAGTCCATCGTTGATCACTGCGACTCCTTTTACACTCATGATTTAAGCTCATCCTAATTGTATGTTCATCAAATCTATATATATATATATATATATATATATATATATATCTACTACACTATTATAAAAGTGAGCAAAATGCACAACTTTTTATTTTTTCTTCACTACACACTTGTCCAATCAAATATAAGATGTGGGCCCCACTTAAGATACTAATAATATAATCTATATATTATTATTACCCTTCTAAAAGATAAGAACTTGGGCCCACTTATATAATAATAATCTATAAGATTATAAAAGAGAAGAACTTGTGTGGGCCCCACTTAGAGAATAATAATATAATATTATTATTACCCTTCCAAAAGATAAGAACTTAGGCCCCACTTATATAATAATAATAAGCTTATAAAAGAGAAGAACTTGTGAGGGCCCCACTTAGATAATAATAATATAATCTATATATTATTATTACCCTTCTAAAAGAGAAGAACTTGGGCCCACTTATATAATAATAATAAGATTATAAAAGAGAGGAACTTGTGTGGGCCCCACCTATATAATAATAATATAATCTATACATTATTATTATTATTATTATTATTATTATTATTTCTCTATCTCTATCTCTATATCTATATCTATATCTATTTATATCTATACCTCTATACCCTTATATAAAAGAGAGTAAAGTATAATACTTTTTTACTACACATCTGCCCAATAAAATGCAAGATGTGGGCCCCACTTAGTATTCTCTATCTCTCTTATCTCTATCTCTCTATCTCTATCTATCTATTCTTATAGAAGAGAACAAAATGACAATGATTTTCACTACACACCATGGCCCACTTATAATTTTCACTAAAGTGTAGTACTTTTTCACTACACACCTGTTCAATAAAATGCAAGATGTAGGCCCCACTTAGTATGATGATTTTTCACTACAAACCTGCCCAATAAAATGCAAAATGTTGGCCCCACTTAGTATTATTATAGATGTATATATATAGATATGCCCAATAAACTGCACGATGTGGGCCCCTCTTAGCATTATTATTTTTCATTACACACCTGCCCAATAAAATGCAATATATGGGCCCCACTTAGTATTATTATTTTTCACTATACACCTGCCCAACAAAATGCAAGAAAAGGAATCAAGTGTATTTTACTTACTACCTTTTTGGTGTTCAATACTTATAATTTTGTGGGAACTTTAAATACTTCACCATCGGCTTAAAAATCAGTTTAAAAGTCACGACAAAAGGTATTAGCTAGCTTGCTACTTTTGTTATTGTTGCTGGCGGCCAATTGGCAGTTGTGTTATAATTCAAATACCAAATTGACTGCACACGAGAGAATTAACATTCTTTTTTTTTTTTTTTTTACCTGAAACAATGCTAATTGTGCAAATAGTTTATATTTATTTATTTATTTATATTTTTTGGTGGAAGTAAAATATACTTGAGTGATATTTGTATTTGAAATTTGAGAGTTAAGAACATCAGAGGTAATTTGATGTTCCTTCAGTTGTATATTATTTATTATGGCTTTTGAAAAATGTATAGGGTCCTCCAAAACTTATAAGCAAATCCCATATATACAAGTACTGCATTTGCATTATTGCTTTATGTTTAGTTTTTTCTTTTTCTTTTTTAAGAAAAAAGTAGCAACTGACAAAATATCATAAATAAGAAAGTGAAATGTACAAGCGTAAACTCATTTTATGTCTGCCCTGTTTTTTTCTCTTTTAATGAAAGTTACCATGAAAAACAATTTAAATATTCTTTTCCCTTTTGCTTCATTTGTTTGTATTTTATTTAGCTAGAATAATTGAGTTTTCAATCTGGCATAATAGTTGTATTGATCTTGATTTATACCCCTGTTGGAAGAATAATCACAAGTTGGATAATGTGATAACTACTACTAAATATTGGTTCTCTTCTAATATTAATGATAGTGGTAGGTCTAATAGATTGCTATCGTAAAAGTATTGTTGGTCTGTACAATTTTTAGTTTCTTAATATACAACTTTTGTGAATTGTTTTATTATAAAAGGGCATTTCAAGGGCATGAATATATTTATTTATTATTGCTCTTACTCAGGAGGTTTAAATTGAAAAACTTTGATAATTTTCTAACACATTTATTTCTTTCATCATTGCAAGCTTCTTGTTCTTGTTCTTCTTCTCATATATTTCAATGAAGCGTCATGCATTTCCTTAAAGGAAAAACGAGAATCTCATATAAATTGCTTGTTATGCTAGCGTTACTATTAACTTCAGAGTCAATGAATGAAGTGATCATTTTAAGTGTAAACAACTAAAATAAGTATTTGATGCTGAGCTACAACAAATTCAGTTTGTCTTTGTTTATTTCGATTTTTTCTTACTTTGATCAACAATCCCATCCTCTATACAGAACAGAGCAGAAGAGTTGATCTAGAATACCTATGTTACATTCTTATGTATTTCTTAAGAGGAAGGTCCAATTCTTTTGCCATATTTGTATTTGTAGTTTTATGTTTTTTGGTATTTTTTCCCTATAGATATCTTTATTTGTGAGCTTCCATTTAACTGAACTTCTATGATTACTTTGTATTATCCTTTTCTTACTGGGTATTAAATATAGCACTTTCTATCAAGCAAAAGAAGATGCTGACTCTTGGAGAGGTATTGCCTCTTTTTACCTGATAGTGGTCCATTTTAGAAAATAAAATAAAGTACATGTTAAATACTAATATTGATCAACAGGTGCTCTGCAAATCTTACCCGTTAGAGTTCATATCATAGTTTCACCATTGTTGATCCCTATCGCTTGAGGACAAGCCGGATTACTTCATTATGCTTGACGATCTGTGTGAGATATTATTCGTCTTTGTAAGTTAAACTAAAACCACCATCTCAATTTTTTTATTCTGATGTCCTTAGGTAGGATATAATTAATTTTTTTTCCTTAATAGAATCTGATTTTGTAGTGAACGTATAATGTTCATGATAATTGATTAGAACAGTAAGCTCATCTGGTTCTTAGTTTTTATTTTTATTTTTTATAGAACTGCAGGTTATCAATTTGATTATACTTTCGACTGGACTCCAACTTTAGCAGGTCAAGTCTACCAAGAAACTGATAAGTCGACCTGGTAGGTTAAATAAAATAAATTTAAATTTCTTGGTACACATTCATGATAAAATATTTAGAAATATGTGATTTTTATCTTCAAAAAGTTATATAAATTCCATATCGATGGTCTTTTGAGATCTCATTTTTCTTACTATATCATCGCTTTATTGTTTTCAAATGTATAGGAAAAAAATAGTGTCAGCTGTATTTGGACATTGCACGGGTCTTGCAATTTGCAATCACCCATTTTCTGTTGAAAGTTGATTTTTAAATGTATTTCAGCTTCTACTAAATTTTTTAAAAGCTTTATTTTTAATTTTTTTTAATAAAACTGTGTTCGGTACACGTGCATTGCACGTGTAGGGCTCCACTAGTATGATTAAAAGACAATTAAACTTGTAAGTTGTAAAATAAAGGGTTGGGATAACCCAATGGGGTTGTTTTTTTGAATGACCTTTATCCATAAAGAGACCTTTCTATCCATCTCATCCCTCAAAATGCCTCCAAGTGGGCCCATCATCTAGACCCCATTTATACAGCATCCAGTCTGCTGGTAGGTGAAAATGTTCACTGGATCTTATATCCATCAATGTTATTTTGGTTATTAGAGATTTACAGAGTAATACTTTTCAAGGAAAAACTGATTTATAAAGTAATAACTATGGCTCTATTTACTTTCCAACTAATATTTCATGACACAAGGTTCTACCCAGATAGAAAGATTGAAAACAAACATGGGTGGGTGTTGGCTCTTCGACATGAGGCATGGGTTGGCTGCCTGGGCACCATGAATTTGAATCCCCTCATATTTACCTGGTGCACGTGTAAGGCAAGCGTGTGTGCTTGGAGGATTAGTCTTAACGGGTTAATATCACAGCGATTGATACCTTTATTGTAGAAAAAAAATGTTTTGAAAAAGGGAAGAAGGTGGATAAGCAGAGTAGTTTTTTTTCCTTTTCTTTTCAATTCCTTAAGTTTTGTTCACGATTATTTTTTTAACAAATTGCAGAGAGTTGTATTTGGAATTTTTTTGTATACTGACATTTTTGCTTACGATTTCTTTTTCTTTTTTAAACAAAATTGCAAAGAGTTTTCCTTGAGACTTTTTTTGTATGCCAACATTTGCCATTGATATCACTACCTTGTGGCCCCTGCTCTATTTGATGGCCCCTGCACTCACCGAACCTACCCATAAGGCCCATTATTGCACAAATAACATATGCTAAGTTATGTTACAAGTTACATATGCATATTGGATCTAAGACCACAAAAATGACTGAAGAAATAATATAAATAGCCGATTGCAAACGTACCAAAGGGATATACAAAAGATTTGATGATTTAATTGAAGCCCTTTTGTGATGAATAATCATGGAATTTGATCTTAATCTGCATGGGATCTTCTCCTTGCCATATCACAGAGTCTGGATAATAGAGAATTCCCTATGACCCGCCTTGAGAACATGAATCCTAAGCTCTACAAGGCAGCAATGAAAGGCGACATGAAGCTCCTAACAAGTATCGTGGAAGTCGACTACCCACCTGACCTCACTCTCTGTCTCACTCCTCAGAAGAATACAGCGCTACACATTGCAGTTAAATTCGAGCAACAAGAGATTGTGAAGAGGATGATCCAACTGTGCCCGTCCCTCATCTCTCAACCCAACTCTAAAGGCGACTCTCCACTTCACGTGGTGGCCAGGGCAGGCCATCTTGACCTCACAAAGCTTCTTACGTGCGCTTTAAATTTAAATTTGACGGAAGGAAACCCAGCTTTGGAGGAAGGAAACCCTGTGCGGCAGGCTGGTAGTGGGGCTTTGAGAATGAGGAACTTGGAAGGTAGTAATCCAATCGATGAGGCACTAAAGAAGAGCCACGGAGAAGTGGCACTGCATTTGTTGACATTTGAAGAGAGACATGAGCTAGCATGTGAGTTGAATGTGGCTGGAGAGAGTCTGCTTTACTTGGCTGCCGAGGCTGGGTTGGATGAAGTTGTGCAGAAAATAATAGACAGTGGAGATTACAACACTCAAGGACCGGATGGGCAGAATCCTTTGCATATCGCAGTAATTAAAGGTCGATTAGGTATGTTTCTCCATCACACTTATGGTGTTCTTGTAGGAGTAGCAATATAATGGGTCCATTTAGACGTGATTGAGTTTTGTTTTCTGACCGGAGGTTTGATAGATCCCAATTTTTAGCACTAAGGCAAATATTAAGTTCAATCCAACATTTATTATAGGATAAATAAATCACAGATTTAGATGAGCGAATTCCAATTCATGGATTGAAGAGATCATCGGTAACAAGGGAAAGTGGATTGAGTGTAGATTTCATTGTTACCTCTTCATGGACTTAAAAGGGGAACATTATGCAAAAGTTCTTCCTTTTTAGCGGTGATGATTTTTTCTTTTATTTTTGTTTTTCAATGAAATTTTGTGATATTTGGGACCTTCTTCAGTATATTATCCTCCACCAGTCTCAACAAACCCAAATTGAAAAACCATACCATTTTTTCTATGTTAGACTTTCTTCTTTTTAATATCTTCTACTACTTTGAGACGATTCTTTTGTTTTTTTTTGTTTTTTTTTTTTTTTTTTGGACTTTTTGTAACCTATTTTTAACTTATCTTAATAGTATTAGGATTTTCACTTATCTAATGTTCAACTTTCTAAACTTGTACTTATCTTAGTTTTCTATTTGTAATTTTATTTACTTTACCATTTAAAATTTCCTCACTTATAACACTTTGACCTCCTTTTCTAACTCATTCTTAAATATTTTTATTGTTTCTTTAAAATTTTAACATTATGAATATTAAATGAATGAGTTGACAAATGCTTTTGTTCTTGCTGAGAATCAATTTTAAAAAGTGTGACGCGCTCCAACTTTTTAATTTCCATGGATTGAGCCCCATATTGATGAATTCAACATCCCAACATACCCTTATATTGGCACTCATGAACAGTTTACTCCAAATAGAGCGGATCTCATTGTTAGATTTAGCATATAGAAAAACATGATTAATATTTACAAGAATTAAGCATGCATTTCGGATTTGAGTAATCCAACAATTGTTAGATTCACCATGAAAAACAAGATTTATATTTACTAGAACAGACCATGATTTCATTATCATGATTCATCATTTATTTAAATATAGATGATTTAACGGTAAAATTCCCCTTAAATCCCGTAAGGACAATATGGGCCGCCTGCCACAATTTATGTATTTATTATTTCTTTGAACTTTTCGACCCGAACGGCGATGTACTAACAGTTCAACAAAGATGAATGATAATATGACCTTTCATCGCAGTCAGAATTTTCAGTTCTTTCACACTTCTTTTCTCTTTTAATGAATTATAAGCCATACATGCAACATCGGATTCTTATAAATAAATAAAAAAAAAGATATACAAATTCTTATTGGGCTTAAAATCAAGCTACCTAGTCCCTAATCCCACATAATCCTAATTTGTAATTTTTTTTTTTTTTTGGAAATATGCCTTTATCTTCTCTAAAAGACTTAAGATATGAGATACTATTCATTTTTTTTAAAAGGTTTCGTATTGGGGTTGATACAATCTTGGCAGGGCTGGCACTCAACCAATCCGAATGGGTCTCAATTGCATCTTTAAAGGTTTTTAACTCAATGCCAAATTAGAGAGAATTGGACCTAATTCCTATCCAATTTCTACTTATTTTAGGTTAAAATTTGTTACAAAGTTTGTGGGCTTGCATTGGCCTAGCAGTACAACGGAGTTTTGATAAGCAATAATCCACAAAAGTTTAGATTATTGGATGTTGATTTAAGGATATGTTACAAAAGAAACTTTACTCATTATACATGTAATTTATGGCTTTAAATAGGAGAACCTGTAAGGTTCATTTGATTTATTATTTTGGTAATAATTATAGATCCCAAGCCCTCTTGTGTATGGTAGTTCAGTAGTCGGTCTCATAAACTCCTGGTTGTGTCTATGTTTGAAAAAGGTAGTAGAGAGATTCAGTTGCACAGAAGGTTTAGAATGTCTAGATCTTAGACTCCTTTTGTCCAAGATTGAAAAGCTCCCCGAGTTGACTCTTGACCTTCCAGAGTCATTTGGTTTTGACAAAGGATCGAGTCAAATACAAGGGAGACATGGCCAAGTCACCTCATTTTAGTAAATTGTTTGCATTCTAAACCATTTGATAGGTAGAATTGATTTTAAATAATTAATGTATATTTTAAACGATTATTCATGAGGTTTGGACTCATCAATTTATAAATGATGATTGGTTTGTAATTTAAAATTTATATTTGATCTTTTACATTTAATATTTAGATTAACAACTTATGTAATAAGCAATATTTTTTTCTTTATTTTTCTTATTATAGATTTTTTTTCTTGGATATATAAATTTATTTACTTGAATTGATTATCAAGAATGTATGTAAGTAAATGTATATTTATATTTTATAAGTATTTAATTTATTTTTAAATTAGTTTTAAATATATATATATATAACTCTCTCAAGTCTTCACAATGGCTCTATCGAGTCAACTGTTTAGCATTGGACGAGTCATATTCAAGTCACAGTTTTTAAACTTTGCTTTAGTCTCGGTATTTTCACGTGGCTTTTCAAGATTAGCCATATGCATATAGCCAGGCCCAAAGGATGTTGACAATCATCCTGTCTAACGCCATACGGAAGACTTGCTGAAATATAAACACCTTTTACTTTTCATGTTGGCAGTCAATTCTATGTTCTTATAGTAGATGGTAATTTTCAACATCAAATGTGTCTTTTCTTCTTTAATATTATTTCTTAAAACGACCAATCCATAAAACCTCTTGTATGAGGTGGCTCCTCTTGACACGATGAACAAGGGTTAATACCAAAAAATTGGGCCCACATTGAGGCTAATCATGAAGTGACTAAAAAAAAAATTTTTCCAATGTGAATGGCAGGAGTGGTGAAGATTTTGCTGGATAAAGAGAGTAATTTCATCCCACAAGCAGATCGCTTTGGAAATACAGTGTTACACTATGCATCAGCTAAAAGCTACCGTAGGGTTCGCAAGGACAAGGACAATAACAAATACAAGGAGCGCCTTTGGACTGAAGATCGTAATCAAATACAAATCCTTCGGCTATTGCTAGAAGCCAACCCATCTCTAGCGTATGTACCCAACATAAATGGCGATTATCCTCTTTTCATTGCCATTAGAAAAGGTTTTGGTTGGGCCGTTGACACTATACTTAATCACTGTCCTGACTCTGCTGAGTTGGTCAACCAAAAAGGACAAAATGCCCTTCACCTTGCTGTGAAGGAGAACGGGTACATCATTTACTGGCTAGCACATAGGCTGGAGTTTAAGAAGCTGATTAACGAACCCGATAACGATGGGAACACGCCAATACATCTGGCCACTCTGACCAACCAAGAAGATATGGTGAAGCTTTTGATTGATATTAATTTGGAGACGGTTGACTTGACAATGAGCAACGAAGAGGGCCTCACAGCTATGGATATTTGTGGATACACGGAAAGAGAGGTATTTTTTTTTCTTATTTTTTTTCCTTTTTAGTAAATTAAAATAGAGGTATTGGTTAGTAACACTAGGTCTAGTTAGAGGTTGAGACCACGGAACAAGAGAAATTCTATTACCGGGCCCATGCCTATGAAAAGGAATTATCTCCTGCAGGACAACTCTATTATGAGTGAAATACTAAAAATGTCCGTCGATATGAAACGACATACATCTTGAGTATTAGTTTCAAATTTGGAGGTTCCAGCTACACTAGATGGATTTATTCTCCTTGACATAGGATTATCTTATTCTGATAGGTGTGATCTAAAGGTCGTTCACTAGATTTTTATGATTCTACTTTTACAATCCATAGGATCTCATGCTTGTTTGTAGAGTAGAATAAAATGAAAAAAGTTTCAGTGTCAAATCAAAAGAAAAAAAAAAGGTGGAGGGAGTTGGGAGTAAAAAGCATAAAATGATTAAAAATATACTTTTAAAATCCACAAAATCACAAGAGAGATACTCTTAAAGGATACAACATGAGGAAAAAAAAAGGTAATCTTGTAAAGCCCAAAATGAGAAAAAAAAAAAAAAAGTTCTCTTACTCCCAACTCTCTTGGCTTTCTGTTTCAATCATACTTCTCATTCTATTTTTCCAAAAGAAAAAAGTCATTTGATGTTTATTTTTTAAAATTTACCTTTTATTCAATTCCTATATATTCTAGTGCAAACAAGTAGGCCCATGATGTATCAATCATAAATTGGAAAATAGAGAGTTATTAGGACCTTTCCCATGATGTAAATCTGGATTATAACCTTCCTCTCCTAATAGCTCCATTAGTATATGGACAATCCATTTCCATCAAATGTACAAACCATCCATGATCATCATTCCTTTATTTCACCCTATATTATCTCCATTCAGCTCATATGAAATTAGTAAGTCAACAAAGTCAAAGTCGTCCAGTCAATGCCTGTGTATAGCCTGAATATTCTGTCCATCATCTCAATTTAGCTCATATGGATTTGATGAGCAAATCAATGCCGCCCTGTCACTGACTGTATATTGTGTACGTCCATGATTATCTTCCTAAAAATCAAGGCGAAGTAAGTAGAACTTGGATCACCATGCTCTTATGGGATCTAAATCTAGATTTGATTTTGCAATGGATCTTAAGAATATTCAGATGTCAAGATCTAGTCTGCAAGATTCTTGAGGTAAAAATGAAAACCTTCTTAGAGTCAACCTATCTTAAGGGTCTCCATGCCTGTAAGTTATACAATTTCAAACCTTTAATCGTCAAACTATGGTTAATTTATTACTTTCGTAGAAATGGGGCAAATTTCGCTTATTTAGGCATTGGTCCCTATGAGGTGGCTAGATGGGGCGCACTTGCGGGCCATTGATGATCGGACAAAGGGGGATGAGAAGTTCCACTTGTGATGGGTCCATATACCAAATTTGGGGTCAATTTATCCTTTAATCCATTGATTTGTGGCCCACAAAGTGTAACAAGGTATATATATATATATATATATATATATATATATATATATATATAGGGAGCGTTATAAAACTCCTAGGGATTTTTTTTTTTCTAAAAATGCCCCTCCTGATTGGGTCCACTATGGTGAATGACAAGCATGGAGTGCCGTTGGATGGAATAATCTAGATGAGATCTACTTATGTGAAAATTTTTAACTTCTTTAAGTTATCCTAACCCTTGATCCATGGTCCCAAAGTTTAATGGTTTTAAAGGCATTGCTTTCTTGTGATTTCAATCCAACGGTGAATAAAAGGTCTTTATACCAATTGCCAACCCTGCCCTTGCCCTTGCGCCCCCCCACCCTAGTGGAACCCCATAGCGAGGTGTGCAATGGATAATGTGTGCGTTGATGGTGGATCGGATTCTAATCCCACCGAAATTTGAATCATCAAGAAAGAAGATAGTTTTGGGTAGTTTTAATGTTAGGGGCGTGTTGTGCTTGATTTAGATGGGCAGTAGAGGATCCATGTTTAAAGACGTGTGGGTCCAAACCACATGGCTTGGCCTAAAACACCGATTGAAGGTATATGTAACCAATTCAAAGAAAACACGCTATTGAGGGCACACTCTAATTCCCATTCTAGAATTTTTTAATGGAAATCCATCTGGGTAGAAACCTACAAATCCCAAAGGATCAACTACAGCGAAATGATCGAAATAGTCTTTAGAATGATCTAAAATTTTGAATTTAGACTGCTCGTCTAAGTTCAACATTTGAAAAATTCTAAGACATCAGAATTAGTTTACACAAATTTGAGAGATATTGAAATTCTGCCAACAATTCCTTAAATTCTTCCTATCAAGTAGACCCTAAATCATTAATTTTCCTTTTTTTTTTATTTTTTATGATTATGACAGCATCCGATCCGCGACACATTGAGAGAATCTGGAGCCGTCCCTGGTCGCCACAGATGGCAAGAGCGGTTCCCATTTCCATTCCGAATCAAAAAATTGAAGATTAGCTCAGAATTTAAAAAATTAGGTCTCCAGATACTTCCTATTGTCACATCACTAGTGGCTACAGTCACTTTTGCTGCTGCTTTTACAGTGCCAGGAGGATACAAGAATGATGGCCCTCGTGAAGGCTTACCTGTCTTTATGAGAAACGCAGCACTACACGCTTTTGTGCTTTCAGATATTCTCGCCTTTTGCAGTTCTATGGCCGCCACAGTATTTCTCATCTATGCCAATGCCGTTTTTGAGGATACAGTCAAGATTTATGATGTGTTACTGACATGCTATTATATATCAGGGGTTGCCATCCTTGCAGCTATAACTGCTTTTCTGACTGCTGTGTACGTGTTGACATCAAAAGAAAGCTTGTGGCTGGCTGTTACATCTTTGTTGTTGGGCTCTGCTATTCCACTCTTTCTTGTTTTCTATATATGGGGCTTAGAAATCCGAAAAAGGTATTGGTATCTTATAAAGAGAAGAATCATTTTATTTGATCGTCGGAGAGATAATGTCTAATAATTTATGCCAATTTGATCTAGACGCTTTTGATTTCTCTCAATCAATAAACATTTTTTTTAGTTTCACATTTTTATTGTTTGAATCAATTCATAGTCTTGCTATGGCCCATTTGTTTGAATGGATTTACAATTCCTAAGAAACCATGGTAAAATGGTTTTGGATAAAGGATTATTAAAAAGGTGCATGACATGTAAGGATATAAGCTGGATATCTAAATAGGAGACGTAGGTAATTACGGTCATAACTTATCTATGTTTTTAATTGTCATCTTTGTTTAATATATTTCCATTAAAAGGGTTATAGTTTAATAGCCATTATGAGTGTTAACCTTTGTTTATTCAATTTTAGAACTCCCAGGTATCCAATTTCATGCAAACAACTATGCCTAAATGAGACTACTCTTCTAATCTTTCTATGTTTAAAGAAATGGAAAATTTGAAAAATTATTAATGCGGCTGTTGAATAGGTCAACAAAATTACCGTTGCATATTCTCTCCTCATGTGATGTTAGTAACTTTCAATGACTAAAAAATAGCCAAGAAAATAAAAACAAAAGAGCTCAAGCTTTTAAAGTCATCTCCCTCAAAAGTGTAGGGAACTACGTTCGATGCAGAAGTAGCATAAAGATCGGGCTCCCCTTTTTTTTTTTTGGAGCAATCTTCTCCAGCCTAGAAACCTAGCTTTCTCTATTTTTATATAAATGATTAATTGTATATGAAAGGAGAGTTTATATCCAGATGTCTTTAGTCAGGTCCTTAGGTGACTTGATATTAGAAGGCCATTGAAGAAAGATAAAGATGAAGGAGAAGAAATATTTTGATTGTGTGTGTGAGTCCTTCATCGTGTGCGAGTTATCGAATGACTAGAAAGTCAAAACCACTTTTCGTTTAATTTCAAAAGATCTTGAACATGTTTCCTCAAAAAGAAATATTCCTTATATATGGGACTGAGATTTCCACCTAAATAGAAGTCTGATCATCAAATCATCAGTGTTAAAGAAAAAAATTGTTCAGTGTTAAAGAAAAAAATTGTTCTTACCAATTTTATTGTTTGCTAATTTTATTTGCACTAAACAGTAGAAAAACCTATTTGTCATAAAGAAATGATAAATCTCTCTTACAAAATGGTTACACAAACATGACTTTAAGGTGAAAATATGTTCTGTTTCGTCATTTTGATGCGACATACAACAGCTGAACGTGGGTGGGTGGCATCGGAAAATAGTGGTTGTTGGAAAGCTTTTAGTTAAACTCCGCCCCCCTCTTTTTCTTTTCTTTTTTTTTTTAGGAGTCAACAAACTGCATAGAAAATGTTTTCTTCAATGATATCATTATTAGCATGCATTGGACATGTTCAAGCCATCTAAAATCATTTTCTCTTAATTTATCTCCTATTGATGGCAACCCTAGATGCTCCCAAATGCTCTCATTTTCTTATTCTACCTTTCCTAGTCTTACCACACATCAATCTCTACTTTGCCTCTAACAATGGTGGGAAAATACTGAATCATGTGTCTATTGGGAAAACCATTGAACACAAATGAGCAGTTGATGCATGAATATACGAATGTTTGTGGTCTAAGACTCTCATTGGATAATCATTCATGGTGGAAGTAGATATTTTCTACTATCCCTTTTATAGCTTCACTAGTGTGTTTGTTTAGCAATATGATTTTTTTTTTTGGTACCCCATGGTGTCTCTCGCCCAGTAATAAATGAGCTTGACATCCCAAGGTGTCTCCCTCCCAGAAGCCTTTGGCCCTGAGCCCGAGGGACAATTGAATCAAGACAACCAAGAACTAATCCATATGGGAACGTGAAAACCATCCCATTCACATGCACCAGGTATGGGAAGTGGCCATTGAAGGCAAGTGTTGAACACAAGCCTCTCCGCTCCCAAAGGTGCAGTGTCCTTGGCTAACTGAGGTAGCACTTATTGAGAGTGGACTAGTGCATTTTTAACATCCAGACATTATTATAAACAAAAAAATCATAAATGAGTTGCTGTTCACAAGCATCAGTCGAGTGAAAAAATAAAATGTATTGGCCAATACAGATCACGGCACAGTGAAAGGTGCTTACTATTGCAAACTTGAGGAATTATTGCGAGACCAAATCATGTCACCAATAAAAGAATAAAAATTAAAATTAAAAAATTAATTTTAAAAGACATTATGAATACTGCTATATCATTGCATTACAGCACTCACCAGAATGTTCAAATCATGTGATTATCGTACTCATGCGTTTTAACCTCTGTGCCATTGATGATTTATCTTCTCCTACCTATGTCAAGAACACTCTAAAATACATTTTCTATCAAATAAGTGATGTTATGCCACTGCAGGATACCGGAACTCAAAAAAGTTACAAGAAAAATAATGTGAATCATACCCTGAAATCATGCTTAAAACAAGAGCTCCAGCTTTCTTATGGAAGCAGATAGAGAAGAAAGGATTAGCTCATTGAATGGTGGGGCGCACTTTCAGAAACTGATGGTATTTACAAATATGCAAAATATACATCACTTCTATGATGGATGAACAAAATCCCATTCACCTCACAAAAGGATCGGACTCACAAAAGGATCGGACTCACCCATACAAACCAGCTTCTCTTCAATATAATGAACATATACAAAAGAAGGGAGATAAAATTAAAAAAGAATTGGAGTAAAACGTCAAAATCTTGAGCCGACAAATTCTCCCAATTTACACTTTGTACACTCCAGCGGCATCACGATCATATTCAGCCATTAAGCTTTGCTGAGGACTGGCTGAGATTGTATTCCTCTGTGTACTGTGATTGATCCCAAAGCTCCTCTAGTCCACTGAGGATGGTTTTCAACCCCTTTACCCCAGACCCCATTTTGGGATCTTCATAAAGGCTACCATTAGAAGATTTTGAGTGGGTAGTGGCACCTTGCTTCATGTTTCAGAATGGGAAAAAATCAGCGAGAGAGATGGTAACACTAACATTCAAGTTAGAGATACGAGTTTCAAGGCATAATGCAGTAACTCGATTTTGTCCCGAATCATGTGTGTGCAATTAACCAAGATGTGAGGTCATCCAATCACCAAGACAAAGATTTGCATCAAGAAACAGTAAAGAAACAGAAAATGAAAACGATATCACTACAAGCCAACGCAAATTATTTTCAGTCCAAGAAAAGCGAGACTTCCACAATGAGGGTTATAACACTCTCTACTCTCTTTTTTCTTTCCTTTCTTTCGACGGAGAATAATGGAAGAATTTTATCACGAAAATAATTACCGAGCAAAGAGATGTGAAAATACAGCATTCAACAAAAAAAAAAAAAAAAAATGATGGGTGAGGAGCTAGGCTCAAATGATAATAATGTGCTTCATCATCAGTCATGACATGAAACTAAGACGGAAAACTCCATCCTCGACAACCCAGATTAGGCAATGCAATCAGTTCCAAGTTTGCATATCTTCATATCTGAAATATATGGGAAGAGTAGAATTTCATTAACACAAAAAAATCATCACCGTCTTTTAGACATCCCAGCGGCCCAAGCAATTGCATTCCTGAATAATCTTCTACAATTACAGGCATTTGTAAATTTGATGGCTAGAATCTCTTCCAGAATAAACCGTCCTACCCACCCTGGCCTAGGAAGAGCAAGAGTTAAAAAAGTCTGTTTACAATTCTAGAAATGAAATTATCATGGAAGCCCAACCTGCCAACGCAGAAGATTTCCCTTAAAATTATCATTTCCTAAGGAGCACCTTCCACTAGGTGGATTATCCTGATCAAGAACATCAGATAGTGACAGGAGCAATGACAGCAGGTCATCCTTACCATCCCCATTTGGTTGGGAAGCAACCCGCTTGAAGAAGATTGTGTATGAGTCTAAGAAGAAAAGGGAAAGAAACAACCAAAACCAGAACTTAAACAATAGTATTTTCTTCAACAGCATGCTCCCCATTGTCACTAGTACTAGTACACTCCCCTTACCCTGGTATGAACACAACACATGCTCCCCTGATAATAAACACAACACATACACCCTCTAGAATAATTTAAAAGAAAAACAAAAGGACATGGCTTCTATAGAAATGAAGTGTATACCAATCCTACTAGGAGTATAAATTTGTGCCCCTTTCTTGAAGTAGGATAACCAAGTAGTAGTATATTAAATTTAATGGATTTTGCATCCAGTTTGTCATGAAAACGATTAGAAACGTCGACAAGTAGTACCTCCACATATCCTGGGGAGAATCTGATAACAAATGTTTATGAGACTTAAGAACATTAATAGGGGTTTACCACTGCCTGGTGCATATTACTTGGCACTTCTTTGAACCCCAAGAAGAGCAAGAAGCTGACAATGGTGCCCAAGTTCTGAGCAGAGGCTGAGCACTGTTCTATGTCCTCTGCCACAAGTGAAGTATTTTGGCTACAAGTCCTCCAAGAATTTGGAGTAATTCGGAAGGAAGCAACCCCCTCTTATAGCTGAAAACATTTATGCCATTCAAATTGCGAATTCTGTCTTCTGTGAGCACACAAAACATATAGATGTTGATTCAAATTTCCTCATTTAGCAATTTCCTCATTTAGCTTGATCCAAATTGAATTTCACGATTGTATCAGCTGATTCAAATTTCCTCATTTAGCCTGATCCAAATTGAATTTCACGATTGTATCAGCTAACTGTATCCTTGTTCCCCTCATTCAAATTGGACATGTTCAAGCCATCTAAAATTATTTTTTCTTAATTTATCTCCTATTGATGGCAACCCTAAATGATCCCAAATGCTCTCAATTTCTCATTTTACCTTTCCTAGTCTTGCCACTATTGAGGATTGGGCTCCACCCAATGGGGAATATTAAAAAGAATTTCTGCTGTCTCTACTAACGCCTTAAGGTTTTAGTAGTAATTGTTAGCTAAAGAAATTTATTATGGTATCAGAGCCAACCGGTCGTGAGTTCGAATCCCAAGAGGAACGACTCGGCGTAGAAAAAAAAAAAAGAGCGTGTCGCCGAAAGTGCGCCGACCGGGTTCCACTTGAGGGGGAGTATTGAGGATTGGGCTCCACCCAATGGGGAATATTAAAAAGAATTTCCGCTGCCTCTACTAACGCCTTAAGGTTTTAGTAGTAATTGTTAGCTAAAGAAATTTATTATATGGAACAACCCCAAGGTTTTGTAGATCCCAATCGACCTACCCATGTGTGCAAATTACATAAAGCCATCTATGGGCTCAAGCAAGCCCCGCGGGCATGGTATCTCCTGCTCACAAATTATTTACAAAGTAATGGATTCATTGGGTCCAACGCAGACACCTCTCTCTTTGTGAGACAACTTGGTGGAGACATTATAATTTTGCTCATTTATGTTGATGACATTGTCATAACCAGCAATCATGTTGCAGCCATACCAAAGTCATCTATATATACATCATAATACAAAGACATCATAATACAAATGTAATAGAGATAATTCTCTCAATCTATATATACATCATAATACAAAGACAAATGTAAGCTTGCAAATCATCAATCTCCACAGCCACAGTCATCTCTACTTTGTCTTTATTTAACAATGGTGGAAAGATTCTGAATCTTATGTCTATTGGGAAAACCATTGAACACTGTTTTTTTGAGTAGGATAAATCTTGAAGAGAGCAAATGAGCATTGATGCATGTGTAAACAGATGTTTGGGGTCTAAGACTCTCATTGTATAATCATTCATGGTAGAAGTAGATATTTTCTACCATCCCTCTTTATGGCTTGACTAGCGTGTTTGTTTAGCAAGGGGGTTTTTTTACTTTTTTTTTTTTTTTGTTTTTATCCCAGCTTACCTCTAGTGATGGAGCCCTCAGCTAAGGGAAGTACACCTCCGGTGAGATGGGTTAACCCTCTGGTGAGGGGAGTTGACATCTGGTGAGGTAGCACAGCCTCGAGTGAGGAAAGATACATGTCCATGGTCGAACCTTGGGCAGGCAAGTAAGAACAGGTGCCTCTTTCCACTAGGGTAAGCAAGGGGAAGTTAAAAGAGAGGAAAATACCACGGTTTTACTTCATGCTGTTTGGATGGAATAAGGGGAGAATAAAGTTTGCCCAATCCTGCATTCTATTTGGATGAACAAAGGGGATGGGCGAGTAAACTTCCATGTGACATAATGGCCCCTCATTTTTTTACTCTCCGTAACTGTAATGATTTGAGGAAAAGTAGAATTTTGTCTACTAATGATTTTTACTTGAACACCCTCGCTGTAATTCATGATTGGCCCCTTACTTTCCATTTACTCTCATGTAAACAAACAGAAAGTTAAGCCTGAAAAACTTCCATTTGCATTTAGTAATTTTGAGTCTCTCAAAATGGAAAGAACGTAGGTAGAGAAACTGTATTAAAAACAACTCTCCATGGGTTGTAAAAACAGCATGAATTTGAATACGGAATTCAAGGATTTGGTCCAAATAAAAAGTATGTTGCTGGTGACGATCAGGTCATTCTATGCATGTTACTTCTTGTTAGGCCCATTGGATGAGATGGGATAGATTAATAAGCACAAGCCTGGCCTTTGTTTTCGTTTTTGCTAAGCTCCTCAGAGTAGAGCAAATCAGTTGACTTCCAAGCCCAAGAATTGTTGACAGTTGAAAAGGATAGATATTCATCATAGGCGGAATAAGTGTAAACAGAAGTGTGTGGACTCAAAATCCATAGTTTTGACTCTAAAAACAAATAACTAACCTAATTAATAACAACAAATAACCTTTATCTTGGTTCTAAAGGTGCGGAAGTAATCTCTCTTATAGCTGAAGTTTGACAGACTAGTGCAATTTTAACATCCAGACATTATTATAAACAGTAATAACTGAGCTTGATATACCAAAGCATCTCTTGCCCAGGAGCCTTTGCCTTGAGCCCGTCAAACAATTGAATCAGGACAACCAAGAATTTATCCAAAGGGACATATGCAAACCCTCCCATCCACATGCGGACCGGGTAAAACTATGAGAGGTGGCCGTTGAAGGCAAGTGTCGAACATAAGACCTCTTCGCTTTTAGAGGCGCAGAGTCACTGGCTAACTGAGGTACCACTTACTGAGAGTGGACTAGTGCATTTTTGTGTAACAACTTCTTCTCTGAATAGAGAACTTTCATCCTCTCTAAATAGAGATATTGCCTTTGCCGCAAAAAGTTGATGTACTTCTTCTCTGAATAGAGAACCTTTATCTTCTCTCAATAGACATTAGACCACTCTTAATTTATCATTAATCCTAATTTATAATTCTTTGAAATATTACAATTGGATTTTAGAGCAAAGCAATTAAACTTTGACTACCCGAGATGAACGACAAAGATGATTTGATGCATCTGAACATGGGTCAGAGTTACAAACTTTAACTCTAAATGTGGGGTCCACTTGAATACAATAGTCCTAGAAGTAAGGAGATAGAAAGAAATTATCATCAACTAGTGGCTCGTGGTTAAAGTTCAACGCCACTCACTGATTATGCATACATATCTAAGATCCCAAACTTTTAGAGTTTACATTAATGATGAAAATCAATCTAATCACTGACAACTAGAATTCGCTGTCATTGGACATGTCTTCAAAAGATTGCCTCCTATGGAGCTCTCACCAGGATCAAGGCCTCTCTCTCCAGGATGCTTGGCAAATCATCAGATCTTGCAGACATTCTGCAAACTGGTCGATATGGGCTCCGCTGGTCTGGAACTTCATTAAGCAGCCTAGGGTCTCTTTCGTTGCTTGGAGGCTGCTACACGGAAAGACCCCTACTCAAGCTTGGGCTCAACATTCTCGAATCAGTCTTGCCTCTAGGTGCAGCCTGTGCTTCCAAGATCAGGAGTCTACTCTGCATCTTCTTTTCCTCTGTTCTTTCTCCTTAGCAATTTGGAATTGGATCCTCTCCTCTGCTGGCATGGTTGTTGCTGGTCCTCTTCTTCCTTCTAAGATTTGGCACGCTCTTTCCCTTCAAAGTGATAGATTGGCCTGCAAAGGAGCTGCTGTCATTTTCTTCTCTACAGCTTTTGCCATATGGAACTGCAGAAATGATACCATTTTTTCTAACTCAAGAGCCTCCTAGACGAAGGTTATTTTATACCTGACTGAGCTCCTTTCTATCTCTCTCAAGCATATTGCCAAGCCTTTTTCTGGTAGACATCTGCAAAATTTTAGTAATTTTTTGTTCTCAAATTCTTAAGCCTGGCATGTGTGTCTTGGCCTTTGTTTCTTTGTTTCTCTTCTCCCCTTGTGCTGTGGCTCTTTGAGCTTCTTCTTTTCAAGGCGCCTTGCCTTTGTTTTCCTCCCCCCTTTCTCTTAATACAATTTGCCTTTTAGCAAAAAAAAAAAAAAAAAAAAAAAAAAAAAAAAAAGAATTCGCTTTCATTGAAGAATATGTTCATGGTGGCAATCGTAGAATCAAACATCGGTGGCAGTATTGTGATCTGATATCCATCAATAAATTTTTCCTAAGATTATTATATTTGACACAATGTTAAATCTCTATCATTAATTACTAATTAGAGGGATTATTTACAATTTTATGGTAGAAATCCTTATATACAATATATATTGTACATATTATTTATTTTATATATTAAGAGGACAAAAGGCCATGTCAGTCCCTTTCAGCCAGCTAAGTCACGCCCTATCTTGGCTCTTAAGGTTGCAAGCTTTTCAAAATTCAGCTCTACGCTACCCTAGAGGTTTAGGAAAAAAAAGAAAAGCCCTCGCTTTTTTCATGCTTTTGCTGATGAGACGGGCCAGGCCCCCTGCTCCCTGATTAAAGAGCTGGATTGATAACCCTAGTTGCAATGAATGACTTTCTACTACCATAATAATAATAATAATAATAATAATAATAATAATAATAATAATAATAATAATAATAGTTGTAGTTGTCACTCAGCTGTGCTACAACTGGTTAGAGACGTGATGTTTGAGTAGAGTACATGAGTTTGATTTGTACTTATTTCATTTCTACCATATGCATGCATGAATACCACCTAAAACCAAGTACAACCTTCCCTGCATATTTGTTTTAATTATTAGTTGTGAAGTAAGTTAAAATAGATGTCAAATCAATAAGAAATGTAATATTAGGTAAAATGAAGTACACTTTCTAGTAAAGTGAATATGCATTTATTCCGCGAGATAAGGTAAAATGAAGTGAGAAGTGAAGTCAACAAGTGGTAAATTAATTACTTTACTTGAGTTTTATGAGAAAAATTCTTTTGGAGCTGGTAAAGTAATGGTACAATTTTTTGGTGGCTGAAACTTAACTTTCCCACCTTTTGTGCCAACCAAACATGATAAATTAAATATAAGCTTTGGCAGATGAAATTACTTTAACACTTAGAAAAACAAATAATTATTATATATGAAGCGAAGTGAATCCAATTGCAAAATTAGCCAATTGGATTCAATTGATTTTGACTGAATTTTATTGACCTTTCTCACAATAACCCTCCCATGTTTGTAACTCCTAATTAACAAAAACGTCTCCCTCTTCAATTGCAATCGATTGTTTTGATTGTCCCTCAACTTTCACAAACCCTAGCTCCCACGTACATAACTCCCACACGACCATAACTCTTCATATCAAGTCCTATTTAGTGAAAATTTTTCTCCTCATTCTTCTCAGGAACGGCCTTATAATTTCTTATCTTCTTCTCATCTAAGGTGATATATAGAAAGCAACAATCATGTTTCATCTGCTTGCGATCATCTCATCTTTGCCTACTATACTGGCCATTGATTCGAATAAATCACTCGCATTATTGAGGTAACCAAAATCAGTATTTCTCTGATTTCTTTTAAGTCTTTTACGGTTCCTCAATTTCCATTTCTTACTCTCTATTTTGCATCCGCTTAACAATCTATTTTTTTATAAATATATTTATATTGACATTCTTCATTTAACCAAAGTGCTTTCTCTCTCTCAAATAAAAACAAGAGAAAAACCCTAAATCCCAGATTTAAGGCTCAAAAGTGTTATTTTTCATGAAACTTACAAGAGAAATGCAAGATTATGAAAAAAAAATTCAAATAAATCAAAATCCAAATATTGAATTTAAATTTTTTAAAATTCCCAACACTAACGATGGTGAATCAGTTCAAGACTTGATTCCGATTGTACAAACAAAAACAAATGTGAAGGAGAGGACTCAATCTTTTGTGAGATCTAAACTATCCATGAGATGCACAGTGGTAGTCTTAGATATGTGTGAGGTTCTACTTTGATTGAAGTGTATCACCAAATGATTAGATGATTAGAGTTCAACGACATCCTCTAAATTTGTTCAAGCTGTTTTTTTTTCTACGAATATCACCTTTAATCAAAATTAAGATTTTCCAGTGGCGATTTCCGATCCATTACGATTTTGTACACACTCTTTGGGTACCCCTTACTTTTCTTTAAGTTGAATTATGCATCTATGAGTCACCGAAATTGGATCTTAAATTTTCAGCTAATATTTTCCTTTCATATATTATATATATTTCTTTATTTATTCGTAATCCAAGCAACATCATTTATAGTGTTCCTTACATTGCTTTTCATTTATCTACTTTTGATTAATTTTCTCATGTTCGAGAAAATGCCACAACGAGCTTATATGGTGGTGTGGAGTTTTAGGATGTCTGGTATGTTTGTGGCTTGTAGTTTTTTTTTTTTTTTTTTAAAGATATGTTTGTGACTTGTGTTGATTTAGTTTTACTACGTTTGGGCTGATAGGGATGCCATTCCATGCTTATGTAATTCTATAAACATTTTTCTTTGACTATTATTATTTTATATTTTAGTCCTCTTCAATTTTGACCATTGTATTATGTTATAGCTTATTGTTCTGGAATTCAATTTTGATCACCAAATCCAATTTTGACCTTTTTTTTTTTTACCTTCAACAATTTTATTTTTTAATCTTTTTAATTGATTTTATAATTTATTTTCTTAACTTTCTTTTTTAATTCTCTTTTATTTCCTTTCTTAATATCATTTCTTAAATGTATTCCAATAGAAAATGGTCACGTCAATGTCATTTAATTCAAAATAGTTCTCTTCTTAATTCTCCTCTTAATTTCATTTCTTAATAGCAGCAGTGTCATGAAACAAAGAATTGTAACGCCATTATATATATATATATATATTTTATTGTTTCCTTTTGTTAGTTATTTTAGTTTATTTTCTTAAAGGCAATGTTAATGGGAGAATCGTAACCGTCATGTACTTTGATAGTAATTGTCATTGCTGGTGAAACATCTATCATAAAATATTTGAATATTTAACAAATTAGAAAGCAACAATCCACCCCAAACCATAATAAAAAGTGCCATTTATTTTGGGGCTCCATACCATATCCTTGTAACCCTCAAATATCCAAATAATAATAACAATTATAATAGTGGCGGCGGCGGCGGCGGCAGCGGCGGCGGCGGTGGCAGTATAACAGTAATGATAATGCTCCAAAATTAACACCAAGAAAAAAATATACAGAAGAACTGAAAACTATTAATATTATAAAAGATGAAGAAGTAAATAGAATGATAGTATGTGTTAGATTATTCATGGCTAAAGTGACAGTTATGCAATGTAGGCACTCCATAGATTGAATTGAAAATCATTTTTTTTTTGTATGACTTCTCAAAGCGGTCCATAATCTTTGCTAAAATGAATGAAAGAAATTAGTGGCAATAAACATCATTCCATATATCTGTCTCATAGCACATGCTTGGTGAGAGTCTTAGACTTATCATTAATCTGTTACTGAGTCTCATTCAAGGTTTCAAGTATCATGTTGGACGTTGTATACATTTTTTTTTCAAAAATAGATACGTATATTGACTCTGCATTGACTTTTTTTTATCCGAATTAAACAATGGTCGTAGCTTGAAAAATAGAAAAAAAAAATTGTGTCTCTAAGGAATATATGAATAATGAAACTACTGTCTATGGTGTTGATCATGAATTTCAAATCTTACATATATATTAATTAATTTTTATTACAATTTTTTGAACATCTTAATAAAGATAACATTATTTTTTCTTTTTATGAGTTATATCAATATTTTTATAAATATTTAATATTATGACTTTCATTGCCCGCGCTAAGCACGGGGGCGTTTTGCTAGTATCATATGATCCAGCCTACCCCTGGCAAAGATCACCAACAAGTGGTTAGCATCTGACTACTCAATATTTCAGCAAAAGTAATGATCAACAGAAAAATAATACTCAATGCCAAGAAATTAACGGTGTGAATAGGTCGATAATCCCTCTCGGCTAAGAAATTTGTTAGCCTCTTTCATGAGTTCCATTTTTTAGACACGTAAATCTATCAATATAAATAATAGAACCTCTTGCATCATGAGTTTATAACATCAGATTGATTATTATAAAAACACATCAGTACCTTTACAACATTCTCACTCAAGTGTTTTAGAAGTGTACGTGACTTTCTTAGGGTGGGCAAGTGGGGGCGGGTTGGAGTCGGGTCATAGAACCAACCCAAACCTGCCCCGCCCATGACATTTTTCATGTCATCGATTTCAAAACCCTCACGCAACCTTCCACTGAAATCCCGATCCTGTACTCCATATCTGATGGGTGGGTCGGGTATATTCATTAACATGAAATGCCACATTAAAAACAAAGAAGAAAGTGTTAAACAGCTACTAATCCTATGAATATTCAAAGATTTCAAATAAGTCAATGCCGCCTAAAAATTCAAAGAATCACAGAATATAACAATTCATTGTGTACCACCTCAATAATCACAAAATCTTCAATTCAACTTAAATCCTAAATGAATCGACCACAAACATTTTTCCAATTCTATCAACCAAATAGTTTTTTTTCAATTTGGCGCAAATCCATGTATAAGTTGAAAAGGCACCTTAAGCACATTGTCCATGAAAACCCAATTCAATCAACCACATAAAATTTTCAATTCATCTCAAATCTCAACTCAATCAACCCAATCAACTCAATCACTAATGGGGCAATGAACTGTGAGACTAACAAGCGTAATGAGTAATGACCCCTCGGGTGAGCCAGATGAAATCTTAACCCACCCAGTACCTGTGACGGACTTTAACATTCATGCCCAACCCACTTCAAATTTGTAAAAGCCTCTACCAAATGGTCGGGTTATCGTTTTAACCTGACCCTTTGCCAGCCCAACAAGTAAAGGACTCTTGGCAGAGAGACGGTTGGGAAAAGTTATTGAAGCAATGAGCAGTTACATGGAATAATTTAGATTTTGTCTCTCCTACACGAGTCCGCATACCCTGATTGTCTCCCACGCCATTCCCATTTTACTTTCATGTGAAGAGAGAATCGGATCCCCGACTGTCTCCCACACGCTTTCCAATATCCCCTCAAGATTTCCTTCAATTAGTACAAAAGCGAATCAATAAAGCATTTGTTTTGAGTGTTAAGGCCTCAGAGGATCCGGATTCGTTACTTACGGTGAGAGGATGCCCCATAAAGTCCCAAGTCCCTTGCTTCACCAATTAATATGAGAGAACTTGGACCTCTCTCCATCTCCTCACAAGGACGTTGAAGTTAAGAACAACTACTAGACGAGACCTTACTGTAATCCATCTACAGAAACATGGACCCTAGGCTCTACAATGCTGCAATGAATGGCGACATGGAGCTCCTAACAAGTTTCATAGGAGTTGACTGCCCACCTGACCTCACTCTCTGTCTCACTCCTCAGAAGAATACAGTGCTATACATTGCAGTTGAATTCTGCCGTCAAAATATTGTGGAGAAGGTGATCCAACTGTGCCCGTCCCTCATCTCTCAGCAGAACTCTAAAGGCGACACTCCACTTCACGTGGCGGCCAGGGCTGGCCATGTTGACCTCACAAAGCTTCTTACACCCGCTTTAAATTTAAATTTGACAGAAGGAAACCCAGCTTTGGAGGAAGGAAACCCTGTGCGGCAGGCTGGTAGTATGGCTTTGGGAATGAGCAACTTGGAAGGTAATAATCCATTCCACGAGGCACTAAAGAAGAGCCACGGAGAAGTGGCACTGCATTTGTTGACATTTAACGAGAGACATAGGCTAACACGTGAGGTGAATATGGCTGGAGAGAGTCTGCTTTACTTGGCTGCCGAGGCTGGGTTGGATGAAGTTGTGAAGAAAATAATAGAAATAGGACATTACAGCACTCGAGGACCGGATGGCCAGAATCCTTTGCATATCGCAGTAATTAAAGGTCGATTAGGTATGTTTCTCCATCACACTTATAGTGTTCTTGTAGGAGTAGCTTTTAATTGGTCCATTTAGATGTGCTTCGAGTATTGTTGTCTGATCAGGGGTTCGATAGATCCTAATTTTTTGCACTGACGTAAACATTAAGTTCAATCCAACATTTATTATAGGTTAAATTAATCACAGATTTAGATGAGCGTATGCCAATTCATGGATTGAAGAGATCGCTGGTAACAAGGGGAAGTGAATTGATTATAGATTATTGTTACCTCTTCATGGACTTAAAAGGGGAAATTATTTCATTCCTTTTTATATCCCAGTGGTATGTTTGTTAATGATAGGGGAATGTCAAAAGGTCTCATTGTGAGTTTATTTGTAAAAAGAATAGTTTATTGTTGATTTAAGATCGAGAGGTTAAAACCTCAAGTGGTTGTACTCACAACTATTGTAAGTGCAAGCCATTGTGTGGCCCAGCCTAAAGAATCAATCCAAAAATGGGTCACATGCCACATTTTGTTGGCTGGCTGGTCTTACCAAATAGAAGAGAGGTTTGGAACCTAATAATTTAAAAGAAAAAAAAAAGTTATCACTCATATGTGAATATTTGTTTGATCTAAGGCAACAAAATGGAAACTTGGAAGAACTTCTCGATTTTCACTCTCAGAATTTATGGCTTTATGTCAAATAATCGGCAAAATTTAGTGGAACTCCTTTTATTTTGGATATCTATTTTCCAAAATTTAAGAATTTAATTATGCAAAAGCTCTTCCTTTTTGGCATTGATGTTCTTTTCTTTTGTTTTTGCTTTTCAATGAAATTATTTTTTTTCTGTTTCTCCCATGTGATATGTAGGACCTTCTTCAATATATGGATCCTCAACCAGTGTCAACAAACCCAAATTGAAAGATCATAGCATTTTTTCTATGTTAGACTCTCTGCTTTTTGTTATCTTCTACCACTTCGAGTCGTTTCTTTTGTTTTCTTTTTGGACTTTTTAGCTTATCTTAATAGTATTAGAATTTTCACTTTATCTAATGTTCAGCTTTCTAAAATTAAAGACTGAATGTACTTATCTTGGTTTTCTATTTGTAATTTTATTTACTTTACCATTTAAAATTTCCTCACCTATAAGTCTTTGACCTCCTTTTCTAACTCATTTTTAAATAATTTTATGTTTCTATAGCAGTTTATAAAATTATAAACATAAATGAATGAGTTGACAAATGCTTTTGTTTTTGCTGAGAATCGATTTTAAAAAGTGGGACGCGCTCCAACTTTTTAAAGTCCATGCATTGAGCCCCACGTTGATGAATTCAACGTACCAACATACCCTTATATTGGCACTAATGCACAGTTTACTCCAAATAGAGCACATCCCATTGTTAGATTTACCATATATAAAAACAAGATTTATATTTACTAGAACTGACCATGATTTCATTATCAGATTCATCCTTTATTTAAATATAGAGGATTTAACAGTTAAAATCCCCTTAAATCTTGTAAGGACAATAAGTGCCACCTGCCACAATTTATGTATTTATTATTTCTTTGAACTTTTTTGCCCCGAACAGCGATGTACTAGCAGTTCAACAAAGAGGAATGATAAAATGACCTTTCATCACAGTCAAAATTTTCAATTCTCTCACACTTCTTTTCTCTTTCAATGAACTATAAACCATATATGCAACAACAGATTCTTATAAATAAAATAAAAAAGATATACAAATGCTTATTGGGCTTAAAATCAAGCTACCCAATCCCTAATCCCACATAATCCTTTTTTTTTTTTTTTTTTGAAAATATGCCTTTATCTTCTCTAAAATACTTAAGATATGAGATATTATTCATTTTTTAAAAGGTTTCGTATTGGGGTTTACCTAGATACAATATTGGCAAGGCTAGGGCTCAACCAATCCGAATGGGCCTCAGTTGCATCTTTATATTTTTTTACTCAATTCCCAATTAGAGAAATGGACCTGACCTAGCTAATTCCTATCCAATCTCTACTTATTTTAGATTAAAATTTGTGACAAAGTTTGTGGGGTTGCATTGGCCTAGCAATCCAAGAGAGTATTGGTATGCAATAATCCACAAAAGTTTAGACTATTGGATGTTAATTTAAAGATATATTAAAAAAGAAACTTTACTCATTATGCATTTAATTTATGGCTTTAAATAGGAGAACCTAAAACATTCTTTGATTTATTATTTTGGTAATGATTATAGATCCCAAGCCCTCTCGTTTACAGTAGCTCAGTAGTCGGTCTTATAGACTCCGACTTGTGTCCATGTTTGAAAAAAGGCAGTAGATAGATTTAGTTGCAGAAGGTATAGAATGTCTAGATCTTAGACTCCTTTAGTCAAAGGTTAGAAAACTCCCCGAGTTGATGACTCTCTCTTGACCTTCCAGAGTCATCTCGTTTTGGCAAAGGATCGAGTTAAATACAAGAGAGAACCCATTTGGTGGTTCTTGGATATATAAATTTATTAACTTGAATTGATTATCAAGAATGTATGTACGTAAATGTATAAATATATTTTATTAGTATTTACTTTATTTTTAAATTAATTTTATATATATATATATATATATATAACTCTCTCGATTTTTCACGATGGCTCTATCCAAGTCAATTGTTTTGTATTGGACGAGTCAAATTCAAATCACAGTTTTTTAAACCTTGCTTTAGTCTCACGTATTTTCACGCGGCAATTCAAGGTTAGCCATATGCATATAGCCAGGCCCAAAGGATGTTGACAATCATCCTGTCCAACGCCTTATGGAAGACTTGTTGAAATATAAACTCCTTTTAATTTTCATGTTGGCAGACAATTCTATGTTCTTAAAGTAGATGGTAATTATCAACATCAAGTGTATCTTTTCTTCTTTAATATTATTTCTTAGAACGACCAATCCATAAAATCTCTTGTATAAGGTGGCTCCTCTTGACACGATGAACAGGGGTTAATACCAAAAAATAGGGCCCACATTGAGGCTAATGATGAAGTGACTAAACAAAAAAAAAAAAAAAATTTCCAATGATGAATGACAGGAGTGGTGGAGATTTTGCTGCGTGATTTCATCCCAGAAGTCATTTTGCTGGATAAAGAGAATAATTTCACCGCAGATGCAGATTGCTTTGGAAATACAGTGTTACACTATGCATCAGCTAAAAGCTACTCTAGGGTGCTTAAGGACAAGGACAATGACAGGGACAAGGAGCGCTGGACTGAAAAACATAATCAAATACAAATCCTTGAGCTATTGTTAGAAGCCAACCCATCTCTAGCTTATGTACCCAACAGAAATGGCGATTATCCTCTTTTCTTCGCCATTAGAAATGATTTTGGTCGGGCCGCCGACACTATACTTGATTACTGTCCTGACTCTGCCGAGCTGGTCAACGAAAAAGGACAAAATGCCCTTCACCTTGCTGTTATGGAGAAGATCTATTCCACCATTTCCAATCTAGTAGACAGGTTGGAGTTTAAGAAGCTGATTAACGAACCTGATAACGATGGGAACACGCCAATGCATCTGGCAACTCTAACCAATGATAAAAGAATCGTGAAGCTTTTGATTGATGAGGGGTCCGTCGACTTGACAGTGAGCAACAAAAAAGGCCTTACAGCTATGGATATTTGTGGATACACGAAAACAAAGGTATTTTTTTTTCCTTTTTAGTAAATTAAAATAGAGCTATTGGATAGTAACACTTGGTCTAGTAGAGGTAGAGACCTCGGAACAAGAGAAATTCTATTGCTAGGCCCAGGCCTGTGAAAAGGAATTATCTCCTACAGGACAACTCTATTGTTGAGTGAAATACCGAAAATGTCCGTCAATATAAAACGACATATATCCTTGAGTAGTAGTTTCAAATTTGGAGGTTCCAGCTACACTAGATGGATTTATTGTCCTAGACATAAGATTATCTTATTCTAATAGGTGTGATCTAAAGGTCGTTCGCTAGATTGTTACGATTCTACTCTTACAGTTCATAAGATTTCATGTTTCTTTATAGAGTAGAGTAAAATCAAAAAAAGTTACGGTGTCAAATCGAAAGAAAAAAAGAGGTGGAGGGAGTTGAGAGTAAAAAGCATAAAATAATTAAAAATTTACTTTTAAAAACCACAAAATTACAAGAGAGGTACTCTTTTAAAGGACACAAAATAAGGAAAAAAAAAAAAAGGTAATCTTGTAAAGCCCAAAATGAGAAGAAAAAAAAGTTTTCTTTTACTCCCAACTCTCTCGGCTTTCTATTTCAATCTTACTTCTCATTCTATTTCCACAAAAGAAAAAAGTTAATTTTGATGCTTATTTTTTCTAAAAATTTACCTTTTATTCAATTCCTATATATTCTAGCGCAAACAAGTAGGCCCTTGATGTATCAATCATAAATTGGAAAATACAGAGTTATTAGGACCTTTCCCATGATGTAAATCCGGATTACTACCTTCCCCTCCTAATAGCTCCATTAGTATATGGACAATCCATTTTCATCAAATATACAAACGATCCATGATCATCATTCCTTTATTTCACCCTATATTATCTCCATTCAGCTCATATGAAATTAGGAAGTCAACAAAGTCAAAACCGACCTGTCAATGCTAGTGTATAGCCTTAATATTCTGTCCATCATCTCAATTTAGCTCATATGGATTTGATGAGCAAATCAATGCCGCCCTGTCACTGACTGTATATTGTGTACGTCCATGATTATCTTCCTAATTATCAAGGCAAAGTAAGTATAACTTGGATCACCGAACTCTTATGGGATCTAAATCTAGATTTGATTTTGCAATGGATCTTAAGAATATTTAGAAGTCAAGATCTAGTCTACAAGATTCTTGAGGCAAAATGAAAACCTTCTCAGAGTCGACCTATCTTAAGGGCCTCCATGCTTGCAAGTTATACAATTTCAAACCTTTAATCATCCTTAAACTATGGTTAATTTATTTCTTTTGTAGAAATGGGGCAATTCCCTTATTTAGGCATTGGTCCCTATGAGGTGGCTATATGGGCTGCACTTGGGGCCCCATTGATGAGCGGAGAAAGGGGGATGAGAAGTTCCACTTGTGATGGGTCCATATACAAAATTTGGGGTCCAATATATATATATATATATAAAAGGTGTCCAATCCATTCAGTAGGTGAAAAATTGTCACTATCAATACATAGGAAAAATCTCTACCTGACCAAATACCTAGTGAGGCCCACCTAGTGATTCATCCAAGTGGACCATAATATAGGGACCCCATCTGATAGTCAATATAGGAACCCCAACTGATAGTCACTAATCTCGTCTTAGGCACCCATCCAAATGAATTGGACCATTGGGTCGACTGTGTTCTCATTTCATATGGTGAAATGTTATTGGTCATTGATCAAGTGGTTGGGATGATGATTCGAGCTTTTGTCACCATACAAAGTTAGGTGGTGGGGAGATCTTTCGATCCACTCGGTTCCATTGCCGTGCGGGTTTGACAAGAAATAGGGCCCATGTTATTATGAGCACATGTGCTCAAGTGAGGGGGGCCTACCTGACGGCCCAGCCAAATTGTCCACACACACGGGACCCCTCCTAAATTACACCCGCCCCTTTTTTCCTACACACAATCGAATGGATTGCACCGTTAGATCGACAGCTCAATTTTTAAGGGATGAAAATTACTGGTTGTTTATGAAGGGTTAGGATGATCAAATGGGTCTCATATTTTGTAAATAGGTAGGCCCCAACCAGATGAAGAGATCATCCTAGTCTCATCCCCCTAGTGGAGGCCCCAAGTGGGCCCCAAAGTGAGGTGTGCAATAGATAATGTGTGTGTTGATGGTGGATCTGATTCTAATCTCACCGAAATTTGAATCATCAAGAAAGAAGATAGTTTGGGGTAGTATTAATGTTAGAGGTGCGTTGTGCTTGGTTTAAATGGGCAGCAGAGGATCCTTGTTTAAAGACGTGTGGGTCCAAACCACATTGCTTTGCCTAAACCACCGAATTGAAGGTACATGTAACCAATTTCAAGAAAAGCACCCTACTGAGGGCACACTCTAATTCCCATTTTAGAATTTTTGAATGGGAATCCACCCGACTAGAAAACCAAATCCCAAAAGGATCAACTATAGCAAAATGATCGAAATAGTCTTTAGAATGATTTTAAATTTTGAATTCAGAATGCATGTCTAAGTTCCACATTTGAAAATTTCTGACATAAGAATTAGTTTACACAAATTTGAGAGATTTTGAAATTCTGCCAGTTATTCCTATCAAGTAGACCCTGAATCATTAATTTTCTTTTATTATGCATATGACAGCATCCGATCCGCAACACATTGAGAGAATCTGGAGCCGTCCCTGGTCGCCGCCGATGGCAACAGCGGTTCCCATCCCCACCCCCACCATCACTCAAAAAATTGGCAATCAGCTAAGAATTTAAAAAAAAACGCTTCCCAGATACTTCCGATAGACCTGTCACTAGTCGCTACAGTCACTTTTGCTGCTGCTTTCACAGTGCCAGGAGGATACAAGAATGACGGCCCTGTTGCAGGCTTACCTGTCTTTATGAGAAACGCAGCACTACACGCTTTTATCCTTTCAGATACTATTGCCTTCTGCGGTTCATTGACCGCCACAATACTTCTCGTTTATGGCAGTGCCTATTCCGAGGATCCCTTCTTGATGTTTTCTGTATTAAGGACTTGCTATTATATTTCAGGGGTTGCCATCCTTGCAACTATAACTGCGTTTGTGACTGCTGTGTATGTGTTGACATCAAAAGAAAGCTTGTGGTTGGCAGTTACATCTTTGCTATTGGGCTCTGCTGTTCCACTCTTTCTTGGCTGGTATAGAAAGGCTTTACAAAGAAGAAGATTGAATTTGTATCTTTAAGGACAAAGTCGACTACTCATTCATATTGTAGAATTTTTATTTGCTCATCGAAGAGATAATGTTTAATAATTTCTGTCGATTTGATCTAGGATGCTTTTGCTTTCTCTCAATCAATAAACATTTTGTTTAGTTTCACGTATTTATTGATTAAATCAATTCATAGTCTTGCTAAGGGCCCATTTGTTTGAATGGATTTAAAATTCCTAAGAAACTATGGTACAATGGTTTCAGATTAAGGATTATTAAAAACATGCAAGACAGCTAAAGGATATAAGTTGGATATGTAAATAGGAGACGTAGGTAATTAGGGTCATAACTTATCTATGTTTTTAATTTTCATCTTTGTTTAATAAATTTCCATTAAAAGGGTTATAGTTTAATAGCCATTATGAATGTTAACCTTTGTTTATTCAATTTTAGAATTCCTAGGCATCCAATTTCATGCAAACAACCATGCCTAAATGAGACTACTCTTCGATAAAGATGAAGGAAAAGAAAGATTTTGTTTGTGTGTGAGCCCTCCATTGTGTGCGAGTTATCGAATGAATAGAATGTCAAAACCACTTTTCGTTTAATTTCAAAAGATCTTGAACATGTTTCCTCAAAAAGAAATATTCCTTATACATGGGACTGAGATTCCCGCCTAAATAGAAGTTCGATTGTCTTGAAAATAAAATCATCAGTGTTTAAGTAAAAAATTGTTCTTACCAATTTTATTGTTTGCTAATTTTATTTGCACTAAACAATAGAAAAACCCATTTGCCATAAAGAAATGATAAATTTCTCACAAAAAATGGTTACACATACATGACTTTAAGGTGACTATACGTTATGTCTCATCGTTATATGCTATGTTTCCCTCCGCGGGAGAGTTGCATCGGATGATAGTGGTTGTTGGATAGCTTTTAGTTAAAATCCAAACCAACCACCCCCCCCCCCCCCCCCCCCCCCCCCTTCACTTTTTTTGAGGAGTCATCGACCCCACCACCCTCTTTTTTTTGAGTCATCGAACTGCGTAGAAAACGTTTTCTTCAACGATATCATTACTAGCATGCAGCATGCATTGGATAGGTTTAAGCAATCCAAAATCATTTTCTCTTAATTTATCTCCTATTGATGGCAACCCTAGATGTTTCCAAACGCTCTCATTTTCTTATTCTACCTTTCCTAGTCTTACCACACATCCATCTCTACTTTGCCTTTAACAATGGTGGGAAAATACTGAATCATGTCTCTATTGGGAAAAACATTGTACACAAAATGAGCCTTTGATGCATGTACATACGAATGTTGGTGGTCTAAGACTCTCATTGGATAATCATTCATGGTGGAAGTAGATATTTTCTACCAACCCTTTTACAGCTTCACTAGTGTGTTTGTTTAGCAAGAGGAAATTTTTTTTTTATTATTTGTTATCCCACGGTGTCTCCCGCCCAGTAATAAATGAGCTTGATAACCCAAGGTGTCTTCCGCTTAGAAGCCTTTGGCCCTGAGCCCAATGGACTATTGAACAAGACAACGAGAACTAATCCATGTGAGCACATGCAAACCCTCCCATTCACATGCACCGGATAAAACTATGGGAGGCAGCCAATGAAGGCAAGTGTCGAACACAAACCTCTTCGCTCCCAAAGGCGCAGAGTCCTTGGCTAATTGAGGTAGCACTCATTGAGAGTCAACTAGTCCATTTTTAACATCCAAACATTATTATAAACAAACAAATAAAAAATGGATCACAAGCATCAGCCCAGTGAAAAAATAAAATGTATTGGCCAATACAGATCATGGCACAGTGAAAAGGTGCTTCCTTACTATTGCAAACTTGAGGAACTATTGCGAGTCCAAATCATGTCACCAATAAAAGAATAATAATTAAAATTAGAAACTAATTTTAAAAGACATTACAAATACTGCTATGTTATTGCATTACAACACTCACTAGAATGTTCAAATCATGTGATAATCATACTCCCGCATTTTAACCTCTGTGCCATTGATGATTTATCTTCTCCTACCTACGTCAAGAACACTCTAAAATCCATTTTCTATCAGATATGTGATGTTAAGCCACTACAGTAGACCGGAACTCAAAAAAGTTAACAGGAAAAATAAAGTGAATCATACAGCCTGAAATCATACTTAAAACCAGCGTTCCAGCTTTCATATGGAAGCAGATAGAGAAGAAAGGATTAGCTCATTGAATGTGGGGGCGCACCTTGATCATGAGAAATTGATGGAATTTACAAATATGCAAAATATACATCACTTCGATGATGGATGATCAAAATCTCATTCACCTCACAAAAGGATTGGACTCACCCATACAAACCAGCTTCTATTCAATATAATGAAGATATACAAAAGAAGGGAGATAAAATTAAAAAAGAATTGGAGTAAAACGTCAAAATCTTGAGCCGACAAACTCTCCCAATTTACACTTTGTACACTCCAGCGCCATCACGATCAAATTCAGCCATTAAGCTTTGCTAAGAACTGGCTGAGATTGTATTCCTCTGTGTCCTGTGATTGATCCCAAAGCTCCTCCAGGCCACTGAGGATGGTTTTCAACCCCTTTACCCCGGACCCCATTTTGGGATCTTCATATAGGCTACCATTAGAAGATTTTGACTGGGTAGTGGCACCCTGCTTCATGTTTCAGAATGGGAAAAAAAAAATTAGCAAGAGAGACGGAAACACTAACATTCAAGTTAGAGATACGAGTTTCAAGGCATAATGCAGTAACTCAATTTTGTCCCGAATCATGTGTGCGCAATTAACCAAGACATTCGTCAAGTCCAATAAATCCCAATTGCCATCACTTTTCAAAAGGTCTATGCGTGGAAATATAATGAACACACCATCGTGGACCGTGACATGTATGGCAATCCTTATGCAACACACATCAGAAAGAGTGTTTGAGGTTGGGTGTGCTGGAAACCCAAATTCAAATGTTTTGGAAATGAAAACGAGAAGAACATGACTCGCCCATGACAGTACTCTTCTTGTCCCTTTCACAAGGTTAGATGTTTTTTAGAAAGAACAAAAGAAAGCCCATGTCGCAGACAGATAATTACCTTTCTGCCAGTCTGTGAAGATGTAAATAGATCGAGAAGCTGGTCTGTGTTCATTGTATTCAGGCTGGCATTCTCTGCATTTATAACAGCATTAGTAACCGACACTTTGAACTTTTGGAGGCTCATAACTTTCTCCTCCAAGGTTCCACGCATGATTAGACGATGAACATTTACAACTTTACGCTGACCCAACCTATGGGCTCTGTCCATTGCCTGCACATGTTATAACAAAACAATCAGCAAAAGGATAAGAGTTCTTATATCGCATAACAATCGAGAGAATTTAATGGTCAAAAAATAAACAAGAAAGTCTCAAAGCTAGTTGAAAAGATTATTGTAGTTGGATTAATGGCATAATGCATGTGTGATCAATGACATAAATAGGACTATGCTATGCCCAAATCATATGAGCATAAAACCCAAAGCCTAGGGTTCTTGCCTATGGTTTTTGTAATTAAGCTAGGCTTCGATTTAAATTCTTGCCCAGTTTAATAAATGGGCCAAGCTTGGATTAAGTGATAGAAAGCCAAAGCCTAGCTTGGCTTGGTTTGAAAAAGTTATACATGTAGTTTAGTAACTCTTTAACCTAATCAAGTAATTAAAAAAAAAGACCCAAAGTAGTGATACAAACCCACCACAGGCCACATGACTAAATGGGCGGGCTTGGACTTGACATTTGTAAGGCGTGCCGAGTTGGGGCCACACACATAAGGCACCTGTTTCTCAAGGCAGGCCGTGCTTGGATATGCCTCAGCCCTACCCCACCTGGTCGTGAATACCCGAGATTAACCCAAATTCCTATGACTGCTACTTGATGCAAATTCAGCTTCCAAACCCTCTAATAATAACAATTGAAATTGCTATGCTTGGCACTTGAAGCAAATCCATCTCTCTGTGGGGGCGGGCTGAACATGAGATTTATATTAACCAGAGATGAAACAACCGCCACAACAACTACGAACGTTATATATATATAAGCCCGCTGATTTATGGAACCCTATTTTGAGGGACTCTCTCATTCCCTGACTTGACGAAACCATACAGAATTCCTCCAAACCCATTTCAATGCCTCCAAACCCATTTCAGCTTGAGTCCTCTCCGATCCCCCATCTCCTTCCCGGACTCACCCATTCCCTCAATCCCCTCGCTTTCTCCCTCGATTCTGCCTTCCCCCAAGATCGGCGAGGCCAGTTTCTTTGGAGGGAGGAGATCAAATGATCGGAGAAGAAACAATAGAGAAGAGGAAGAAGCAATAGAGAAAGGTCTGGAGAATCTCTGTTGTCTGCGGTTTGAAGATTGCAGAGAGGTTCTTGGTGATTCCGTTGGCCATCGGAGATTTGAGAAGACAATCAGGACGACTTGCAGAGAAGTTTGAGTCTCTGTCTGGATCGGAATTGAGGTGGTGATGGGAGTCGGAGAAGAGAGGTTCTCGGCTCTGGTTTCATTCTGACTGGGTCCCGAACATTGCTGGTAATGAATGGGTTCTCTGTGATTCCGATTTCGTAGAGGGATGCTTGTCCCACTTGGCTGAACCGGAGAAGGGAGAATCTGAATGATCCAGACTCTTGTTGCCTATGGTTGCAGGCAACGGAGAAGACGCAAGGGCGGCTGTTTATGGCCCAATACCAGATATCTTTCTCTTCTTGCTCCATATGAAACCTACCCATTTCTTTCTCTTGCATGTCGATGATTTTTTGTGGATTTAGGGTTTGTTTTCGATTGATGAGTCTCGAATATGTTTATGTGCTAATAATTGCTCTAGATCTTCATGTTTTCTTGTTTTCAGTTCATTTTGTTGTGTTTCATCTCTTCTGTCCGATTTCAGTAGAAAACCGGTATCTTGTTGGTTTGTTATGTTCTTTGTTTACCTTTGAACACTGCCGGATGGTTTACTAGAGACCTTGACCAATACAAAGTAGAAAACTGTTTTTTTTTTCTTTTTTCTTTTCAATAACAATGAACAATCTCTTCCCTAATGAGGAACGTTTTAGGGATTTGCTTGTGTCTGAATCCATTTTTACAAATATAGTCTCTCTTAACTTTGAAATGGGTTCATTTTGATATCCTTGATGAAGTGATTTCTGGTTCTATTTTACTGGATTGGTACCTTTTTTTTTCCCCTTTTGATTGCAGATATTTTCTGATTTTGCTGAGTTCTCATATCATCTTCATTTCCCATCTCATCTTATTTTGTGGTTATATGTAAAGAAAACTCGAATATAACTAATCTAATTCATCACCCTATTTTTATTAGTTTGAAGAATATGGATGTGTCTTCCTCATCATTACCATCTTTGCATTTGACTGCAATTGTAGGGAGCTGAGTGGGCTTGCTTTAATTGTGGCTGTAAATGGGAACTGAGTGGGATTGCTTCTACTGGAGGCTTCGGAGCATTCAAGTATTGGAGCTGATCGTTGGCTATTGAGCTTCGAGTACCTAAAAAATCAAACCAAACCAAACCAAACCAAGCCTTTTCCCACTAGGTGGGGTCGGCTATATAAATTTGACGACGCCAATCAAATCTGTTTAGGACCATGTCCTCCATTAGATCCATGTAGGCAAAGTCATGTTTAATAGTTTCTTTCCAACTTCTCTTGGGTCTCCCTATCCCTCTCCTACTCCTGACAATCACCATGCTTTCACACCTTTTAATAGGTGTCTCCGTTGGACGCCTACTAACATGGCCGAACCATCTCAGTCGATTTTCTCTCAACTTATCTTCAATCGATGCTATTCCTACTTTGCCCCTAATCTCCTCATTCCTAATCCTATCGCTCCTTGTGATCCCGCACATCCATCTTAGTATTCTCATCTCCGCAACTTTCATCTTCTTAACATGATTATACTTTACTACCCAACACTCTGATCCATATAACAACGCTAGGCGTACCACCACCTTATAATACTTTCCTTTAACCTTGAGGGGGACTTTCTGATAACACAAGATGCCTGAAGCACTTCTCCATTTGGTCCACCCGGCCTAAATCATGTGACTTACATCACTATCAATCCATCCATCCTGTTGCACCATAGATCCAAGGTATCTAAAGTTTCCTTTCTCTACAATCTTTTGTGTGTCCAAACTTACTTCTAAAGATCATTAATTTATTTGATAGTTGAATGTAATCAAACAACATTGTGTTGGTGGTTGTCGACTTTATTGAACATGTATTGATCAGTAGTTGGTCTTTTCAGGCATTTTAATTGTAATATTGCCAAGATATGTTCAGCTTCTTTGCCAAGATACATGTAATGCTGTCAGTTTATCATGTAGGTTGTTTAATACTTATCATGCAAACAATTATTGAGACCCCATTCAGATGAACTAAAATGGCATGGTGCACAGAATCATATCATAAAAAGATTAGCTTTTCTTTGCCAAGATACATGTAATGCAGTCAGTTTATCATGTAGGTTGTTTAATACTTATCATGTAGACAATTATTGAGATCCCATTCAGACGGACTAAAATGGCGTGGTGCACAGAATCATATCATAAAAAGATTAGCAACAGTGATTAATCCTCTAAAGATTTATACCTTAATTGTTTGCTATAAGGATAATACTAGCAACAACGTCCCGTACTTAGCCCGGGGCAAAAAGTAAGATATTACATTTTGAATTTATGAGATATCAAAATTACTTATAAACATATAAGCATATATTCATGCATAATTATACAAAAATAGTAAACACATCTTCAATCTTTGGAAAGTAAAAGCACCACCATAGCCTCTTTTTTTTTTTTTCTATGATTTTAGCTTTTCCACAAAAATTTTAAAGTTCAACCACTCGTTCTCTATTATTGTCAGAAAGTAAAGCACTACATTAATGAACTTCTATGTTTTCAAATCCTCATTCAACACTAAACAATAAAACACATTTTTTTTATGAGAACGAATTGCTCTTCTAATTTCTTCTCTTGACCAAATGAATTGAAGAAATAAACAAAGAAGCAAAGTCCAATTAAGTAAAGGTGCATCAACTGAACCGCAAGCATCAAAGAAGAACATTGATGGCACCAGAGTTAAGACCGTCCCTTTCTCCACTTGTCCAAAAATCTCCCGCACTTGACCTTCAAACTATCCCTCTTTGTAGTCTGCCTCCTTACTCTTCTTGATTCTTCCCAAGATGATTCACAGATGATCAGCCGGAAAAAAGCCCCAAAAACCTTTAATACACCCTCCACCAAAGCATCAACAACTTCGGCCTCAGCCCAGTCTTCCATGGGTTTGGTCAGGGTTTAGTTGGGAACGAAAGAATGTTTAGGTGATGGGGAACCATCCCTGGGGATACATATCTATAGAGAAAGTTTGTAAGAGAAAAGCAGTGCTAGGACTCTGTAAACTGATTTCTTGCACTTCTTTATTGGCATAAGCAAATATCAGAGAGTTAAATGACAAGTGATGACACAGAAAAGCATGCTTAAAGTGAGAGAATTTCACTCCCAGGTTAATGCAGATGTCATTAAATTAATGGGGAGATTTGTTTTCAGCAAGGGAGTTCATATGGACAAAAAAAGGAGTCTTTCATTTATATTGTTGAAACCACTTTAGTATCAAAGGAGTTAACCATTTATTGAATGGCAATGGAATTATGGAAGTTACTTAGCTGAGTTTTGAATTGAAAAGGATCTTGAACTCTTTCACTAATTGTCAAAACAGAAGCAGTCCTTTTGGGCTATAATGGTTGTCAGCAGTACGTAACTTAATTAAGAGGTGAAATGGAATTTTCTTTTCTTCTGCTTAATTAGATAGAAGAAACAAAATTTCCAATATAATTTTGACGATACTCTCATGGTGATGCAGCCCGACAGAAAACTAGGGCCCGCAGGCCCTCCTGATGGACCCACTTGATGGGATCCACATGATCTCTAAATTGGCAGAGATCCCTATCCTATTTAAATTAGTAATATTAAGTAGTTGCTAATATGATTTGCTTTCTACATTCTATTTAGGGTAGGATTAAGTAACTTCCTATTGTTAGAGTTTTGATTAGTTTAGGAATTGTCTTCTATATATAAAGAAGAACCTCTTATTATCTGTTATGCATTATTCAATCAAATAACCAACGTGAGTTTTTTCCATGTGTTCATGGCTGTGAGTGCTTTTGTGTGTGGAATTCCTTTGTTGGATTCGATCAATCTCATCTAAGAGATTGGTCTATTCGATCGAAGGTCCGGGGCTGCGCCAAATTGGTATCAGAGCCCAGATCCGGTCGCCGGAGAAACAACTGTCTTCTCTGGTTCATCATCGTCTACCCATCGACATCATCCCACGCCATCCAACCCAACTCCCCTCCCTGCCGATCCAACCTACTACAACCTAGCCACTGCCGAAGACCCCAGCACCACCACTCACCCCATCCCCGAACCCAGAAAACCCTTCCGGCCATCTCCCGCTACCAAATCCCACCCATACCACTGCGCACAAAACCCAAATCCCCACCATCTCATCTCGTCTCAAAATCTCGGCAGCTACCCATCGTCGTTCGAAAGCCCTCCCAGAAGTGAAAAAAAAAAAAAAAGAGAAGAAGCAGCAGCTATCGAGAGAGAGAGAGAAGTTGCAGCAGAAAGACGAAATCAAAAAAAAAAAAAAAACAAAAGGCGTACCTGGCACCGACGAGAACTCCAGCACCGTCGTCGTCTCCAGCAGCCAGTCGCAGCAGCCGCAGCAGCCGTTCCCCAGCCTCGTCTCCACCAGCTCCATCGCAAGGTCTCCCCTTCTTCGTTTCATCGATACAGTAAGCCCTCTCTTCTTTTTTTTTTCTGCGCACGGAGCCCGAGGAGAAGCTATTTTCTTCACACATGTGTCATGTGTGAAACTGAACTGGGCCTAAGTTTTGGGCCTGACCTTTAGTCCAGGCCCAATTTGAGTCCAGACCCGACCCAGCCCACTAAAAAAAAAAAAAAAAAATTAAAATTCCAGCCATGCCTAGAAGAGGTGACAATCTCAGTCATTGGCTCATTGGCTTACGAAGGTTAAACTTAAGGGTCCTGCTAGAATCTGGTGGTATGGTGTTGAAAATAATGAACTTGCTTTGGGACAGCCCATTATTAGATGGGTCAACATGAAAGAAAAGCTCAAGAACAATTTCCTTCCTTCTGATTACATTGACACACTGCACCAAGAATATCTTACTTTCCAGCAAGGCAATCTATCTGTGGAAGAATATACAAACAAATTTCGAGAATATATTGTTCGTTGTAATTTGAAAACAGATGATCGCCTCACTATCACTCGATATAGAGATGGATTGCGCAATGATGTCAGACGGGAAGTTGCTATGTTTGATTACACCAGAGTTGATGAGGTATTTTGTAAAGCCAGGAAAGCTCAGCATGAACTTCAGTTGCGGAGACGCAACACTTTTCAAGTCGGGGAGTCTTCCACTAGAAGAGGACCTGAACCTACTTTTAACCGTACTCAGACGCAAGGTTTTCGTCCTCCTCCTCCTCCTCCTAGACCATTCCAGCAAGCATCACCGAGGCCACAGCAAGCCATCCAGCAGAGGCAAGCTTTGCCACAGCCAAATCAGCGGGTGCAGCAAAATCAGAATGATAATCGTGGCCGCGGAAGGTTAGATAAAAGAGAAATTGTTTGTTATGCTTGTAAACAAAAGGGACATTATGCAGCCGAGTGTCCTCATAGAAATTTATATGCTACTAATGAGCCAGAAGATGATGAGCAATATGATGAGGAAATAGACGCAGAGCTGTTCAATGCAGAGCCTCAAAATGAAACTGCAATAGATCAATTCCAAGATACAGAAGCTGATGATGGTACCCCACTGCTTTTCCTTGATCGTCGTCTCCTAGTAGCTGATTCAATAGAAGAAAATGACGACTGGAATCATGCATCTATTTTCCAGTCACGGGTCAATTGCAAGGGCAAGTCTTGTAATATGATCATTGATGGGGGCAGCGCGATAAATGTTATTTCTCAAGAGGCAGTCGAGAAACTCAAGCTACCAACTGAAAAGCATCCAAGACCTTATAAAGTTGCATGGGTCAATAATTATTCCATTCCTGTTCGGAAGCAATGTGTCGTCCCTGTCAGAGTCGGTAATTATGAAGATACAATTCGTTGTGACGTCATTCCAATGAACGTTACACATATCGTCTTTGGACGACCATGGTTAAAGAAACTGAAGGTCATCACAGATCATGAGCACAATACTTATTCTTTCAACTGGAAAGGAAGTAAGATTAGGTTACTTCCATTGCCCGCTAAATCTTCCTCCACATCTGATATAGCTCCAGCACTTCCTATATTGACCATGAGGAAGTTTGAAGATGAAAGCAAAGAACAGGGTGTCATGTATGCACTTAGTCGACGAAAGCATTTGTTGACAACCATGACTGTTAGTGTACCAGGTTTTGATCAACTTAAGCTAGCTTATGCGGATGATCCAGATTTTGGTTCTATCTATGCAGACATCAGCAATGGTGATCTTGGTAAGCATCCCCATTATAGCATTCATGATGATTTTTTGTTTAAAGGTACACAACTCTGCCTCCCTGCCACATCCATTCGTGAATATGTTGTCCAAGAGTTGCATTCGGGAGGATGTAGTGGCCATTTGGGACGCGATAAAACTCTTGCTCTTGTCAGCGATAGATATTATTGGCCCCGAATGAAGACTACCATTATTCGCATTTGCGAACGTTGTCGGACATGTCAACTAGCCAAAGGTAATAAGAAGAACACTGGACTTTATCAGCCTTTACCGGTTCCTCATACTCCTTGGGAAGACATAAGCATGGATTTTGTGCTAGGTTTGCCAATGACACAACGAAAAGTTGATTCTGTTTTTGTGGTTGTTGATCGCTTTTCAAAGATGGCACATTTTATTCCATGTACTTCTACCAGTGATGCCTACAAGGTTGCCAAGCTCTTTTTCAAAGAAGTTGTGCGTCTACATGGCCTTCCAAAGACTATTGTTTCGGACCGAGACACCAAATTCATGAGTTACTTTTGGAAGACTTTATGGATGCTGTCCAATACTAAGCTCAAATTCTCTACTGCTTACCATCCTCAGACTGATGGCCAAACGGAAGTGGTAAACAGAAGTCTTGGACAGTTATTGCGATGCCTTGTTCGTGATCACATCACATCTTGGGATCAAGCATTGCCTATGGCTGAATTTGCATACAATAATTCAGTCAATCGATCTACTGGTACTTCTCCATTTGAAGCTGTTACAGGAGTTCGACCACGACTACCTGTTGATCTTGTCCCTTTGCCAGTAGATGCCAGAGTAAGTGCTGATGCTGAAAACTTCTTTCACCATATGCAACAAGTACATGATGAGGTCCGCCGCCGTATATCTGCCAGTAATGCCACTTATAAACAGCAAGCAGACAAGCATCGTCGATTTATTGAATTTGCTGAAGGAGATATGGTCATGGTCCGTATCCGCCCCGAACGTATGCCTCCAGGAGCTTATAAAAAGTTGCATCCACGGAATGCTGGTCCATACAAGATTATCAAAAAGATTGGTTCCAATGCTTATGTGCTTGATCTTCCATCTGATTTCGGTGTCAATTCTACTTTCAACGTAGAGGATCTTACATTCTACCGTGGTCATGACAATGATGGTGAAACTGAAGAGCAGACTATTGCTCTCCCTTCGAATTTTCCACCTGTTGATGAGATTGTTGATGTGCTTGATGATCAAATTGTTTCTACTCGTTAAGGAGGTTTTCAAAAGTTCTATGTCCGCTGGAAGAATCGTCCTCTCTCTGATGCTACATGGATCACTGCAACAGATTTTCAACGCTTGAATCCAGATCTTTATGAGCGCTATCAAGCAATTAACTCGCCGGAGTCGAGTTCTTTCAAGCCGGGGAGAGTTGATGCAGCCCGACAGAAGACTAGGGCCCGCAGGCCCTCCTGATGGACCCACTTGATGGGATCCACATGATCTCTAAATTGGCAGAGATCCCTATCCTATTTAAATTAGTAATATTAAGTAGTTGCTAATATGATTTGCTTTCTACATTCTATTTAGGGTAGGATTAAGTAACTTCCTATTGTTAGAGTTTTGATTAGTTTAGGAATTGTCTTCTATATATAAAGAAGAACCTCTTATTATCTGTTATGCATTATTCAATCAAATAACCAACGTGAGTTTTTTCCATGTGTTCATGGCTGTGAGTGCTTTTGTGTGTGGAATTCCTTTGTTGGATTCGATCAATCTCATCTAAGAGATTGGTCTATTCGATCGAAGGTCCGGGGCTGCGCCACATGGCCTTCTGGCCTTCATCCACACTCTACATGATATGCTATTATGCTCTACTTCACCCATTCAACCCATCAAAAAACATTTGGGGGGCTCTTATTGCTCCACCAGTTGTGGTTGGACTCTCCCTCTGTCTCACCTCTACCTTCTTAGAGTGTAGAATTTCCTCTGTAAGCAATGAAACCTTCAATCTTCCTACCTTTCCTTCTCCTATTACTCTTTGTGAGCTTCCCTTCACCTGACATTCATTCCTTCATTCTAACTCATGATTTCAAACATTAATATACCAAATTTCTGCAGAACCAGTTCACTAATTACTTCATTCTAACTCATGATTTCAAACATTAATACACCAAATTTCTGCAGAACCAGTTCACTAAAGCATTAGGAAAAAATTAAGTTCAACTTAGACACAAAAAGTTGATATGCATCAATCATAGTTAACACTATCTACCTTAATCCATCTTATTCCACAACAACTTCTACATGAAACAAACATATCACCAGAAAAAAAATATATATTAACAGTCTAAATGCAAACCACCAAATCAAATGACCCATTCAGGTGGGTGTAGTGGAGGAAGAAGGAGATGGGAAGAAGAGGAAGGGAAGAAGAAAAAGTAAAGAAGAAGGAGATGGGGAAAAGGGAAAACGTGCACAGGTGCGTGTCGTGGAGGAAGAAGGAGATGGAGAAGAAGAGGAAGGGAAGAAGAAAAGGAAAAGAAGAAGGAGATGGGGAAAAGGGAAAACGTGCACAGGTGGGGTGGGTGTCGTGGAGGAAGAAGGAGATGAGGAAGAAGAGGAAGGGAAGAAGAAAAAGAAAAGAAGAAAAAGATGGGGAAAAGGGAAAACGTGCACAGGTGGGTGTCGTGGAGGAAAAAGGAGATGGGGAAGAAAAGGAAGGGAAGAAGAATAAAGAGAAGTAAAGAGAGGAAGTGCACAGTTGGGTGTAGTGGAGGAAGAAGGAGATGGGGAAGAAGAAGAAGGGAAGAAGAAAACGATGGTGCTCTGCGTTGATCCTCCACTCTGAACTACAAATTGGAGAAATGAGCATCCCAACGCACCCATAAGAAAATCAAAACGGATCGAATTGCAGTAAACAAAAAGAAAAAAATCTCACCAGGGAGGGCCGGCATGGGGCACGAGGCGACAGGCTTCGGCGACTTCTCAACCTCAACGAGGAACATGCGGCAGTTTCCGGCGATGGAGAGGCGGCTGTGGTAGCAGAAGCGGGGTATGTCAACGCCGGCGACCTCGCAGGCCTGGAGGGCGGTGAATCCCTTGGGGATCTTGATGGGAAATCCATCGACGGAGACTTCGATGGCATCTTCGGGGGACCGCAAGTGGACGCGTGCGCCGGTTGGGAGGAGGTGGTTCCGGTGCGGCGGTGGCAGCAGCGGATTCGGGGTTTTGGAGGTCGGGAGTGGAGGAGATGGATCTAAAGTAGCTAGGGTTTGGAGATCAACCGGCCGTCATCAACCGGTTTGTAGAATAGACCTACAGTTTGTAGGCCGGCAGTCATCAACCGGTTCGATGGCCGTTTGTAATCGAAGGCCGGCAGTCATCAACCGGTTTGTAATCGAAATCATAGGCCGGATACAATGGTTCGAAATTCGGATATTACAGTGTCTGCACACATCGGTGATCAGCCGTCCAATTACAACTGCAGTCGTTCGAATATGACCCAATCAATTTACATATATATATATATATATATACACATATCATAGTAGAATAGACCTAATGACCAGTAGTGCTCTTGACACAGAAACCCAAGTCAAAGTGAAGGGCTGGCTGTACAATAATCCATAATCGAATATTAATCAAATCATTCAATTAACCTCTACAATATCTCAATCGATTGCCACTCCACATCACCGTCCATATCCAATCAACATAGGGTATGTAACTAATAGACCAACAACAATCTCAATCATGTATGCAAACCCGAATGTTAAGTAATAATCACAAGCCAATCCGAAGGTCAAACATAAGGTCTCATATCCGACAACCACATGAACCTCTAATAGATAAAAGATCAACACAGCCCTTCTCAATCAATTGTGCATAGACCCAATTAAGGGTTTTCCAATAGAGATATGTTGATCTTGAATCCACTAGGATTTCCCCGAAGTCATACGAAGTACTAAACCCCACGTTGATAACGGTATTTACTTGGTCCAAAGATCCACTAATAAAGTACAAAAATATAATTTAACACATTAAAAACCAAAGATATTATTTAATATTAATTTTCAAATAATAATAATCTTAGTTTATAATCTTAGAAAACTTGATAACCCCATCCAAAACATTTTCCAAATTCAAAATAAACCAAAGAGTCTAATTTGAGTTTATAAAACAAATAGCGCCTTTTTCTAATTCTCAAAAAGTCCTGGGGCAAGGTAATAAATAATCCAGTAAACACCATGTGCTGGCACAAGGGTCTTCACCCCTTTGTTTTCTCCAAACCGTGACCATCCAAACATCCACACACACCCTTTTTCCAATTCACATCGAAGTTGAAGACCACGCACGCAGAACCCTTTTTTTCTCAAACATTGCCTCATGCCTGACGTAGCAAGATGCTAGGATAGTGGGCCCCACTCTCAGATCAACTACATCAGTAGTGTCGCCCAGACAAGTAAGGCCGCAAGAATGAACCTGATATCTGATCAGATCAAACACTAGGTCCCACCACACCAATAATAAATAAAAAGAAACACACCACAAGGTGCCTTCACATTCTGCAACGAGAGGGGCTTCACAGAACCTGTCCAAACCCCTCACAGAACCCGTTTCCGAATAGGGCTTCACACTGGCACGGCTAGGGTGTTGTGATAGTGGGCCCCACAAGGCCCCGGCCTCAGATCAACCTCACTGTCAAAGTCCCCAAGGCATGTACAGCTACAAGAAAGGACCAGATTTGATCAGGTCTCCCCATGGGCCCCACATCAAGATTAAATGCAAATAAAATATCTTCAAAGTGACTCACACCCCCAAATTTAGAATCAAAAGATAGTGGCCACATCTGCAAGGTTTCATCCCTAAGGGCGTGTTTGGATGTGTGGTAAAGTGAGGTGAGGTGAGGTATAGTCTCCATTTTTCAGACAAGAAAAGACAATATATCATATCAAAAGAACATAATTTCAAAATTCCCTTCATCTTGGAAAAAAAAAAAGTCAAAAGAGTAACATATTTTCTCCACTAAAAGAAAAAAAAAGCTCTATTTTTCTATATAAAAAGTCAAAAAGATTCCATACCAAACAACTTAAAACAAAAAACTATCATAACACCTTATATTTTATTCTCTCTTGATTTGATGCTTCACCTCACTGTACTTCAATTCACCATACATCCAAACATGCCCTGAAAGAGAATCAAACATTGTGGGCATAAAAAGGGGTTTATACATGCATCCACACACGAATCAAAGAAGAACACAAGCATTAAATTTACAAATTATGATTAGATGCTTGCCTGAGTCCGCGGTTGAGGGAAACGGTCTAGAATTTTTACTGCAACAACGCAAAGCACTAACCTAGAGAAAAGTTGGAAGAGAGAGTTGCGTGTGAAAATAAAATAATGTGGTGGTGTATAAATATGGAAGGAATAAGAATAAGAGTTGTAATATAACTTAAATTCTAAAGGGCATAGAGTTTGGATTCTAAATAGATAGGAGTTTGGATTAGAGAAAGAATTAGAGTTTTAGTTTGAGAAGAACTATACCACTAAACTGGGCCCGGGTCTGGGTTAACTATGGATCAAGACACCTATCCAACAAGTCTAACTTACTAAATCTAAGCCTAACGTAGTCCCCACTTAAACTAATCGCATATTTAATTAAAAAATAATTAATTATATAATAATAATAAAATAAATAATATATATATATATAAAAATCAAAACGTCACACTTCTACTTTGCTAAAGACTCAACGCTTTTCCCTTGTTTTTCTTTGAGAAAGTCTATTTGTCCCGGGTTCTGGACCGAACCCGGGACAAACAACCCCCTGGGGGGCGTTGGATCCCAGGGCGCCCCCCCCCCCCCCCCCCCCCCCCCCGGGGGTTGTTTGTCCCGGGTTCGGTACAGTAGCAGGGCTGTCTTTCTTTTGTTCTCCTTTCCGGCTAGATTCCATATTATACTCAGTTCTACTTTTCTAAAGGCTCTCTGGGTTGTCCCGCCATTCTCGACTCTTCACACTGCGGTATCAATAATTGTAGGGATAAACTGGGAAGCGAATTTGGACCACACACAAGTGATTGTTATTGGTCGTACGATGCTCTTGCTTTTGATTTTAGGGGAGGGGAGGGGAGGGGATATTAAAATTAGAGTCTTTATATACTCGTTTAACAAAGTCCATTCTAGGGCATTACAGTCTTCCTCTTCTTCAATCCGATAAGATCATCAAATTAGCATAACTTTATTCACCCGATAAGATCATCAAATTAGCATAACTTAGCATAACTTTATTCACCCGATAAGATCATCAAATTAGCATAACTTTATTCACCGCATTTAGAGAATCAACATTTGGAAGGTGAGCTTCAGTTTATATTAACCATTTTGTGATTCTATTAACCATTTTGTGGTTTTTTTTTTTTTTCTATGCATTTATGTATTGTCTCCATGAACTTTGATAAGGGTGCTGTTGCAGGCTTCAAGTTTATGCACATTCGTTCTCTTCTTTCATGTTAGCACTACCAATGACTATATCCAACGTGTCTACCTTTACCTTTAATAAATTAAAGGAAACTGCTGAAGTCTCAAATGTTTAGTATTTCTATTATGACTCAATCCATCAGTAGCTGATGGCAAGATCAGTATCAAGTTTGTGTAGGACGGTTTGGGTAGGACGGTTTGGGTTGAACAGAATGAACCCCAATATGCTGTATATGCTGTTGTTTCTGCTACATACATTGCATAGATTTTTTCTGCTATAGTGTAAATCAAAGTGAAAAGGATTATTAGATGGATAAATGTTTTAGAAACCTTTGATTGTGGCAGAACTCGAGAGGAAGAGCAACTTAAACTGCATGTACGCACAACCCAGAGTTTTTGAAAAACTTTTGTAAATTTGCCTATTGGCCCCCTCGGAAATTTTTTTATAAGAATATTTCCCACAGTTTTTGGAAAAAAAAACTATTGTATATTTGGATATTGGCCCTCTGACAAATTTTTTGGTAAGATTGTTTTTTGCTTGCCTTGTTTTCATTGACTAACTCAAGATCAACAGTGCAAATTACCCTATCTATCCCATTCTAGGCTTTACCTTGAATGCTATTATTAATTTTTGATTCATACACCTTATCTTAGCTTGATAAGGATAAAAAATTGATTGGAAATTATGTGTTGATTGCGATGTTTTCTATAAGGAGTGTGAGTTTATTAATATGAATTTGAAACTTAACAAAAATTCTATAGTTTAAGTGTTCCTATATGGAGTTAGTTGCTATAATCCCTAAAAGATGTAAATACCCCCGAACAAAATGTATAGGTACTTAATGACAGAAATCAAAATTTCCCCAATCCCTACCCCTTCTTTGGCTAATGAATCAATAATTTGATGATACTTGTTAAATATTTATTGTGAACATCATATAGCAGTTAGGTCGCATTGGATCTTGGGAGGATTTTCTGCAGTGCAGTCCATCGTTGATCACTGCAACTCCTTTTACACACTTATCTCTCATGATTTAAAATCATTCTAATTTTATGTTCATCAAATATATATATATATGGTTAAAAGACTGTTAAACTTGTAAGTTGTAAAATAAAGGGTTAGGATAACCGAATGGGGTGGTTTTTTTTTAATGACTATTATCCATAAAGAGACCTTTTTATCTATTTCAGCCTTAAAAATGCCTCCGAGTGGGCCCCATCATCTGGACTCCATTTATACAGCATCCAGTCTACTCATAGGTGAAAATTTTCACTGGATCTTATATTCATCTATGTTATTTTTCTTATTAGAGATTTATAGAGTAATACTTTTCAAGAAAAAACTGTTTTATAAAATAATATTGCATGACACAAGGTTCTACCAAGATAGAAAGATTGAAAACAAACATTCTTAGGTGGGTGTTGGCTCTTCGACATGAGGCATGGGTTGGCTGCCCGGGCATCGTGGATTTGAATCCCCTCATATTTACCCGGTGCACATGTAGGGCAAGCACGTGTGCTCAGAGGATTAATCTTAACGGGTTAATACCACGGGGATTGATACCTTTATTGTAGGAACAAAAATGTTTCAAAAAAGAAAAGAAAATGGATAAGCAGAGTAGATTTTTTCCTTTTCTTTTCAATTCCTTAAGTTTTGATCATGATTAGTTTTTTCAACAAATTGCAAAGAGTTGTATTTGAAATTTTTTTGTATACTGACATTTTCCAGTGTGATCACTACCTTAATAGGTCTATTTAATGGCCCCCTCCTCACATCTCCCACCCATCCATGCAGCCCCATTATTACAAACAATGCATGCCGTGTTAAGAGTTTTTATTGAAAGGTTGTCGTGTTAAGAATTACATATGCTTATCCTATCTGTCTAGGATCATAAAACTAACTCAAGAAATAAAATAATTAGCATTGTAAACTTACATAAAGCGATTAAAATATTTGATAACTTTTTATAGTGGATGTGGATTTTGATCCTAAGCCCATTGGACCGTCTCCTTGGCATATCACAGAGTCAATGGATAATAGAGAATATTCTAAAGTAGGTTGGATATGGAAAGGATGAGTTCATCGAAGAGTAGCTTATATTACATTTGGGTTATATTCAGTTAGTGTTATTTTTTGATTCATTATCATCACCAGCCTCAAATCTTGTCCCAACTATGTTGGGTTCGGACAAATGAATTATGTTTTTCTATCTTGATCTATCCTTAGCCAATTATCATATCTATTCTTACCGTTTCTATCCATATCCTTTTCGATCTACCACTTCGTCTTGGTGTGCTATCAATCTGCATAGAAAAACTTATCCTTAGCAACACTGTTATTGGTGTGTGTTGAATTTATTCAAATCATCTCAACCAAGTCTCTTTTATTTTAACCTATTCTATCTTTTCAAAATTTAACACCGATCCATTGCGACATTCTCTTCTCTATTATGTTTATTTTGTTCATGTGTAGCTTCTTGATTTGCCTACATTTTGCTCCATAGGATTCTCGTATAGTCACTGTCCTATAAATTTCTTCCTTCATACCTCATGCTTCGCACCAATCACAACTTTCCTAAGGATTAAATATCCATGAGTTTAATGGGCCGGCCTTTTAAGTGTTAGAAATCATGTAACCCACTAACCAATGGGCTCACATCAGGTTAATAGTTGGTATAAACCAAGGCTTATGTCCCACCGTAATATTATTTATTTGTTTATTTTTATTGGATTCCACTGTAATATTTGAGGATATGTTATTGGAGAGTTGGCCCCTCCATAATATTGAGTGCATGACTGATAACATTATTAATGCATATAATTAATACCGAATAAGTTTGTGCTAATCACATTATCAATTAAGTGCTCCAACTTATGTGAGTTCGATTCTTATTTGATGAAAGAGAGGATGAAATTAGTTTTGAACGGAGACACTCAAGATCTGGATTCTCGCTCCACTTGCAGCATACAAAACTAATCAATAAACATTTATTTTGATTGATAGGAAGATTCTCATCTCGAGTCCCCCGACTTCACCAATTTGCAAGTGGATGTTTTTAAATACGCCCACCCTATTTATATTTGCACCCACCCCAGCAATTGCATGTGACACGGGTCCCCCGACTTCACCAATTTGCAAGTGGATGTTTTTAAATACACCCACCCTATTTTATATTTGCACCCACCCTAGCAATTGCATGGGACACTTTCGCTCCATGTTTGCATGTGACTCGTTTAAAAAACGGTATCAGATTTTGAAAAGGAGTCGTCGTCTTTTGCGGCAGACTAATATTCACCAGACACAAAAGCAAGCAATGGGTCCCACGGGCCGTGTCACATTATGATGTAATGACGCCGTGATGCACATGCTGTCTAATGACTGTAATATTAAATCACGAACAATAGTTGATTGAAGTGATAGAGAGTGAATGTGACAAAACAGGTTGGGTTCCGGATGAGATCAATCCCACGGTCAAAATCAAATATTGCGGGTAATCCGGGATTGGGTCTTAACATTAATACATGGAAATATATACACTAAAATATCTAACAGTCATTTAGCAATAATAAAATGGAAATATGTAGGCAGTTTAATACCCCTCTACCAATTATAAAATGCTAAAAAAACTCATACACACAAATACTTGGTTCATTTCATCTCTATTTGGTTATTTAAGTTATGTATTATACTTAATGCATTAGCAATAAGTGTTGCATCATTCTCTCTAATCTCTTTCTTTAGTTTTTTTTTTCTTTGTTTTTTCTACTTCTTATTTAGGCTTTTTAAAGTATATTTATATATTCTTGCTAATGCAAATGGGGTGTACTATCCTATTAACAAGGGTATACAATTTTTTTTTTTTTTTTTTCTATTGAGTGACTTGGAATGCCAGCTAATCCATAAATGTAGTTTGTATGTACGCACAAGAGACATCAAAGATATGAGTTGGTCCAATTATCCTTTTTATTTAGAAAACTATAACTCCCAATTTTAAACTCTAAACTAATAGTGATTTTTACATTTATTTATTTTTGTGACCGAAACTCAATAACGTTTAATAGTTGGATCAATAGTAAGTTAAAAATAATGTCAATTCATAAGGTGGGTGAATGTAAATGTTTCGAATTTCTCAAACATAAGGACTTGTTAGAATGATTTTGGTATGTGTGGTGCGTGTAAATTGCGGAGAAGGTGTGAAATAGAACACCTAATGTTTTTTTAGTGATCTTTAATCCTTTTAAAAGAGAAATTAAATGGAGGATTTTACCGGAAAAAACACTTAATGAGGATGTATGACCTGATCAAGCACTTTAGATATTAGTGCACCAATTAGAGCAATTGGGCCGAAAAACCCTTCTTTTTTACCAATTTGGCACATGTTCGGTGCCAACCCTATTATCATGAACAGTTACAGCTTTGTACGAAAAAAAAAAATAGAAAATCTGTGTCGACACAGACCTTATTTTTAACTAGTAGGGTCGGTACCGATGTTGTATCAAAATTGAGGCAAGAAGGTTACTACTTTTTGCCAAAAAATCTAATAACCGTCAATACCGACCCTGTAGTAAATTCAAAAAAAGGCAATTACGTACTTGTAGCAAGTGACTTGCATGTGATTGCGATTCCATGCAAACTTATTAAGTAAAAAACATCCGCACATCATCTTCCTCGTTGAAAATAAACATACACTTCTTCAAATCAAGGATAATTTTAACACATAAACATACCTCATAAAAAGACTATGATTGCCATTTAATAAATTTTCCATAAACATTGTTCACATCCAACGCCAAAACATCACATTTACTTTTATGTATGTCATATAGATACCATTTTTCCCAAAGCAAGTGGTGTTGCCCAGAATTGACGCCTGGTCGCATGGATATAATTATGTGTACGCTCATTTGCAAATGTCAAGTCATGCGATCAGGTGTTAATTCTAAGCAATGACATTTGCTCATGGATGCAGATATGACATGCTTTCTGACAACGTTGCAGAGTGTACAAATAGTCTTTTCAAAGACACTCGAGTGCTCCCAATTATGAAGCAAGTGGAAGAGATACATGCAAAACTGATGGGATTCTTGCAAAGACGATCAACTCAAGTACAAACCATTACTTCATGACTAACTTTGTACGTAGAGAAGTACCTTGGCAACGAGATGAGAGAATCACGTAGGCTACTCGTACGGATAGCAGTCGTAAATGAATCTCAAGTGCAATTTGTAGAGTACGTTGATGTAGGTAATCTTGAACGCAAGTCATGCTCATGTCGCAAATGAGACGTCATTGGGATCCTATGTTGCAATGTTGTTGCTGCTATTAAAGCGCCGAATATGAATCCATATGACATTAACTGCAAGCATTGGTACCTCACAAGTACATATTAGAGGATGTACAATGATGTCATTCATGACACTCGTGATAGAAAGCAATGGGAACATTGCTTGATCGAGAGAGTCCTCCCACCATTAGCTAGCAAGCAGCCGGGTTGAGCAAAGAAGAACAAGATCTGAGTAGAAAATCGACATAGCAAGCGAATGGTGGTAACTTGTTCAAATTGTACAGAAATGGGCAACAACCGTGGGAGCTGTAACAATCCACCAGTTCAATTATGAAATTCATGAAATTTGATCCAAAGAATATGTCATAAATTATTTTTGATCTTTACTTTTTTTTGAGCAAAATGGTATGTATATGACATATATAACAGTCGATGTGATGTATGTGAATAATGTTTATGGAAAGTTTATTAAATGACAATGATAGTCTTTGTATGGGGTATGTTTATGCATGTGTGGAAATTATCCTTGATTTGAAGAATGTGTATGTTTATTTTCAGCTAGTAAGATGATGTATGAATGTTTTTTACATAATAAGTTTGTATGAAATAGCAATCCCATGCAAGTCACTTGCCTACAAGTAGGTAACTGTCTTTTTTTGAATTTATTAGAGGGTTGGTAGTGACGCGGGTTATTAGATTTTTTGGCAAAAGTTTGAATTTTCTTGCCCTAATTTTGATACAGGGTCGGTACCGATCCTACTAGTTAAAAATGCGGTTGGTCTCGATGCAGATTCTTACTTTTTTCGTACAGATTTATAACTTTTCATGATAATAGGGTCGGCACCAACGATAAGTAGTGTAAATTAAGGTTAGCACCGACTACGTGCCAAATTTGTAAAAAAAGAAGAGTGCCCAATTACTTCAATTGGTGCACCAACATCTAAAGTACTTGGTTGGGTCACACATGCCCATTAAGTATTTTTCCGATAAAATCCTCAAAAATACTCGATCATCACTTCATATTTTGTAAGATTGTCAACAATTAAATAATAATTTTTTTATTTTTAGGTCCTAAGCTCCCTTCTACGGTCTAATCTAATGGACGCGTTAAAGTTCGTTTTTCTGTAATCGGTTAGGGACAAGAGACTTGCGTGGCACGCATTTGAGATGGAACGCCATGGGCCCTGGGCTGTCCCATCATGCTTATCTCTTCTTCACATCTTTGGTATCAATAATTGGGGGAATAAAATGGTAAGCAAGCGAATTTGGACCACAAAAGTGATTATTTATTGGTCGTTATGATGGTTCTGGCTTTTGAGTATTGATTTAGTTGACTTTCTCTTGACTCTATCTCCTTTATATCCTCGTTTAACAAGGCACTTCTAGGGCATTAGAGTCTTCGTCTTCCTTAATCCCCATTAGTGATTAATTAGGAAACTTCATTCCCCGCATTTAGAGAATCAACATTTGGAAGGTGAGTTTCAGTTTATACTAACCATTTTGTGATTCTATTAACCATTTTGTGATTGTTTTCTATGCATTTATGTATTGTCTCAATGAACTTTGATAAGGGTGCTGTTGCAGGCTTCAAATTTATACACATTCGTTCTCTTGTATCAAAGGATTGACTTCAGTTTTCTTAAAGTGTCATGTTAGCACTACCAATGACTATATCCTACCTTCTATAAATTAAAGGAAACTGCTAAAGTCTCAAAAGTTTAGTATTTCTATTATGACTCAAACCATGAGTAGCTGATGGCAAGATCAGTATCGAGTTTAAATGAATGCATATTCACAGGGTACATTTGTGTAGGACGGTTTGGGTTGAATAGATGAACCCCATTATGCTGTATATGATGTTGTTGCTGCTACATACACTGCATAGATTTTTTCTGCTATAGTGTAAATTAAAGTGAAAACGATTATTAGAGGGATAAATGTTTTAGAAACCTTTGATTGTGGCAGAACTCGAGAGGCAGAGTAACTAAAACTGCATATACGCACAACCCAGAGTTTTTGAAAAACTTTTGTAATTTTGCATATTGCCCCTCTCGGAAAAAAATTTTATAAGAATATTTCCCACAGTTTTTGGAAAAAATTCTTGTATATTTGGATATTGGCCCTCTCAGGAATATTTTGGTAAGAATCATTTTTGTTTGCCTTGTTGCAAATTACCCTATTGATGCCTTTCTAAGGTCCACCTTTGATCCTTTTATTAGTTTCTGATTCATACACATCTTATCTTAGCTTGTTAAGGACAAAAAATTTGACTGAAAATTGTGTGTCGATTTTGATATTTTCTACAAAGAACATGAGTTTATTAATATATATATATATATAGGGGAATTCTCAAAAACTCCCCATGTCAAAAAGGGGCGTTTACAGCCCTCTAAAACATCCAATAAGAATCATTTATTTATTGTTGAATATGATCTTTGATTGAATGCCCAACTAAATCAGGAGACATAAAGAGAAAAACAAGGAGTCATTTAGCGTCACCTGTGCAAGTTTTTAGGGAAACTGAGCCCCCATTTACACAAATAAGTGATTGGCCCACTGTTAGATTTTTAGATTTTAAGTTTTCTATAATAAGCATTCCGAAGATGGGCCAATCCTATTTGGAAAAAAAATTATGCAGGCCCATAAAAGACGACGGCATTCATTTTGATTGAATTAGATTTTTTATAAGTGGCCCGTAACAATTTGTACAAGATATATATATATATATATATATTCTCAAAAAAACCCCCATTTAAAAAAGAGATTTTTTTTCCTTTTTGATTTGTACCTTGAGATGATGCCAACTTATAAAAAACACCCCTCTTATAGCCAATGAAACCCCTCTTATAGCCAATGAAAGTGTGACACGTGTCATTAGTGATACACATAATTGATTCCCTATTTTAAACATTCTCCTACAAAAATGGATGATCTCTTAAAATACTAATAAATCATTGGCTATTTGATAGGAGCAAAAACTTCCCTTTTGAGATTTTATAAATATATATATATATATATATATTGAATGTATGTATATGTATATATTATCCATCTATGTTGTTTTGCCTACTAGAGATTTAATTTACAAAGTAATACCTTACAACAAAAAACTGATTTACAAAGTAATAAGTGCTCTATTTACTTCATTCGTCCCAGTCCCACTAATATTGCTTGATACTCAGGGTAAGAAAGAAGATAGAGAGGCCCCCCTTAATTTCTGCTTACGATTTTTTTTTAATTGCAAAGAGTTGTCCTTGAAACTTTTTATGTATGCCAACATTTGCCATTGATATCACTATCTTATTAGCAGTATTTGATGTCCCACTGCACTCACCGAACCTACCCATATGTCCCATTATTACACAAATAACATACGCTAAGTTATGTTAAGAATTAGTACACATGCATATCGTATCTAAGACCACAAAAGTGACTGAAGAAATAATATAAATAGCCCATTGCAAACGTACCTAAAGGGGATATACAAAATATTTGATGATTTAATTGAAGCCCTCTTGTAATGAATAATCATGGAATTGGATCTTAATCCGCATGGGATATTCTCCTTGTCATATCACAGAGTCAATGGATAATAGAGAACTCCCTACGATCGACGTACAGAAGATGGATCCTAAGCTCTACAAGGCTGCAATGAAAAGCAACATGGAGGTCCTAACAGGTATCTTGGAAGCTAATGAACACCCGGTGCCTAACCTTACTCTCTGTCTCACTCCACAGAAGAATACAATGCTACATATTGCAGTTGAATTCGGCCATCAAACTATTGTGGAGAAAGTGATCCAACTGTGCCCGTCCCTCATCTCTCAGCACAACTCTAAAGGTGACACTCCACTTCACGTGGCAGCCAGGGCTGGCCATCTTAACCTCACAAAGCTTCTTACACCCGCTTTAAATTTAAATTTGACGGAAGGAAACCCCACTTTAGAGGAAGGAAATTCTGTGCGGCAGGCTGGTGGTGTGGCTTTGAGGATGAGCAACTTGGAAGGTAGTAATCCAATCCATGAGGCACTAAAGAAGAGCCACGGCGAAGTGGCACTGAGGATGAGCAACTTGGAAGGTAGTAATCCAGTCCATGAGGCACTAAAGAAGAGCCACGACAAAGTGGCACTGCATTTGTTGGCATTTGAAGAGAGACATGAGCTAGCACATGACGTTAATATGGCTGGAGAGAGTCTGCTTTACTTGGCTGCCGAGGCTGGGTTGGATGAAGTTGTGAAGAAAATAATAGAAATAGGAGATTACAGCACTCGAGGACCGGATGGCCAGAATCCTTTGCATATCGCAGTAATTAAAGGTCGATTAGGTATGTTTCTCCATCACACTTAACGGTGTTCTTTAGGAGTAGCAATTAATGGGTCCATTTAGATGTGATTGACTATTGTTGTCCGACCAGGGGTTCGATAGATCCAATTTTTTGCACAAAGGTAAATATTAAGTTCAATCCAAAATTTATTATAGGTTAAATAAATCACATATTTAGAAGAGCGTATGCTAATTCATGGATTGAAGAGATCGTCGGTAACAAGGGGAAGTGAATTGATTGTAGATTGCATTTTTACCTCTTCATGGACTTAAAAGGGCTTTAAGAGTGCCAGAGCTATCATGGTTCTTGTAGTGGTCTTCCCCACTCTGCCTGTTAAACCCACCACACAGCCATCAAACCTGTTCCTCGCATATATGGCCAGCTTCTCAGGTGCAATCAAGGTATTTCCATCCACTTTGACAAAACCCTTCTGCAATTTTTCACAAACCCTATTTCCTATAACTCCCACACAGCCCTTATCATCCAACTCCTGGTTCACGAAATCATGGGCATCAAAATTCTCCCCAGCCATCGCAAAACACCACTGTCCGGAATTCAAGCTTCTTGTATCCGTGCAGATAGATCCAGAAGGACCCTATTTTATGATTTCTCCATTTACTGCACTGCTATCTCTGAAGCACTCCATGGAGACCCATTCACTAAATTTGGAGAGTTCAATGGTTTGGAATCAAAAGAAATGGGGTGATATACATTGTCACTTGCGATGCAAACCAGAAAACAAACCCTAGAATTTTGATGACAGAAAAGGGCATCTATAGGTACTTGGATAAAAATCTCTAGGTTTTATGCAGATGGGGGCTTGGGGTTTCGATTTTATGGTGTTGCTAAGCATGGATTCATCTATTCCTGACAACCCATTTTTGGAATTTCAGATTAGAAGGCCTTTTGCTTGTACTAAGCCACTTATCTTCAGCTGAAACCCTATAACCAAAAGCGCAAGGATATGACTAAAGCTTCCCATAAGAATCCCAGCAAGTAAATGGGTTTTCCAAGAATAAATCAATCATTATCTCAAAACCCATTTCACTTATGTCACATCCCCAAATTACCAACAGGGTTAACGTGAGATTAAGAGTCAAATTAAAGAATACAAACCTGATTATCGAAGTCCGTGGTGAGATAACAAAATCGTTCATTTAATATTAACAAAAGTAATCAACTAACATCAGAGTAAACTTGTATAACCTGAAGATCAAAGTTCATAATTTACTACAAAAGTTTATTTACACAAGTTCTAACAAAGTTTTCTATACAACGCAACAAAAGAACAAAATTCAATCCTAGGAGTGAGGCTCTCCTGTGCAGTCAAGATGACTCAATAAACGTCATCTGCGCACTACTCATGCTCATCAGACTAATCCATCTGAATCGTCTCTTCCTCCTCCTCCTCCTACTAGGTAAAGGTGGGTTCGGTACTTGTTTATCAAGTATAGTACTATCAACCAAAAGAGCTGGCACGTAGATATACATAATTTGTAACATATATATATATATATATATATTCATAAAGCAATTAAAATTAAATACTCTTAAGTTCAAATCAAATCAAGACTCATAAATTCTAACGAAATCATAATTTCATATCATAAAAATACACCACATAGCTTTTTACCATGACAATATGCCATGGCACTTTGGGTCCTTACCCTGTCCAAGATTTCTTTTATCCACTAGATATTCCGGGTTTCTGACCCTATTCATAAGTTCTTTTTCAGATTTTTCTCGAGAATCTATAGCCCTATTCATAGTTTTTTTACAGTGATCACGGGAATCTGACCCTGTTCATATCGCATTGTACAGTCGTCACATTCCTATGTGGAATTAGCTCAGTGGTGTTCATATATGTAAATAGAAAATGCATACTTTAAAACTAACAAAAAGAAAATAGAATTTCCATAAAATCTATGATAAGTCCTCAAATATGGTTCCAAAGGCTAACATAAAGGTCATAAAACTCTAGGGAAAAGATCGAGTTTTTAACAGAAAACGGGAAAATACATACAATTGACGGTTAGCCACCCCAACGTCGGCTAGCCGAGCGGTGACTGACAGGTGACCGCAAGTACAAAAATCCCCTAAATGATACTTTCTAGAATTGTAACCAACAGGTGACCGCATGCAAAGTCGGTTAGCCGCCTTCATGAAGTCGGTTAGCCGCCTTATCCCGGAAATACAAAATCTGAAGCTTTCGAGCTTCAGATTCTGGCATTCAAATCCCTTGTTTCCTTCATTTCCTACATCAAAATAACAGCCCTCTACACATCATTCCATTCAGTACTTCATTCACACTCCAAACAACCTAATTCGTTCCACCATTTCATTTAAATATCAAAACCCATTCCATCAAAATTCATTAATACCATTTGAAATCAAAACCACAACATATAAAACCTGAATTCATAACTTAAAACAAACATATCAGTTCATAATTACGTAGTTCTACTTGCCTTTGCTTTGGGAAAAATTCAAAACCCAAACCCTAGCACCAAATCCCAAAATCCTAGAATTAGAATCAAACCCACTTAATTTACAACACAAATCAAGTAAATGGAAGCTAAAGAACTCAACTATAAGCTTTAAATAAAAAACCCGAACCAACTCCTAGCCTAATTAAGAAGAACCTCTTACCAAGAGATGAAGAGTTGGTGAAATTCCAAGAAATTTGTATGAAGAAGGAGCTAAAACTTTGAGGAAGATGATGGTGATGCTGATTTGAGAATATGATGGCTCCAAGCTCATATACAGAGTTTTTTCAAGAAGAATGAAAGAGATAGAAAAGAGTAGAGGGAGAGCTGAGTTTGAAAACAAAATGGGGAAAGAGTTTGGGTCGGTCCTCTAATATGGATAGCGATGAGTCTTTTGGAGATTTATCAAATAAAACCCTCCTTTAAGTGAAAATATCAAATTGAGTACAAATCAAGCTTGGGTCCCATTTTGATGAAAATTTATTGTTCAAATCAAGATGATGATGAAGACAAACATGAATAAAATAAAAATATCTACCCAACAACACCAAAATCGAGAAAACCTAAAATTACGAATAGCCCTCTCAAACTCTCCCAATTTGCACACTAACCCCCTACTATGGTCTAACGGATTCAATTCTCAATGAAACTTCGCACATACGTTTCTAATGTTAATTCGGACTTATTTGACTCTTAAATGAATTTAATTGATTAATAATATAATTAACTATGCTGATTACACATTTAGAATTTCAGGATTTTACAAACTTACCAAATTATAAGTTCACTGTTTTCTTCATCAAAGACCCCAAAACAGGATAGAAAGAAATAGAAAGTTCAGAATTTTGTTTTCCATCCCTTCTTCAAGAAATGTCTTTTGTATGCATATGGATTGATGAGAAATCAAAACAACCATTTTTTTTAATATATGGAACTTTATGTAAACGGAACAGATGATACTGATCCCTCAATCTGTGCAATGAAGATTGTGCTCGGTTTTCAAAGGAAGGAATGCAACGTTCCCTGGCTTACTAAATCCAGGGGATGTGAACAAAGCAAGTGTCCTGTTATATACTTGATGTTAACTGTTATCATTTGGACACGTTTAAAACTGGTTTAGCGAACTTTTTTCAACTGCACAAAAAAAAAAAAAAATGTTTTCCTAACTTGAAAAAAAAAACCAAATAATAATACATTCCCAAAAATAAAAATCTTTTCCTAACTCAATCCACTTGTAGCTCAGTTGGTGAGCCACCTCCCCTCCGTATAAAGAGACCAATCACCAGATGTAGTGTTGATGATGAAGGACTTTTGTGAGTGTGTATGTGGGCGTGCGAATACTTACTTTACACATAAAAAAGAGGTTTTCCTAACCCAATCCACTTCCCCTTTTAAAGAGATCAATCACCCAATGTAGTGTTAATCATAGGGGAATGTTGAAAGGTCTCATTGTAAGTTTTTTTTGTAAAAAGAATAGTTTATTGTTGATTTAATAGGTTAAAACCTCAGAGAGTTGTACTCACACCTATTGTAAGTGCAGGCCATTGTGTTGCCCCTAAAGAATCAATCAAAAAATGGGTCACATGTAAGATTTTGTTGGCTCGCTGGCCCTACCAGATAGAAGAGAGGTTTGGAACCTATCAATTTAAAAGAAAAAGAAGCTGATCACCCATATGAATATTTGTTTGATCTAAAGGCAACAAAATGGAAACTTAGGAGAGCTTCTTGATTTTCAATCTCAGAATTTATGGCTTTATGTCAAATAGTTGGCAAAATTTAGTGGACCTGCTTTTATTTTGGATGTCTATTTTCCAGAATTTAAGAATTTGATTATGCAAAAGTTCTTCCTTTTTAGCATTGATGGTTTTTTATTTTATTTTATTTAGTTTTTCAATGAAATTATCTGTTTTATGTTTCTCCCATGTGATATGTGGGACCTTCTTCAATATATGGATCCTCAACCAGTGTCAACAAACCCAAATTGAAAGATCATAGCATTTTTTCTATGTTAGACTTTCTGCTTTTTATTATCTTCTACCACTTCGAGTCGTTTCTTTTGTTTTCTTTTTGGACTTTTTATAACCTATTTTTAACTTATCTTAATAGTATTAGAATTTTCACTTTATCTAATGTTCAGCTTTCTAAACTTAAAGACTGAATGTACTTATCTTGGTTTTCTATTTGTAATTTTATTTACTTTACCATTTAAAATGTCCTCACCTATAAGTCTTTGACCTCCTTTTCTAACTCATTTTTAAATAATTTTATGTTTCTTTAGAAGTTTATAAAATTATAAACATAAATGAATGAGTTGACAAATGCTTTTGTTTTTGCTGAGAATCGATTTTCAAAAGTGGGACGAGCTCCAACTTTTTAAAGTCCATGCATTGAGCCCCACATTGATGAATTCAACATACCAACATACCCTTATATTGGCACTCAAGCACAGTTTACTCCAAATAGAGCACATCCCATTGTTAGATTTACCATACAGAAAAACAAGATTTATATTTACTGGAATTGAGCATGCATTTTAGATTTGAGTAATCCAACAATTGTTAGATTCACCATGAAAAACAAGATTTATATTTACTGGAACTAACCATGATTTCATTATCAAATTCATCCTTTATTTAAATATAGAGGATTTAACAGTTAAAATCCCCTTAAATCCCGTAAGGACAATAAGTGTCACCTGCCACAATTTATGTATTTATTATTTCTTTGAACTTTTCGCCCCGAACAACGATGTACTAGCAGTTCAACAAAGATGAATGATAATATGACCTTTCATCACAGTCAAAGTTTTCAGTTCTTTCACACTTCTTTTCTCTTTCAATGAACTATAAGCCATATATGCAACATCAGATTCTTATAAATAAATAAATAAAAGATATACAAATGCTTATTGGGCTTAAATCAAGCTACCCAATCCCTAATCCCACATAATCCTAATTTGTAAATTTTTTTTTTTTTGAAAATATGCCTTTATTTTCTCTAAAATACTTAAGATATGAGATATTATTTATTTTTTAAAAGGTTTCGTATTGGGGTTTACCTAGATACAATATTGGCAAGGCTAGGGCTCAACCAATCCAAATGGGCCTCAGTTGCATCTTTAAAATTTTTTACTCAATGCCCAATTAGAGAAATGGACCTAGCTAATTCCTATCCAATCTCTACTTATTTTAGATTAAAATTTGTGACAAAGTTTGTGGGGTTGCATTGGCCTAGCAATCCAAGAGAGTTTTGGTATGCAATAATGCACAAAAATTTAAAGATATATTAAAAAAGAAACTTTATTCATTATGCATTTAATTTATGGCTTTAAATAAGAGAACCTATAACATTCTTTGATTTATTATTTCGGTAATGATTATAAATCCCAAGTCCTCTTGTGTATGGTAGCTCAGTAGTCGGTCTCATAGACTCCAACTTGTGTCCATGTTTGAAAAAAGGCAATAGAGAGATTCGGTTGCAGAAGGTATAGAATGTTTAGATCTTAGACTCCTTTAGTCCAAGGTTAGAAAACTCCCCGAGTTGATGACTATCTCTTGATCTTCCAGAGTCATCTCGTTTTGGCAAAGGATCGAGCCAAATGTAAGGGAGACACGGCCAAGTCACCTCATTTTAGTAAATTGTTTGCATTCTAAACCATTTGATAGGTAGAATTGATTTTAAACAATTAATGTATATTTTAAGTGATTTTGCATGAGGTTTGGACTCATCAATTCATAAATGATGACTGGTTTGTAATTTAAAATTTATATTTGATCTTTTACATTTAAGACTGGTTTGTAATTTAAAATTTATATTTGATCTTTTACATTTAATATTTAGATTGACAACTTATGTAATAAGAAATATTTTTTTTCTTTATTTTCTTTATTATAGATTTTTCTTCTTGGATATATAAATTTATTAACGTGAATTGATTATCAAGAATGTAAGTAAGTAAATGTATATTTATATTTTATAAGCATTTGGTTTATTTTTTAATTATTTTTTCAAAAGAAATATATAACTCTCTTTGAGTCTTCATATTGACTCTATTTGACTCAACCGTTTTGCATTGGACGAGTCAAATTCAAGTCATAGTTTTTTAAACATTGCTTTAGTCTCGGTATTTTCATGTGGCTTTTTAAAATTAGCCATATGCATATAGCCAGGCTCAAAGGATGTTGACAATCATCCGGTCTAACGCCATATGGAAAACTTGTTGAAATATAAACACCTTTTAATTTTCATGTTGGCAGACAATTCAATGTTCTTAAAGTAGATGGTAATTATCAACATCAAATGTGTCTTTTCTTTAATATTATTTCTTAAAATGACCAATCCATAAAACCTCTTCTATAAGGTGGCTCCTCGACACGATGAACAGGGGTTAATACCAAAAAATAGGGCCCACATTGAGGCTAATGATGAAGTGACTAAAAAATAAATAAATTTCCAATGATGAATGGCAGGAGTGGTGAAGATTTTGCTGGATAAAGAGCGTAATTTCATCACACAAGCAGATCGCTTTGGAAATACAGTGTTACATTATGCATCAGCTGGAAACTACTTTAGGGGGCGTGAGGAGGGCTGGACTAAAAACGAAAATCAGATACAAATCCTTGAGCTATTGCTAAAAGCCGACCCATCTCTAGCTTATGCCCCCAACATAAATGGCGATTATCCACTTTTCTTCGCCATTAGAAAAGATTTTAATTGGGCCATTGACACTATACTTGATCACTGTCCTGACTCTGCTGAGCTGGTCAACCAAAAAGGACAAAACGCCCTTCACCTTGCTGTGATGGAGAAGAACTGGCACTGCCTTTATTGTCTAATAGATAGGTTGGAGTTTAAGAAGTTGATTAACGAACAAGATAGCAATGGGAACACGCCAATGCATCTGGCCACTCAGACCAACCAAGAAGAACTGGTGATGCTTTTGATTCATAATGGGTCGCTTGACTTGACATTGAGCAACAAACAAGGCCTGACAGCTATGGATATTTGCGGATACATAGAAAAAGAGGTATTGTGTTTTTTTTTTATTAGTAAATTAAATAGAGGTATTGGTTAGTAACACTAGGTATAGTAGAGGTTGAGAGCTCGGAATAAGAGAAATTCTATTGCCAGGCCCAGGCCTATAAAAAGGAATTATCTCCTGCAGTACAACTCTGTTATGAAGTGAAATACTGAAAATGTCCGTTGATATGGAATGACATATATCTCGAGTGGTAGTTTCAAATTTGGAGGTTCCAGCTACACTAGATGGGTTTATTGTCCTGGACATAGGATTATCTTATTCTGATTGGTGTGATCTAAAGGTCGCTCACTAGATTTTTACAATTTTACTTTTACAATCCATAAGATCTCATGTTTGTTTGTAGAGTAGAGTAAAATGAAAATAAGTTACAGTGTCAAATCAAAGAAAAAAAAAGTGGAGGGAGTTGGGAGTAAAAAGTATAAAATGATTAAATTATAATTTTAAAATTCACAAAATTACAAGAGATATACTCTTAAAGGACACAAAATGAGAAAAAAAAAAAGGTTCTTTTACTCCCAACTCTCAGCTTTCTGTTTCAATCTTACTTCCCATTCTATTTTCCCAAAAGTAAAAAATTATTTGATGCTTATTTTTTAAGATTTATTTTTTATTCAATTCCTACATATTCTAGTGCAAACAAGTAGGCGCTTGATGTATCAATCATAAATTGGAAAATATAGAGTTATTAGGACCTTTCCCATGATGTAAATCCGGATTACTACCTTCCTCTCCTAAAAGCTCCATTAGTACGTGGACAATCCATTTTCATCAATGTTACAAACGATCCATGATCATCATTCCTTTATTTCACCCTATATTATCTCCATTAAGGTCATATGAAATTAGAAAGTCAACAAAGTCAAAACCGACCTGTCAATGTTAGTGTTTAGCCTTAATATTCTGTCCATCATCTCAATTTAGCTCATATGGATTTGATGAGCAAATCAATGCCGCCCTGTCACTGACTGTATATTGTGTACGTCCATGATTATCTTCCTAATTATCAAGGCAAAATAAGTATAACTTGGATCACCGAAGTCTTATGGGATCTAAATCTAGATTTGATTTTGCAATGGATCTTGGGAATATTCAGAAGTCAAGATCTAGTCTACAAGATTCTTGAGGCAAAATGAAAACCTTCTCAGAGTCGACCTGTCTTAAGGGCCTCCATGCTTGTAAGTTATACAATTTCAAACCTTTAATCATCCTTAAACTATGGTTAATTTATTTCTTTCGTAGAAATGGGGCAATTCCCTTATTTAGGCATTGGTCCCTATGAGGTGGCTATATGGGCTGCAGTTGGGGCCCCATTGATGAGCGGAGAAAAGGGGATGAGAAGTTCCACTTGTGATGGGTCCATATACAAAATTTGGGGTCAATCTATATATATATATATATATATATATATATATATATATATATATATAAAGGTGTCCAATCCATTCAGTAGGTGAAAAATGGTCACTATCAGTACATAGGAAAAATCTCTACCTGACCAAATACCTAGTGAGGCCCACCTAGTGATCCATCCAAGTGGACCATAATATAGGGACCCCATCTGATAGTTAATATAGGAACCCCAACTGATCACTAATCTCGTCTTAGGCACCCATCCAAATGAATTGGACCATTGGGTCGACTGTGTTCTCATTTCATACGGTGAAATGTTATTGGTCATTGATCAAGTGGTTGGGATGATGATTCGAGCTTGTGTCACCATACAAAGTTAGGTGGTGGGGAGATCTTTCGATCCACTCGGTTCCATTGCCAAGCGGGTTTGACAAGAAACAGGGCCCACGTTATTATGAGCACATGTGCTCAGGTGAGGGGGGCCTACCTGACGGCCCAGCCAAATTGTCCACACACACGGGACCCCTCCTAAATTACACCCGCCCCTTTTTTCCTACACACAATCAAATGGATTGCACCGTTAGATCGACAGATCAAATTTTAAGGGATGAAACTTACTGGTTGTTTGTGAAGGGTTAGTTAGGATGATCAAATGGGTCTCATATTTTGTAAATAGGTAGGCCCCAACCAGATGAAGAGATCATCCTAGTCTCATCCCCCTAGTGGAGGCCCTAAGTGGGCCCCAAAGTGAGGTGTGCAATAGATAATGTGTGTGTTGATGGTGGATCTGATTCTAATCTCACCGAAATTTGAATCATCAAGAAAGAAGAGAGTTGGGGATAGTATTAATGTTAGAGGTGCGTTGTGCTTTTTTAAAAAAAAAAGGGGCAGCAGAGGATCCATGTTTAAAGACGTGTGGGTCCAAACCAAATAGCTTGCCCTAGAACACTGAATTGAAGGTACATGTAACGAATTCAATGAAGATCAGCCTACTGAGGGCACACTCTAATTCCCATCCTAGAATTTTTGAATGGAAATCCACCCGGTTAGAAAACCACAAATCCCAAAAGGATCAACTACAGAAAAATGATCGAAATAGTCTTTAGAATGATTTTAAATTTTGAATTCAGAATGCTTGTCTAAGTTCAACATTTGAAAATTTCTGACATCGGAATTAGTTTACACAAATTTGAGAGATTTTGAAATTCTGCCAACAACTTCTTAAGTTATTCCTATCAAGTAGGACCTAAATAATTAAATTTTCTTTTTTATGCATATGACAGCATCCGATCCGCGACAGATTGAGAGAATCTGGAGCCGTCCCTTGTCGCCACCGATGGCAAGAGCGGTTCCCAACACCCCCATTCAAAATGAAAACAGTGAAGATCAGCCCAGAATTTAAAAAATTAGGTCTTCAGACACTTCCTATTGTCACATCCCTAGTGGCTACAGTCACTTTCGCTGCTGCTTTTACAGTGCCAGGAGGATACAAAAATGACGGCCCTCGTGAAGGCTTACCTGTCTTTATGAGAAATGCAGCACTACAAGCTTTTGTGCTTTCAGATATTCTCGCCTTTTGCAGTTCTATGGCTGCCACAGTACTTCTCATCTATGCCAATGCCCATTTCGAGGATGCATTTAAGATTCACTATGCTTTACAGACATGCTATTATATCTCAGGGGTTGCCATCCTTGCAACTATAACTGCATTTGTGACTGCTGTGTACGTGTTGACATCAAAAGAAAGCTTGTGGCTGGCAGTTACATCTATGGTATTGGGCTTTGCTGTTCCACTCTTTCTTGCTTGCTATAGATGGGGTTTAGAAAAAATAAGATGGGATTATTTTTGGGACGTCCGCTACTCGTTCGGATCGTAGAATTTTTATTTGGTCATCGGAGAGATATGTCTAATAATTTGTCAATTTGATCTAGGATGCTTTGTTTAGTTTCACGTTTTTATTGTTTGAATTAATTTATAGTCTTGCTATGGCCCATTTGTTTGAATGGATCTACAATTCCTAAGAAACCATGGTAAAATGGTTTTGGATAAAGGATTATTAAAAAGGTGCATGACAGGTGAAGGATATAAGCTAAATATGTAAATAGTAGACGTATGTAATTAGGGTCATAGCTTATCTATGTTTTTAATTTTCATCTTTCTTTAATATATTTCCATTAAAAGGCTTATAGTTTAATAGCCATTATGAATGTTAACCTTTGTTTATTCGATTTTTAGAATTCCTAGGTATCCAATTTCATGCAAACAACTATGCCTAAATGAGACTACTCTTCGATAAAGATGAAGGAGAACAAAGATTTTGGTTGTGTGTGTGAGTCCTCCATTGTGTGCGAGTTATCGAATGACTAGAAAGTCAAAATCATGCACTTTTCGTTTGATTTCAAAAGATCTTGAACATGTTTCCTCAAAAAAGAAATATTCCTTATACATGGGACTGAGATTTCCACCTAAGAAGTCCGATCGTCGCGAAAATAAAATCATCAGTTTTTAAGTAAAAAATTGTTCTTACCAATTTTATTGTCTGCTAATTTTATTTGCACTAAACAATAGAAAAATCCATTTTCCATAAAGAAATGATAAATTTCTCACAAAAAATGGTTACACAGACATAAGGTGACTATATGTTATGTTTCAATCAGTATATGTTATGTTCCCCTCCCACACGGGTGGGTTGCATCTGATAATAGTGGGTGGGTTGTTGAATAGCATTTAGTCAAAACCCAAAACCACCAAACCCCCGCCGCCCGAACTCCTTTTTTTGAGGAGTCATCGACCCTACCCCCTTCTTTTTTTTCACGAGTCATCGAACTGCGTAGAAAACGTTTTCTTCAACGATATCATTACCAGCATGCAGCATGCATTGGACAGATTCAAGCCATCTAAAATCATTTTTCTTAATTTTTCTCCTAGTGATGGCAACCCTAGATGCTTCCAAATGCTCTAATTTTCTTATTCTACCTTTCCTAGTCGTACCACACACCCATCTCTACTTCGCCTCAACCAATGGTGGGAAAATACTGAATCCTGTCTATTGGGAAAAACATTGTACACAAATGAGCCTTTGATGCATGTATATAAGAATGTTTGTGGTCTAAGACTCTCATTGGATAATCATTCATGGAGGAAGTAGATATTTTCTACCATCCCTTTTATAGCTTCACTGTTGTGTTTGTTTAGCAAGAGGAATTTTTTTTACTTGTTATCCCAAGGTGTCTCCCGCCCAATAATAAATGAGCTTAATATCCCAATGTGCCTCCTGCCTAGGAGCCTTTGGCCCTGAGCCCAAGGGACAATTGAACAAAACAATGAGAACTAATCCATGTGGGCACATGCAAACCCTCCCACTCACATGCACCGGGTAAAACTATGGGAGGTGACTAATGAAGGTAAGTGTTGAACACAAACCTCTCCGCTCCCAAAAGGGCAGAGTCCTTGGCTAACTGAGGAAGCACTCATTGAGAGTGGACTAGTGCATTTTTAACATCCAGACATTATTATAAACAAAGAAATAATAAATGAGTTGCTGATCACAAGCATCAGCCAAATGAAAAAATAACAGGAAACTATTGTAAACTTGAGGATTTATCTTCTCCTACCTATGTCAACAACACTCTAAAATCCATTTTCTATCAGATATGTGATATTATGCCACTGCAGTAGACCGGAACTCAAAAAAGTAAACAGGAAAAATAATGTGAATCATACAGCCTGAAATCATACTTAAAACCAGAGTTCCAGCTTTCATATGGAAGCGGATAGAGAAGAAAGGATTAGCTCATTGAATGGGGGGGCGCACCTTGATCATGAGAAACTGATGGTATTTACAAATATGCAAAATATACATCACTTCGATGATGGATGATCAAAATCCCATTCACCTCACAAAAGGATCGGACTCACCCATACAAACCAGCTTCTCTTCAATATAATGAAGATATACAAAAGAAGGGAGATAAAATTAAGAAAGAATTGGAGTAAAACGTCAAAATCTTGAGCCGACAAACTCTCCCAATTTACACTTTGTACACTCCAGCGGCATCACGATCAGATTCAGCCATTAAGCTTTGCTAAGAACTGGCTGAGATTGTATTCCTCTGTGTACTGTGATTGATCCCAAAGCTCCTCCAGGCCACTGAGGATGGTTTTCAACCCCTTTACCCCGGGCCCCATTTTGGGATCTTCATAAAGGCTACCATTAGAAGATTTTGACTGGGTAGTGGCACCCTGCTTCATGTTTCAGAATGGGAAAAAATTAGCAAGGGAGATGGTAACACTAACATTCAAGTTAGAGATACGAGTTTCAAGGCATAATGCAGTAACTCAATTTTGTCCCGAATCATGTGTGCGCAATTAACCAAGACATTCGTCAAGTCCAATAAATCCCAATTGCCATCACTTTCCAAAAGGTCTGTGTGTGGAAATATAATGAACACACCATCGTGGACCATGACTTGTATGGTGATCCTTATGCAACACATAACAGAAAGAGTGTTTGAGGGTGGGTGTGCTGGAAACCCAAATTCAAATGTTTTGGAAATGAAAACAAGAAGAACATGACTCGCCCATGACAATACCCTTCTTGTCCCTTCCACAAGGTTTGATGTTTTTTAGAAAGAACAAAAGAAAGCCCACGTCGCAGACAGATAATTACCTTTCTGCCAGTCTGTGACGATGTAAATAGATCGAGAAGCTGGTCTGTGTTCATTGTATTCAGGCTGGCATTCTCTGCATTTATAACAGCATTAGCAACCGACACTTTGAACTTTTGGAGGCTCATAACTTTCTCCTCCAAGGTTCCACGCATGATTAGACGATGAACATTTACAACTTTACGCTGACCCAACCTATGGGCTCTGTCCATTGCCTGCACATGTTATAACAAAACAATCAGCAAAAGGATAAGAGTTCTTATATCGCATAACAAACAAGAGAATTTAATGGTCATTTGCTTCATTAGTAGGAACTTAACATACAATGCTTCTAGATGAAACAAGATGTGAGTTCATCCAATCACCAAGACAAAGATTTGCATCAAGAAACAATAAAGAAACAGAAAATGAAAACGATATCACTACAAGCCAATACAATTTATTTTCAGTCCAAGAAAACCGAAACTTCCACAATGAAGATTATAACACTCTCTACTCTCTTTTTTCTTTCCTTTCTTTCGATGGAGAATGACGGATGAATTCTATCATGAAAATTACCGAGCAAAGAGAAGTGAAAATACAGCATTCAACAAAAAATTGATGAGTGAGGAGCTAGGCTCAAATGAAAATAATGCGCTTCATCATCAATCATGACATGAATATAAGACAGACAACAACATCCTCGACAACCCAGATTAGGCAACGCAATCAGTTCCAAGTTTGCATATCTTCATATCTGAAATATATGGGAAGAGTAGAATTTCATTAACACAATAATATCAACACCGCCTTTTAGATATCCCAGCAGTCCAAGCAATTGCATTCCTGAATAATCTTCTACAATTACAGGCATTTGTAAATTTGATGGCTAGAATCTCTTCCAGAATAAACCGTCCAACCCACCCTGGCCTAGGAAGAGAAAGAGATAAAAAAATTTGTTTACAATTCTAGAAATGAAATAACCATGGAAGCCCAACCTGCCAACACAGATGGCTTCCCTTAAAATTATCATTTCCTAAGGAGCACCTTCCACTAGGTGGATTATCTTGATCAAGAACATCAGATAGTGACAGGAGCAATGACAGCAGGTCATCCTTATCCATCCCCATTAGGTCTTGAAGAAGATTGTGTATGAGTCTAAGAAGAAAAGGGAAAGAAAAAACCAAAACCAGAACTTAAACAATAGTATTTTCTTCAACAGCATGCTCCCCATTGTCACTAGCACTCTAGTACACTCCCCTTACCCCGGTATGAACACAACACATGCTCCCCTGATAATAAGCGCGACACATACACCCTCTAGAATAGTTTAAAAGAAAACAACAGGATAACACATGCTTCTATACGAATGAAGTCTATACCAATCCTACTAGGAGTATAAATGTGTGCCCCTTTCTTGAAGTAGGATAACCAAGTAGAAGTATATTAAATTTAATGGATTTTGCATCCAGTTTGTCGTGAATATGATTAGAAACGTTGATAAGTAGTACCTCCACATATCCTGGGGAGAATCTGATACAAATGTTTATAAGACTTAAGAACATTAATAGGAGTTTTACCACTGCCTGGTGCATATTACTTGGAACTTCTTTGAACTCCAAGAAGAGCAAGAAGCTGACAATGGTGTCCAAGTTCTGAGCAGAGGCTGAGCACTGTTTTATGTCCTCTGCCACAAGTGAAGTTATTTGGCTACAAGTCCTCCAAGAATTCGGAGTAATTCGGAAGGAAGCAACCCCCTCTTATAGCTGATAACATTAATGCCATTCAAATTGCGAATTCAGTCTTCCGTGAGCACACAAAACATATAGAGGTTGATTCAGATTTCCTCATTTAGCCTGATCCAAATTGAATTTCACGATTGTATCAGCTGACTGTATCCTTGTTCCCCTCAATCAAAAATGAATTTTGCGACTACATCGGATGGAGCAGCTAATATGGCCACATACAAATATGAACATGGCTGACACGGTATATCAGCCATTGCCTTTAAACAAAACAGAAGCCGGTCCACACCCATCCATTTAAACCTACATGGCTACAAACCAACTAAAGCCTAACTCTGAACCAAACAATCTAGGCATATGGATATGATCCATAATCAATACTTCCCTCAATGTCGTTCCCCTTGAATTTGCACATACTTCACCCTCAACAAACCCACAAATTAATAAGAAATCAAGGACAATAAAAAAAGTGCTTTTATAGGATTTTCCAATGAAAAACGCAAAATATGAACATTGACGCATTGACTCCCACTAACTCATGTTTTAGCTTCTTCCCAGATGTATAAACACACGAGAAAAATAGTTCTTAAATCAGCTGAGTACCAAAAAGATATTTGAATCGCCTTTGCATTAGTTGATGGGTAAAAACACCCAAAAGCCATTCTTCTCTTCAATTTTCTTCTCAAAAACAGTTTTGGGACTTGGGAAGTGTTTTAAAAGAAAATGTATAGACAATAAAAACAAAAGCATATAGTTGGCGACATTACAAAAAGAAACATGCAACAAATTTTGTAAGGATGCATTACACGGCCTCTATTATGCAGAAAAAGAAATATTGTAAGTATATTAAGTAATATAAAACCAAGTGGAACCATCCTAAATATGCCAAAATGCAATACAGAAAGTTTCATCCAACAAAATAAAATTATATAATCAAAGAAGTTGCCCTTCCTTGCAGAAAAGTAGAGGGATAATACCATGGAACCCAGCAAATATTCTCGATAAAACAAAATGGCAATGTAATTTGAACCTTACTTAGATAAGACTTGCCCGCATGACTGGAAGTGGAAGACCATGAGACACAAAACAATGTGATTCTAGTTACCTGGTGGTCCCTCATTGGGTTCCAATCATGCTCCATGAAAACCAGTGTGTCTGCTGAAGTCAGATTTAGACCAAGCCCACCAACTGCAGATTGTAGATATGCAAGTGAATATGGAAACAGCTGAACCTGGGAAGAAGAAACAAATCTCAAAAGCGTTCAAAATACCATGTGTTGTTAGCAGGAGCACATCAATGGTAGGATCGGAATTAAATGCTTTCACAATTTCAAAACGCCTCTCCTCTCTGGTTCTACAGAGCCATCCAGCCGCAAGTATGTGATACTGCTTAGAATCAAACGATTCACCATATTAGAGAAAACAAGACTTTCAGAAAAGCACTAGAAAATCGTGACGGTTGTGTAATGGATGATACTAAGAACAGTAAAAGAGAGAAATAATACTAGCACTCAGTAGGTAATCATGAAAAGAGAGCTACATACATATACATTAGATATGTAAGGAAGAATATAGTGGCCACGAGAAAAACCTTTTCATATGATTGCGGAACAAATCTCTTTCAATGATATCCAGGAAAGACTGCATGAGAAACATATAATGAAATAACAGGTTACTGTCAAGAACACAGTATGATGAAAAAAAATTTCCAACAGAATTTGAAAAGGACAATCTTACTTTGTGCTGTGCAAAAATTAAAACTCGGTGCTGCCCAACTCCAACAGTGCCCTCGGCACTTGGAGCATCTAACCCTATTCCACACTCTTCCAGTATCTCTTGAAGAGCGACCAATTTGGGAGAGTGGTGTAGCTCATGAAGGTCCGATACAATGTTAGCACTGTCAGGCATGAGCTCTGATAAAACAGACAGAAGGGAATCTGGTGGCCTTTCACCGAGGACAAGTAAAGGATGACTGCAAAGCTTTAGCAAGTATTGAAGTGCCTGTAAAATGAAATAAGAAAATAAATACATCAAACATGAGAAAAAGCAGATAAATGAAAGATCCATTATGATAATCAAAACAAAAATACCTGAAAGACATGTGCAGATGCTTTTGGAGAAGAACTAGCTTCTTCCCCTGCATTTGGTATCACATCTACATTTATCAAAGATGATATTTCTTTTCTAGCATTTGACCCAGAGAACTGCTCATAAAGTTTTAATTGGACAGGGCTTAAATCACAGTATCTGTCCTGAATTATTTTCTCTGGCAAGTCAGACAAAACCTCATCTTTAGTGCGACGAAGGAGGAATGGCATGACCTGTTAGATAAAAGAATTGAGTTAAAAATGCGGGCAAGACAGCTGTTATCAATGTTTTACATCACAGAATTCAAACATAATGTTTTTTGCAGCAATTCAGACAAGGTATTGGAGAAAGCTCACCTGCTTGTGCAGTGCTTCCATAGCAAGAGCCCCTGCTTCCGCATCCTTAGCAGAAGATTTTGAATCTTCAGCTGCCAGCAATGGTTTTCCAAAATTGGATTGGAACTGTAAAAGAAAAAAAAAATTATAAAAAAAAAAAAAGTACAGGATTAAAACTATTATGCTATATGGGTTTACAACAGTTGAATCAGTAAAGTAATAAGTTGGAATGTAAGTGTTGGTCTCTAAGTATTTCCAGTGTCTCTTAGATAAATTATACAGTAAAGGTCCACAATAGAATCTTAATCATTTCAGCATTTCAAATAATGAGGGCACTCTAAAACTAAAGCGAATTTATGTAGCAAATTTTGAATCAAACGGGTTAACACTCGGGAAATAAGAACCATAAATATATATCTAACATATGACAATATAAAATCAGCTGGATTATGTTTCTTTCTTTTAGTTTGACAGTTCCAAATCCCAATGAAAGGATTTCTCTAATATCTACACATGCTCCACAGAAGGGGACCCAAGCATCTCAACTGTCCACTAACTCAGTACATCATTTTGTGTTTTGGCCATACTCAATAGAACTCACCTCACACTGTTTTCAAGATGGTACAATTCACAATATAAATCAATCAATATGTATAGAATCTGTATAAATAAACGAGTTGCATCGCCATCCGAATAGGAGTTTATTATAAATTATTCCATACAGATGCAAATTGTCATACGATTCGAATCTATTAGAATATTGGTGGTTCTGCTCGAAACCAAGAGTATATTCAATATATGTAGTTTGTGTTTCTTTATAATGCCTTTAAAAGGCAGTGTAGGCCTTCTTCCACAGCTTTTTGTATTTTTTTTCCCACTTAAGAGAAACTTGAAAGGGAAGCTGTGTTTTCAATTTTCTAATCCCTGGACCTAGTGTGAGAGAATCAACATTCATCCTTTCACATCTATTTAATTAAAGTGATACTTTTTCTACATGATACATTACTAATCAAAATAGGAATGGCAGTCGTATGTTGCACAAAGTTTGGTCTTCATCAGAACAATAGCCATTTTGATGAAGATTTATGCATAGTATTTACTCTGTATAGGCTGTACCGTACACTTATAGGTGTCGATGAATGCTGATACACAAGGAATGATACAGGGGTTGCTATTCATAAGCGTACATACACACATTTTTATTTATCGGTAACAGCACATTATATTAAGAAAGTAAAACAATACAAACTAGCAACCAAACCTTGGTATAATATTTAAGACTTATACCAAAGTGAACAAGAACAACATACAATAGGAGTCACAATTACATCAAAGATCCACAAAAGGAGCAACCATATCTAACCCTTGATTAGCCAACACATCCACTAATTAATTTGCCAAATGAAAAGGTGGAAAACCACTTCACAAGTTCAATGGCAATCAGGTGTGTCTCTATGATATTATCATCAAGTTATTTGTTATTTGCATTACATTAATGGTATAGATGGAGAAAGAACAGAATATCAGTATTGAATCTTTTTCATATTTAATTTTTTCCCAAAACATTTCTATATTAAAAAAAATAAGGAATCATATGATTAGAGATATCATTCTATTTGACCCCTCAACGATAAGCAACACAATTTTGATTTTCAAAACCTTGAACTGATCCTTCTTACAAATGGACAATAAAGAATATGTTTAAAAGACAGGTGCAACAATCTGCACTATGGGTATGTTGGCCAGTGATATAAAAATCAGATTCAAACACTCACTGAAACCCACTCAGCAGGTACCAGTTGGTGCGACTCGGCCGAGCAGGGGACGGAATATAGGGAAAAAAGACCGATAAAAAAGTAAAGTTTTCTATAATATTAGGTGATTTTCCAAACATTTTGGGGGGCCAATGTAAAAAAATGAAAATTTTCATAACACTATGGGGTTTTCAGATTTTTGATGGGCCCAGAGAGGGAGTTTAGAAGAAATTGGCAAGAAGAGGGTTTGGGGTATCCAATCATCAATGAAGAAGAACGAAGAATCTGATCAACATGCAGTCCCCATTTTCTACAATAGAAACACATTCCATTGTAGAAAACACTTCACCACGTCAGACAATTGAAACTGAAACTGTAGAAAATAAGATCTTCGGTAAAAGCTGATTAAATGTACCATTAATATATACACTTCCACAAATAGAATGAGGATTGGATTAACTAATATGAAGCATTTCTAACATCAATAGCTCTCATAAATTTCTGGATTTGATGGGCACCTTTAATTACGCAATCAAATGCCCCTTGATAATTTTAACAAATATTAATGTGTGATTGTCTAACAAAAAAAATGTAAAAAAGTAGTAAGATAGAGCGGGGACCCTAGCCATGTGCTCTATGCTCGTACAATAAAGCGGGTAGAGAAGAGATTGAGGAAGAAGATGAGCTTCCCTAACCTCTCGATCACATGCAACTCCCTATTGGAGATAAATCAAAGATAGAAAATGAAGAAGAAGAACGACAGAAAAGGGCGCTATCTGCTGGAATGGAAGAGAGGAATGGGAGTGGAGACGGTGGGGACTGAGTTTAAAAGGGTATTTTATGTGTTTTTGCATGCAAGTCCACTAGTTTAGGAAAATTTGGGAAAAGGGCTCTTGTGTTGAAATGGGCTTGGATATGGGTCAAGATAGGTCCGAATGGGTTGGGTTGGGTTGGGTTGGGTCCTAACACGAAAATTGAGGATGACATCATGCTCTATGTGATGCACATGAAAACTTGTGGAAATTGAAGTCACACGTGCGACCTAAAATCAATCAAAGGGTCAAAGTGCTACCCAACATGGCTAGAATCCCACTAATCTACCTAATCCATCACAAAGCCATCCAAAACATGTATTATACACATAATCAATATTAATTAGATGATAATCATGTCTAGGTGGGGTCGGGGTCTTACAGATCGTGGTCGGAGCCGGTGGCCACCGTAGGTACAAGTCCGAGCCGGAGGTGAGAGGGGAGGTGGGGGAGAGAAAGGAAGGAGGGTGGGGAAAAAGGCAATCGCATGGGATTTTTTTTATTTTATTTTATTTAAATGGATGTTTGGGAAGAGATATTTCCTGTGCGCCAATAGAATGTCCCTACTAGTACCCTTTCAACTAAAAAGTCATTTGCAATGTCTTTTTAACTTCTGGGCAAAATTTCTTTAATAGTAGTCTTTCTAAAAATGAGCCTAGCCCCACCTCAACATTTTTTTCCACGTAAATATAAAAATGGGACCCGCCTCTCTCATACTTATGGAAGCTCCCCCATAATTCTCACCTCTCTAATAGGATCTTTTAAACGAATGTTTTCCTTATATAATCCTAGCACCTTGAATTGAAGTGAGACCCCACTTTAATTTGATCATCTATAAATTTGATTAAATTTAAAAAATTAAAAATAAATAAGAAATGTATCGCATCTTGTCTCTTATGGATGATTCAGCTTTTTAATTGCAATAATATTTGGCCAAGGTAGGAATAATAGCACCTGCATGGATGCCCTATTTATTTTCTTTTTAAATAGCCAATCTAATAGTATGGAAAGCTCGGATTGAGGTAAAATTTGAGGATCTCTTATATATTCATAGAGAGTTTATTTTAAATGATTTGAATTATAATAGGTGGGCCAGGCCCTAGGGTAGAGAATCTAGATTCAATGACTTGAAGATGGGCACGCCTCACTGTGTGGTCCACCCTCTACTCCACAGTCTTAGTGAAAAAGGTCCATGTCAAACGAAAGCATATACTTAATTTTAAGATATATTCTACAAATCATAGAAAAAGTTTAATTTCTATAAAAAAGGGTCTAATTAATTTCATTATGTAATACTGAAGTAATATTAAAATTAATATAAGTATTAGTATATGTGAATTCAAAAAAGTCGGAAAAAACATTAATTCTCAATAATATCAACATAATATTAATATTATGAGTTAATTAAAATAAATGTTAAACTTCATTATCAACATTTTTTATAAGTGGCCCCCGTTGAGGAGAGTAATGAAATTGTCATCCACTATTAGATTATATAAGAATTTTAAGTAGATCAAACTCTTTCCCTAAAGAATATCTTCTAAGATGACCCATGCACAGAAGATGAGTTAGTACAGGTCATAAAAGCAACAAACTTCGCAGATTCAGAAGGGGACTCAGAGTCACTATTTTCATTCTCCGAATCATCTTCTTCCCATGAAACGCTCAAAGCCTTTCCTTTGTTCCTTTCCAACCGGTTAGCACACTTAGATGCTGGGTGTTGACTGGGTGTTGAAAGCCTTGACATTCAAAGCACTGAATTGGTTTTGTAGCATTTTTAGCAAGGTTTTTCTCATTCTTGGACACAGCTTTGGGCTTGTTGTAATTCTTATTCATTGGAAATTCCTTCTTGAGGTTCCCTTTGTTCTTTTTCATAGACTTTTTAATTTTTTTCCAAACATGGCCTCAAGTTTAACATCATCAGAATCATCATTAGAACCGTCTTCACCAAACTTAGAAGACATGAGAGCTATACATTTGAATTTCTTATTCGAACAGTGATTGGCATCAAAAGTTTGAAGATTACCAACTAGTTCCTCAACCATAAGTTCATTCAAATTTGTATGTTCCTCAATACCAACCACTTTCGAATGAAATCTCTCGGGTAAAAAGACCTAAGGATTTTCTTGACAACTTTATGGTCAGGTATGAATTCACCCAAATTAAAACTCGAATTAACAATTTCGTTGAGATTGGAATTGAACTCATCAAAGGTCTCACTATCTTTCATATGAATAGTCTCAAAAGCAGTAGTGAAATTTTGAATTTTGGTATGCTTAACAATAACAGTGCCTTCATTCACCGTTCTTAAAAGACCCATGCCTCTTTCGCAATTTTATAGGTGGAAATTCTGCAAGATTCTGAATGTTTAACACCATTGTATATGGCGTTGATAGCTTTGTCGTTCCAATGGGCTTGGTTCTTATCACCTTGGGTCCAATCAACCTTGGGTTTGTGAATCCTTCTCCCATCAACAACCACAGTGGGTGGAGTATATCTATTCTCAATAATTTCTCAAACATCATATTCAATATAACACAAAAACGCAATCATTCTTACATTCCAATAAGCGTAATTGCCACTACCATCTAGCAAAGGTGGCTTGGTGGTTGATGTGCCTTCCCTATCGAATTCCATAGTATAATCACACAATGAAATTGTGCAATTTGTTTTGATACCACGTGAAGGGGTTGAATGCCTAATTCACCCTCCATTTAAGCCTTAACACAAGAGAAGTTCCCAACTCAAATTTTAATATGAAGTTCAATTCCAATTTATTAAATTAGTGGATTAGCCTAATATCAGGATAATCAATCAATCACAGAAAGATAGGAGGCACACGATTTTTAAAGTGGAAAATCCTACTCAGGAAGAAACCACAGGTGGTAGAAACCATAGGAAAAACCCAGCACTAAATAAGCGAAGATTACAAGAAACTCACAGAGCCTTTGATCCAGTTGGAACTCAACCTAAAGGACTGTGATGAACTTGCCGACTACCCACCGTTCATCTTCCACATGCTTGATAAGAACCCCCCTTGAACACCTCTTCAAGGTGCTTGAGAGAAGAAGAAATAATCTCTGTCTTTAGCGTAGTTCTACTTGCAAAGATTAGCCTACAAAGTCTCTCTAAATGAATACTTGATGCTACGGATGAGTAGAGAGTACAAGACGTATCTTTGGGGATGCAAGGAGTCATATAAATAGTCCAAGGTTCATGCATAAAGCTTTCCAATCTCTGTAGAGCTCTTAAAAAAGGAGTTGTAGGAGAAACAAGAGAAAATCTCCGTGCTGGCAAGAAGACCCAGCTCGCTATAGGGAGCAGTGTCTCTGCCCGGCGCAGGGGACAGGCTCGCTATAGCGAACATGTTCTCTGGCTTGGGCTCCGTTCTGGCTTGCACTTGAAGTGTGTGAAGCGTCCAGGACTCTCCAATCTTCGCCTTGAAGTGTCATCACAATCCACATCTAATAGAACACTACTTACAACTCAACTCAATATGGACTTGAGTTTTGTTCAAATTAGATGAATTAGCCAACTAAGACTCTACATGAGTTGATCCATCATATGATCTCTTGGATCTAAGTAGTCAGACTCTCCCACTTGAAAAAGATCCAACCTAGAGTCGACAGTTACCCTTGGCCTCTTTCTCTCTCCCTCATTTGCATCCGCTTTTGATCTTTTGGCAGTAATTGAAAATATGGAGATTTATCAAGACTTTGTTTAAAAGATAAACTTATGCAATCCATTTGACCTCAAAGGTCAATCCGTGGTAGATCTCACCTTCGGACACCTTGCCAAAATGGATCTGTATAATATGTTGTGAGTGTATCTACTAAATGCAAATCATACTTTTCATCATCTACAAAATCTATCACATACGGCCCTCCAACATTCAATCTACCATATCTCACCCTTCAATACATCCTTGAATCTATGGTACCATTTAATATCCCAATCTACTCTTTATTGACAACTGGAGTCTCTTCCTCATAGATATGATATTCAACAAAATATAATTTCTCTTCCTCATAGAAGGTAGGAATTTGGATGGATGACGAATGATTAATCTGAGTCCAAAACTGAATTTGTATTGGAAATAGAGACTTTGTAGATTATTAGCAAGATGGTGGATTTTCTTCTTTTTATTAAACTTCTTCTTTTCTGGCCTACTTTTTTTCTACCAACTGAAATATGAGTTTCAGTTCAAAAATGGGGTAGATCATATGGAGCAGTTCAATGAAAATCATTCATGTCCCTGAGTAAGGCATTCGAAATTGGTTCAAGTTCCTTGTTAGAGCATTCTTTGCCATTGAAAACTATATTAATTCTAAACTAGGTGACTGCTACTAGTCAATAAACCTACTTCACATGAGAACATGTTGTATCAACCTAATTAACTCCGTTGACTGATGGTATTCACAGTGTGCTCATCTTTCATAAATTTGGTAAGAGTAATAAGAAAATTGTAATCACGGTCAGTAATCTTTTCTTTTTCTATTTTGCAGTCAGTAATCTTTTCTTCTTTTTTCTCTTTTTATCATAGTGCAATTGTATTATATATGACAAGCATCCTTTTCTAATTAAGCAGTCTGTTGATCATATATAGTGGCCAAGAACATGTCATTTCATTGCCTCAAGTTCAAGTAAAGGAAGACCACTAGCCCACAGCTGCAACATCACGAAATGCACAAAGTGCAGGGACTGGAACTCTTTGCTTTTTTATTTCTTTTAGAAATGATGTGGATGAATGTTCTTAGAAGGTTGTGGTTGTGACTATGTTATATATGTGTGGGTTTCTAATTATTGTAAATTGTACCTTTGAATTCAATATATCATATTGATTTCAATTTTAAGTTTTGTGAACTATTTGATGATGTGTAAGATGAATGTGTATAGATGTGAATGCTGTAATTTATGGGTTTCAGTTTTTTATGTTGATTTTTTTAAAGAAATGCATTTAGTGGAAAATAAAGAATTTCCCACGGCATTATTTTTTAAAAAAATAAATAATAAAATCAGAATGATTCAAAATTAGAGCAATTTTGAAATGGGCATGGAACATACTGGAAAACTATTCCAGTTATTAAAATTTGGAACGGTTCCGGGAGTTTTGGAACTATTTAAAAACCGTTACAGTAATTAAAGTTTGAAACGGTTTTAGGAATTTGGGAATAGATTCAAACCGTTCCACTAAATAAAATTTGGAACGGTTCTGGACCATTCCAATTATTTAGGAACGGTCTTTTTTGAAGTGGTTTAAAACCGTTTCTATTTCTGTTAGGAATGATTTTAAACGTTCCAATTTTTCATTTTTGGTATAGTTAAGATGTGGTCATGGCAGCATCTTTATCTTCCTCTACATTCTAGCTAGTTTGGTGTGTTAAGTTCATCATCATGATCTCCATCTGACTCAACATATTATAAATTGGATCCTCAAATCAGCTTCATTATCTAGTCTATCGCCGTAAACGAAAAAGTCTTGTCACCTTCGTAGGCGGACTCATCAAATAATTGATCTCGGATTTGATTTGTTCCAAACGCCAAGTCAGGGTTTCTAATTGCATACGCAGATCCCGGGTTTGGTCTGAATTTCCAAATCTTGTGGTTCACATGGTTCATAACTTTTATTTTTAAAATAATTTCTAGAAACTTATAGGAAGGCAATACCATAACGAAGAACAAGAATCAAATAAATAATCAAAAACCTTTACCAATTTACAAGTTGTATACACAGTTAACTTCTGGAGTTTGCATTTGCGACATAGTCAAGGAAGCCAAAACCCAATCATTACCCAGTTGATTTATGAAGCCAACCTATTTATCTTCAATAAAAAAGAATCAAACCCCAATCAAAGAGAAATTAGGGATTCACTTACCGTTCATCATAAAATCCACCATAGAGATCTTCGATCCAATGATAGATGCTCAACCAAAAGCAGACGAAGTAAAAAAAAAAAAAAAGTGCCGAAATGCAACTTTATCAATTTGATAAGAAAAAATATTGTATTCATCATCCCTTATAATGATATAAATAGATGAAGCTTAAAAACACCTTAAAGCGGTAATGGAATCCTAGCCATACATCAAGATCTTAAGCATAACGAAAATCCTTTAATAAAAAAGGTCCTATTACACTGGGGAAGAAATGTGGGTTTTAAACTCAACCATTTTGGGTAGTTTGAATTCGTCTAGGAGTTTTGAAGGAAAAAAAAGTCCTGTTGCTGCGCATGAACTTGCTATGTAATGTTATTGGAGGGATTGTGATATTTTGTGGTTTTCGGGCTTCCTGGATTGGTTAGTGGAGCTGTCCAAGCCCGTGTAAGATTTTGTTAGTTTTGTTTTGCTCACCAAAAAAAAAAATGACATGGTTGTTGGCGACTTGCTTTGCTGCTGACCCTTGTGGATTGGCTCTAGCTTCTTTGGGCCAACAAACATGCAGTTTGTATTTCAAAGACTATTTGGCCCTTTTTAAGTTTAAATGGGCTTCTTTGGATGACCCAATATCGATTCTAAATCGGAGCATTTATAACTAATCTTGACGTCTCAACAGCACGCTGGTGGGCAGTTGGTTCCAAACTACTCAATAATTCAGAGTGATGATCGATTAATTGCCCCTGCAGTCCTTACAAATCAACCGTCCAAGTCAAAAATTGACTCTACATTTAACGTACATACCGAATCAATATATCAAAGGACCCATGCCCATCAATGGGGTTGGTTGAGACATAATTTGGCCAGTATAAATGCTCCGATTTAGAATTGATATTGGGTCATCCAAAGAAGCCCATTTATATATATATATATATATATATATATATATATCCATACATATATGAAGCAAAATGATTTTAAATTGAAATTAGTTCCAATTCGCTCTAATTTAATTTAGTTTGACCCTAGTAAATGGGTTGAGTCAGGATAAATTAGGTCGGGCCAACCCTACCACTACACCATAGAGCATCTTTTTGTTAATATAGTTATCAATAAAAACTTAAAATTAGTTAATGAGGAAGGGACCCAACCTTACTTTGGAGTATTGACCAGGAGTTGGAATTTATCTACGAAGTATTTATAAAAGTAACTATATTTTTAGAATATTGACCCTTACAAATACTGTTGTTATTATTTTCATACTTATGCATTGTACTTTAAGCATAGGTGATCAAACTTTTGAAATAACTATTTTATATGAGTTCCTATATAGTCATTGATTTTCTATGACAACCATTTTACAATAAAACTAAACTCAAATGAGTATATAATACATGGAATTGATCAACAAAATTAATAATTTTCATAATTAATAAGAAAATGACAATATTATTGAAAAAAGAAAAACTCACGACAACAGCGTGGAGCGAAAGAGGAGGCAGAAAACTTTCCATGTAACTGATGTGCTACCATGCACGCTTACTGAGTGAGAGAGGGTGGAGTTTCGTTTTTTTCTTTTTTATGTGTGTGGCTTTAACTTTTATAAATTGTGATGTAAATGGAGTGAGATACTATGATAGACCCCATCTATTAAAAATCACAATCATTAAGACAAACATCCTTACTATTTATGGGATACCTCAAATTTTGACCTCATTCTGGATTATTTTCACGGTCAAATTGATTCTCTGATTAAAAAAATACAAAATACTGGAGTTTTCAAATAAAGTTTTTTATATGATTTGAACTCTCTATCATGCCTTTTGTCTATTAAGAAACTTCTAATATCATCATATTTCTATCAAGGCAATAGCATTTGAGTGTTAATGGGTCCCAGTGTCTAAGTTCCACTAATCTAAGGAATTTCAAGCATTTTTATTTGTTCTGAATATATGACTTTTTTCCTTTTTTTTTTTAGAATGTGAAATGTTGATTTCTGGGTTGTCTGATTTATTTAATTCTTAGTCTTTTTTATTTAATCCACTCTCGGTTCTGGGTTATCTTGTTTCTTTTTTATCTATTGATTTTGATTGTATACTTTTTTTTTAAGAATGCAGAACTGATGGTAAAAAAAATCTCCAATAATATTGGCCCCTCTAAGTAAAGAATTAAGCTCATTCTTTTTATCATCATTTTCTACTTTCTCCAATACAATTCTATTTCTCTGTGCCAACAAGAGAACTTTCATTTTTCCATTCATTTACTTTTAAGTTCATTATATTTTATCAGAGCAACTTCAATAATTCTTTTGTTTCTTCGTATCTCTTTTTAGTACCGTCTCAGGTTTCATTTGCATGTTTAATTTAGATCAGTATTCAACCAATTTTAAAATGTGAGCTTCTTGAGACAATTGGTGCAATTATTAAACGTTTCAATTTGAGAGGTAAAACTTTTTTAAATCATTTACTTTTGAGTTCATCATATTTTATTTGAGCAATTTAAATTATGTCATTTTAATATGATTTATACAAAAGTATCTTCATTTTAAAATTTCTATAGATTTGTAATATTTTTATAGTTTGCATTTGTATGGTTTTTATAGATTGTAAGTTTCTTTTTTTCCCCGTTTTTGTTTCAACTTTTGGGCATTGAGTTCTCCTTAATTTTTTTTTTCTTTTAAATCACTTTTTATCATGGGACTTTTTGTGAATTCTCATTTTTTTGTTGTATTTTTTTATTTTTTTAATGCTTATCAATATGAGTTAATTATTTATTTTACTTCCATTGGGTTCTTTAAGTTCTCTTGGTGAAATCTTTTTATGGATTTTTCTTATTTCTTTTGTGGCTTCAGATTTTCATTTTTGAGTATTAGATTATCATAAGTTGGTTTGGTTCTTCTAAATTTCTTTTATCATTTTATTGTCTATGGATCTTTATATATATATATATATATATTTACAGCCTTTTTAATAAAGTTTATTTCATTTTGTTTTGAACTTTTTTTATTATAATTTCTCACTTGTGATTGGTTTTTAGTTTTTTTTTTTTTTTATGATGATTTTTCATGAATTTGTGGGTTCTTTTGTCTTTTCCCTTTTGTGCTTCATTTTTGAGTTTTTCTTTTTTCTCATGAGTGTTTGATTCTTTTAAATTTCTTATGCTGTTGAGTTGATTATGGATTTTTATTTCTATGTTTTATTTCCATGTGTTTTCCAAATTCATTGGGTTTTATTCATAGTTTAATTCATAGTTTATATTGTTTGTTTGTTTTGATTTGTTTTTTAGTATTCTCGATCATTAATCTTTAATTTTCATGGGCTTGTGGTTTTTTTTAATTATATGATATTATGTATTGAATTCTTATGGGCTTCTTTTTTTCTCCATTCTCTCATACTAAAACCTTTTGCATTTAATTTTAAAGAAATTGATCATAAAGATTTTTTTTAATAATTTTTAATATTATGATTATTAGCACGGGCATGTTTTTCTAGTTCTTATATATGAAAGGGTCTAATCCTAATTGAGAAATCAATATCAATTCAATTCTAATTGACATCAATTGATCTTGACGCTCCCTAAATAATTGACTCCAAAATGTCTCCTCACGTCCTCAACCTCCCCACATTAATTATAATTTAAGAAATGGACTAATCCTAATTGAGAAATCAACATCAATTCAATTCGAATTGACATCAATTGATTTTGACGCTCCTTAAATAATTGACTCCCAAAATGTCTCCTCACGTCCTCAACCTCCCCACATTAATTATAATTTAAGAAAGGGACTAATCCCAATTGAGAAATCAACATCAATTCAATTCCAATTGAGATCAATTGATTTTGACGTTCCCTAAATAATTGACTCCCAAAATGTCTCGTCACGTCCTCAACCTCCCCACATTAATTATAATTAAAAACTTTGATTGGTGGCATGTCTCTTCAAGTGGCCCCCTCCCAAAATGTCTCCTCACGTCCTCAACCTCCCCATAGTAATTATAATTTAAGAAAGGATTAATCCTAATTGAGAAATCAACATCAATTCAATTCAAATTGACATCAATTGATTTTGACGCTTCCTCAACCTCCCCACATTAATTATAATTTAAAACTTTTACTGGTGGCATGTTCCCCCCCCCCCCCCAACACACACACACAAAACACACTAATTATAACCTAATTAAAATTAAGTTAATTGATATTAATGGAAAGTTAATAGTGGCAAAATGGATTGATGTTAGATAACTCTTCAAAACGGTAATCGGATTTTCCTCTCTGTCTTTCTCTCTCTCTCTATCTATTTACCATCTTCCCAAATGTTTTCCCCTCATTATTACTATTACTACCAAACTCGCCCCCAACAAAAAAATATAATATTTTAAATTCACTATAAAAACTTCCTTCTCAATATAAGAGATATAATATCATATTTTTAATTTCATTTAAAATCTTAAACTTTTTACAATTTCTTATATATTATGGATTATAGCACGGGCGTGTTTTGCTAGTTTATATATATTAGAGACTAATTTCAATTGAGAAATCAGTCTCCATCACTCAATTGATTTTGACATTTCCAATTGATTATGACTATTCAATTCCTTTAATACTGCATCAATTGCTCATTAACCGACCATTCTTATCTAGCCCATCTCTTAAAAAAAGAGGAAGAGATCTCCATGATGCCACATCATTATGGCCCATTGCATTTATGAATTAAATTATTCTTTTCTCCTTCTAAAAATGTCATTATTCATGTTAAAAATGGTAATGTCTCTTTAATATTATAAATACCACTAAATTATCAATCTCTCATCGATATCAAAGAAAAAAAATATCAATCTCTCCTTATTAAAAAAAAAGTAACGTCTCTCACATTACCCATGAATCTCTACGCTTTATCTTCTATCTCAATTTTTTAACACTTTTCGCACCTTTCCAGTTCCACATGTTTTCCTTTTACTCTTCTTTTACCTCCACCTCTTGTCCTGTTATTTTATCTACTCCATGAATGCTAAGCTTCCCTGGTATAGATAAATCTCGTTTGCTTACAATATGGGCCCTATCTGAATAACTCAGGAAAAGTGTTAGAGGTGGAGATAAAAGAAGAGCATAAGGGAAACTTATGGAACGGAATATACGAAAAATGTTAAAAAATTAAGATAGCAGATAAACCATAGAGATTCATGGGTAATGTGAGAGATGTTATTTTTTTAATAAGGAGAGAGACACCCACCAATCAAAACACATGAGAAATCTCGTCTGCTTATAATATGGGTCCTACTCAAATAACTCGGTTTTATTCATAATGAAGTATTATTTTTATATTTTTCACATATTAAAATATGTTTCTAGTGCTAAGCACGGGCTTGTTACGCTAGTTTAAACTAAAATGGGCCATACAAACTGCATGTTCGGATTTCAATTTTTGACTTAGACGGATGATTTGTAAGGACTGCAGGGATATTTAATCGATCATCACTCTGAAATATTGAGTAATTGGGAACCAACTGCCGACCAGCGTGCCGTTGAGGCGCAGGTGTCAAAGTCCTGGGTTGGATGTTGGATCATGACCGTGACAAAGGGTTCAAAGTTGTACATGTTTTCACCTGGGTGTTGAGCATTGTGGCAGAAATACAGAAAAAAAATAGTTGGGAGTTATAATTTGGAAGGATTGAGACTCTTGAAGATACCACTACAAAATTGACTTACAGAAGACAAGGTGATCTTTTTTTTTTTTTTTTTGTTTTGTTTTGTTTTTTCCTGCTTGATTAAAGAATATGCATACATATTTTTAACCAAATGATCAATCTCAAGGTAGGACCATTTATCATTGGAGTAAAATTTGGCTTTATCATGTAAACTGCATTTATTTTAAAAGGATAGGATTTTAAATAGGTGGACCCTAATGTGGTACCACTCCTTCAACTCAGGATCCGGACTTTTTGGAAATTGTCATGCATACAGCACCCTCTCCATGGCATGGGCGGTTGAAAATTAGGTCATACATAAATTGCTCCTTTCTCTCTCTCTCTAGGGAACTCATAAAGAGCAATTGCAACAGGAAACAGACCAGAAGGAGACAGTTTACTGCACTTCTTTTATCTTTTATTTTACAATGCACACCTTTGTAATTGTAACACATGCAATATAGAAATTGGAAAAAAGAAAAAAAAAACATACATCTGACTACAGAAACCAACTTGATGAATCTGGAGAGAGAGAACATAATATAACATCAAAAACAAAACAAACCAAACCAGAAAGAAAAAACACAGCAACCAACAAATTAAACCAACTAACCAGTGGTCCAGGTTAGTAAATAAAATGCCATTCCTTCAGAACCGGGACCTTCTTACTTCTGGGTTGCCTGAAAGCTGCCGAGCTTGGAAGTTATGCATGCTTGCATGAGATGAGGGTTCTCATGGAGCATTCTCATTCTGAGAAACACTGCATTTGGAGGTAATCAGTAATGCATGCAATTATAGTTTACTTCATAACCCAACAAAATATATACATAAAACTTTTCAAAATCTTGAAGCTTTTTTATCTCTCCCATGTGGCCTTCATCTAGGTGATGAGAGGAAAGAGTCCTGGGGTGGTATTGACACAATCTGGAATTCTCCCACAGTAGCAGTAGGGGCCTATGGCAGGACAAACTCTGTAGCAGTTTATTTTTTAAACGGTAACAAACGGTAACAAACTTTATTAGGAGGAATGAGGCACAAAGTTAAAAAACAAGAAGAGATAAAAGCTATGGGGCAGGCTTCCGTACAGCGACGCTGTAGTATATGCTACTGCGTAGATGTATATCCAATTGAATGTCACCACGTATTTCCATGCATTTACAACTTGCAAAACTTCCTTGGAGACAATAAATGCATTCTCTTTCCACTTTTATCCTTTTAACTAAAGAGTCATTTGCAATGGTTTTTAATCTTTCGATGAAAAAATAAGGGCCCCACCTCAACACTTTTCCTACATAAATATAAAGATGAGACCCACCTCTCTCATGCTTATAAAAAGGCTCTCCTAGGTTTCTTACCTCTTTAATAGCGACCATTAAATTAAAGTTTTTCTTATATAATCCTAGTAACTTGAATTGAAGTGGGACTGTGGGACCCACCTTTAAATGGACTATCTATAAGCATGATTAGGATTATAAAGAATAAATAAATAATTGAATCAAAGCAAATGGTATGCCTAGCCTCTTATGGATGATACAACTCTTTAATTGAAATAGTACTTGATTGTGGTAGGAATAATAATAGCACATTCATTGATGTACTATTTTTTTTCCAATCCAACTGTAGGAAAGCTCGGATTGAGATAAAATTTGAGGATGTCTTATATATTCGTAGGGAGTTTATTTTGAATGGTTTGGATTATATTAGGTGGGTTAGGCCCAGTGTGGAGAATCCGGATTCAATAACTTAAAGATGGGCCTACCACATTGTGTGGTCCCTCCCACTGGCTTAGTGACAAAGGTCTATGACAAACTAAAAAAATTAATTTTTATAGAAAATAAAAAAGTATAATTAATTTGTATATGTAATACTGAAGTAATATTAATATTAATATTAATAGTAGTACATGTAAATTAAAAAAGGTTGGAAAAGATATTAGTTCTCAATAATGAACATAATATTAATATTATGAGTTAATTAAAATAAAAGACAAATCTCATTATCAACATTTTTTATGAGTGGGCCCCATTGAGGAGAGTAATGATTTGTCGCCCACTATTAGATTATATGAGAATTCTAAGTAGATCAAATAATGCTTGAGCCCGTGCCACATTTTAAATATTTAATTGCTTGATTATTGTACTCCAATGTGTAATTATTTTTATAATTAATTGCTTAATAGTTGTTTAAAATGGGTAACATTTTTTTTATTTAATAGATTAATCTTTTTCTTCTTTTTATCATGTATAATAGAATGATGATTTTTAGTAGTTTAGACGTTATAATGTTGGCTCACTATTAGTAAATTGGACCTACCTTTATGAAATAGAACATGGGGACCACATTTAAGAATTATTTCATATGTTGCATTAAAAAAAATGGTCCTGCTTTGGAAATAATAATATGAGAGGCACCTTTAGAAGTTATGACATGAAACCCATCTTTAATTAGGAAATACATATGACCCACATTTTACAAAAATTCAAAGGCTGGTCACTTTTTTTAATATAAATATAGGTCTCACAATTAAAAATTATAATATGAATCCATCTTTAGAAATTATAATTTGGCCTTATAATTTTGAAATTATAATAAATGATACCCACCTTTTCATCTCATTAGTTGAGAGTTTGTAAAGGATAGTATTGAAAACTATTCTGTTAAGGAATTAGCAAGGGTATTTTTAAAAATAATTAAATTTATTTATGTACTCATGTTTTGAGGAGAAGCACTAAAATTGCGGTTATTCAATTCATCCTCCATGTTGACGTGTCATCCTAAGCCCGCCCCAAAAATAAGAGAGAAAGTACAAGTAATAGACAAAGTTGAAGACGAGGTGATCTTCCATCGTACTATTCGATGGCCCTACTGAAATTTGGTAGGTGTGCGTATCAATTACCCTTCGAAAGTGACAAAAGATTAAATAAAAACCCGGAACCTGCTGCAGCTATGGAAGTGTCCTAAAAGAAGGTAGCATTTAATTCCATGTGTAACACATTATTTGTCATTTGCCCTGTAAAATTCCGACGGCTGCTTTGTTTACACGAGAGGAGTATAACGAAAATGCGGCCAAATCTAGTAAACGAGTTTAAGACAAAAGTTTACTTTTCTTAAATTATTACACTTTTGGTTGTGAAAAGAAAAAAAAAATGCCAAAAGTGGTGTAAAAGACACTAGTGGGGTCACTTTGAGGCTTATTTTGTTGAAACTAATATGGTTTCCAACATTAATCAAATCTACATATTCAAAACTTACGCGCATAAAACAATGGATGATCCGGTACATCTAAAAGCATACCTTGTTCCATAATCTTGATAACGAACGATTGGATTTGATCTTTAAAGTGTCCCATCTTACAATCAACAACCTTTATCAAATAAGGTTTTTTTTTTTATTTTTATATCTCCCTTCTTGCTTATTCTAATATGCATGAGAGTTAACGGGTACTGTGATAGAACCTGGTCTGTGTCTAACTCAATGGATCAATCCGCTTAATCCAAAATACAAGACATAAGCCCTAATTTAAATAATATGATGGCAAGATCAAATATCAAATTGAAATGAATGTGTATTCACGGGGTACATTTTTTGTAGGATGTTTTTTTTGGTTGAACAGATGAACCTCAATATGTTTTACATATATATATATATTTTTATTTATTTTTTTACCCCTGCTTAGGGGGCTGGGATCCAAGAGAGAGCCAGCAGACACACGGGAAAACAGCCCATCCACACACGTGGGAAGAAAGCCATCACAAGTGGGTCAAGGAGACTTACCTGAGGTTCGAATCTCCGACAACTAGGTAAGAACTAACGCTCCTTACCATTCGGATATGGAGCCATTCTAATATATATTTTGTTGTTGCTACCACATGCTTTGCATGGACTTTTCTGCTATAGTTGCTGCCACATACTTTTGCAGACTTTTCTTCTATAGTGTAAAATAAAGTGATAAGGATTATTATAAGGATAAATTTTTGAGAAACTTCTATAAGAGTTTTTGAAATTTTTTTGTATTTTTTCATATTGGCCCCCATAGATTTTTATTTTCTTCTTAGCCCCTTCAAAGAAGATTTTTTTCCTTCCACCCTTCCGTACACATGTGGCTTTGTTTGATTATTATCGCAAGATTTTGGTTTTCACTGACAAACTCAAGATCAACAGTGCGACTTATCCTATTGATCTTATTCTTTAGTTGGATGGCATTTGCTTATGATCATTCTATTAATTTCTAATTCATACACATCTTTGTTTGATTTGGGGTCACAAATTGATTGAGAATTGTGTGTTGATTGTGATATTTTCTACTAATGAATTGATATAAAATTGTAATTTCACAAAAGGTCTATAGGTTAAGTGTATTTGCAGTTAGTTGCTCTGCGTGTCAGAATATAATCTCCCAAAATCTAAATATCCCATATATATATATATATATATATGGGAATGTTATTACGGGGTCCATTTAGCAACCCATCCAAACCTAGTAACAAATAGCTAGGGAATCCCTCGATAGTCACCAATCCCAGGGATTTGCACACGTCTGAATGGACTAAACCGTTGGATCAATGGTTGAATATTTTTTTGAATATGAAGCCATTAAACTTGTGGGCCACAGATGAAGGGGTTACGAGCATCGGTTTGGAGTCAAACTTCATACTTGAGGTGGTCTCACATAGATCTTTCCATCCCTCAGATCCCATCCCTAAATGGGGCCCACAATTAGGTCCCGCAAAAAAGTTCTCACATAATATGTGATAACAATTCTCACCTTAATATTACCATGCACACACATATATTGATTATTCACTGTCCATTTGTTTGTGTTCCTTGCATTTCTGGGGGTGTGCTGCATTTCTGGCAGGCTCACTAAGAAATGATTATAAGTGCCGCGCGGTGTATTTTCAGAGCCAAACATTTACCGTGATAGTTGCCATCATTCCCATTTCGAGCACCCAAGTTGGGTGATTTGTACTATTTGGGATATAGATGGTGATGATGATGTGCTTAAAAAAGGTCACTGGAGGGAGAAACTGGTAACCGAATTTGGACCACACAAGTGAATATGGTGGTCCTACAGCTATTTAATGTGGCCGATCGACCTTGGTGGTTATGATGGCTCTCGCTTTTGATTTAGTCGACTTTCTCCTAACTCTGTCTCCTTTATATTCTCGTTTAACAAGGCCCTTTTAGAGCATTAGAGTCTTCGTCTTCCTCAATCCCCATTAGTGATTAACTAGGCCTTCTGTTTTCAAGTGCATGCATATATATATATATATATATTCTTGGTTAAGATCATCAAATTAGCAAACTTTATCCATCGCATTTAGAGAATCAACATTTGGAAGGTGAGTTTCAGTTTATACTAACCATTTTGTGATTCTGTTAGCCATTATGTGATTGTTTTCTATCCATTTATGTATTGTCTCAATGAACTTTGCTAAGGGTGCTGTCGCAGGCTTCAAGTTTATACACATTCGTTCTCTTCTTTCAAAGGATTGACTTCAGTTTTCTTGAAAGTGTCATGTTAGCACTACCAATGACTATATCCAATGTGTCTACCTTTACCTTCTATAAATTAAAGAAAACTGCTAGTCTCAAAGTTCAGTATTTCTATTATGACTCAAACTAACAGTAGCTGATGGCAAGATCAGTACCAAGTCTAAATGAATGCATATTCACGGGATACATTTGTGTAGGACGGTTTGGGTTGGAAAGATGAGCCCCAATATGCTGTATATGTTGTTGCTGCTGCTGCATACATTGCATAGATCTTTTCTGCTATAGTGTAAATTAAAGTGAAAAGGATTATTAGATGGATAAATGTTTTAGAAACCTTTAATTGTGGCAGAACTCGAGAGGCAGAGCAACTTAAATTGCATATAACGTACACTTAAACTATAGAACTGGAGAGGCAAAGCAACTTAAACTGAATATAATGTACGCTTAACTATAGAACTGGAGAGACAAAGCAACTTCAACTGCATATACGCACAACCTAGAGTTTTTGAAAAGCTTTTGTAATTTTGCATATTGCCCCCCTCGGAAAATTTTTTATAAGAATATTTCCCCCAGTTTTTGGAAAAAAATCTTGTATGTTTGGATATTGGCCCTCTGACAAATTTTTTGGTAAGAATTTCTTTTTTTGTGCTTGCCTTGTTTTCATTGACTAACTCAAGATCAACAGTGCAAATTACCCTATCGATCCCATTATAGGCTTTACCTTTAATGCTTTTGTTAGTTTTTGATTCATACACCTTATCTTTGCTTGGTAAGGATAAAAAATTGATTGGAAATTATGTGTTCATTGCGAGGTTTTCTATAAAGAGTGTGAGTTTATTAATTGAATTTGAAACTTAACAAAAATTCTGTAGTTTAAGTGTGCCTATATTGAGTTGCTATAATCCCTAAAAGATGTAAATATCCCCGGACAAAATGTATTGGTTTCCATTTCAAAAAAGCAAAATGTGTAGGTACTTAATGACAAAAATCAAAATTTCTCCAATCCCTACCCCTTCTTTGGCTAATGAATCAATAATTTGATGATACTCGTTAAATATTTATTGTGAACATCATATAGCAGCAAGGTTGCACTGGATCTTGCGAGGATTTTCTGCGGTCCAGTCTATCGTTGATCACTGCAACTCCTTTTACCCTCATGATTTAAAATCATCCTAATTGTATGTTCATCAAATCTATATATATGGTTAACAGACCGTTAAACTTGTAAGTTGTAAAATCAAGGGTTAGGATAACCCAATGGGGTTGTTTTTCTGAATCGCATTATCTATAAAGAGACCTTTCTATCCATCTCATCCATAAGAATGCATCCAAGTGGGCCGCATGATCTGGAACACATTTATACAGCATCCAGTCTGCTTGTAGGTGAAAATATTTGCTGGGTCTTATATCCATCTATGTTATTTTGCTTATTAGAGATTTACAGAGTAACACTATCCAAGAAAACACGGATTTATAAGGTAATAACTCTGACTCTATTTACCTCATTCCTCCAACTAATATTGCATGATACAAGGTTATAACCAGATAGAAAGATTGAGAACAAACATTCCCGGTGGGTGTTGGCTCTTCCACATGAGGCATGGGTTGACTGCTCCGCATGTGGATTTGAATCCCCTCATATTTACCTGGTGCACGTGTAGGGCAAGCGAGTGTACTCTGAGGATTAGTCTTAACCAGTTAATACCATGAGGATTGATGTCTTCATTGTTCAAAAAAAAGGGAAGAAGGTAGATAAGCAGAGGAGTGTTTTTTTTTTTCGTTTTCTTTTCAATTCCTTAAGTTTTGTTCATGACTATTTTTTCAACAAATTGCAAAGAGGTGTATTTGAAAAAGATTTGTATACTGAAATTGCCATTGTGATCACTACCTTAATAGGTCTATTTAATGCCCCCCTCCTCACATCCCCCACCCATCCATGCGGCCCATTATTACAAATAATACATGCCGTGTTAAGGGTTTTTATTATTAAGAATTACATATGCTTATTGTATCTATCTAGGATCATAAAAATAACTCAAGAAATAAAAAAAAAAAAAAAAATTAGCATTGTAAACTTACATAAAGTGATAAAAGATTGATGACTTTTTGTAGTGGATGTTGGATTTTGATCCAAAGCCCATTGGACCTTCTCCTTGGCATATCATAGAGTCGATGGATAATAGAGACTATTCTAAAGTAGGTTGGAAAGGATGAGTTCATCGAAGATTAGCTTATATTACATTTGGGTTATATTCAGCTAGTGTTATTTTATGATTCACTATCATCATCAGCCTCAAATCTTGTCCCAACTATGTTGGATTCGGACAAATGAATTATGTTTCTCCATGTTGATCTATCCTTAACCAATTATTATATCTATCCTTACATCTTCTATCCATATCCTTTTCGATCAACTCCTTCACCTTGGTAGGCCATCAATCTGCATAGAAAAACGTATCCTCAACAGTGCCGTTATTTGCGTGTGTTGAATATATCCAAATCATCTCAACCAAGTCTCTCTTATTATAACATATTCTACTTTTTCTAAATTTACCACCGATCCATTGCAACATTCTCTTCTCTATTATATTTATTTTGTTCATGTGTAGCTTTTTGATTGGCCTACATTTTGCTTCATAGGATTCTCATATAATCACTGTCCTATGAATTTCTTCCTTCCTACCTGGTGGTTCGCACCAATCACAACTTTCCTAAGGATTAAATATCCATGAGTTCAACGGGTGTCATAAATCATGTGACCCACCTACCACAAGGCCCATGTCAGATTAATAGTTGGTATAAACCAAGGCTTATCTCCCACCATAATATTATTTCTTTATTTATTTTTGCTGGATCCCATTGTAATATTTGAGGATATGTTACTGGAGAGTTGGCTCCACCATAATATTGAGTGCATGACTGATGACATCATTAATGCATATAATTGATAATGGATATGATTGTGCTATTCACATTATCAATTAAGTGCTCCAACTTATGGTGGGTTCGATTCTTATTTGAGGATATGTCAGGTCGAGAGGATGAAATTAGTTTTGAACGGTTTGGATGATCCGTAGGTAGGCTCCATAGCTGATTTCCTGGGAACCCGTGGGGGACACTCAAGATTTGGATTCTCACTCCACTTGCAGCATACACTACTAATCAATAAACATTTATTTTGATTGATAGGGAGATTCTCAAAGTCTCGAGTCCCCCCAACTTCTCCAATTTGTAAGTGAAGGCAGTACCTATTGACTTAGGCCTACGACAGAACAAGGATCCTAGGCTCTACCAGAGAAGGAAAATATACATAGGTACTTACTGACAGTAAAAAAAAAAAAAAAAACAAACCCAATCCCTACCCTTTGTTTGGCTAATGAATAGGCAATTTGTTGATATTCGATGCCTATATATATATATATATATATATATTGTGAACATCAGATGGTGGTGGGGGCTGCACTTGATTTTATATTATCCATCTATGTTGTTTTCCCTATTAGAGATTTACAAAGTAATACCTTCCAACAAAAAATTGATTCACAAAGTAATAAGGGTGCTATTTACTTCATTCGTCCCACTAATATTGCTTGATACTCAAAGGTAAGGTTATACCCAGATAAAAAGATCGAAAAGAATGGAAGAAGATGGCGAGGTCCCCCTTAATTTTTTTTTTAGGAACTCCATTTTTTTTTTTCTAACAAAATTGTAAAGAGTAGTCCTTTAAACTTTTTCTGTATGCCAACATTTGCCATTGACATCACTACCTTATTAGCTCTATTTGATGTCCCACTGCACTCACCGAACCTACCCGTATGGCCCTTTTTCCTTTTTGGTGGGGCCGTATGGCCCATTATTACAACAAATAACATATGCTAAGTTTTGTTAAGAATTAGTACACATGCATATTGTATCTAAGACCACAAAAATGACTGAAGAAATAATATAATTAAATAGCCCATTGCAAACGTACCAAAGGGATATACAAAAGATTTGATGATTTAATTCAAGCCTTTTGTAATGAATAATCATGGAATTTGATCTTAAGCCGCATGGAATCTTCTCCTTGCCATATCACAGAGTCGATGGATGATAGAGAATTCCCTATGATCGGTGTTGACAACATGGATCCTAAGCTCTACAACGCTGCAAGGAGCGGCAACGTGGAGCACCTAACAAGTATCGTGGATGCTAACCCGGGAACCAACCTTAATCGGTGTCTCACTCCACAGAGGAATACAGTGCTGCACATTGCAGTTAAATTCGAGCAACAAAAGATTGTGCAGAGGATGATCCAACAGTGGCCGTCCCTCATCTCTCAGCCCAACTCTAAAGGTGACACTCCACTTCACATGGCAGCAAGGGCTGGCAATCATGACCTCACAAAGCTTCTTACACCCGCTTCAAATTTGACGGAAGGAAACTCAGCTATTGAGGAAGGAAACCCCGTGCGGCAGGCTGGTGGTGTGGCTTTGAGGATGAGCAACTCGGAAGGTAGTAATCCAATCCACGAGGCACTAAAGAAGAGCCACAAAGAAGTGGCACTGCATTTGTTGGCATTTGAAGAGAGACATGGGCTAGCACGTGACGTGAATATGGCTGGAGAGAGTCTGCTTTACTTGGCTGCCGAGGCTGGGCTGGATGAAGTTGTGAATAGAATAATAGATATAGGAGATTACAGCACTCGGGGACCGGATGGCCAGAATCCTTTGCATATCGCAGTAATTAAAAGTCGATTCTGGGCTGGATGAAGTTGTGAATAGAATAATAGATATAGGAGATTACAGCACTCGGGGACCGGATGGCCAGAATCCTTTGCATATCGCAGTAATTAAAAGTCGATTAGGTATGTTTCTCCATCACACTTAACGGTGTTCTTTAGGAGTAGCAATTAATGGGTCCATTTAGATGTGATTGACTGTTGTTGTCCAACCAGGGTTCGATAAATTCCAATTTTTTGCACTAATGTAAATATTAAGTTCAATCCAAAATTTATTATAAGTTAAATAAATCACATATTTAGATGAGCGTATGCCAATTCATAGATTGAAGAGATCGTCGGTAACAAGGGGAAGTGGATTGATTGTAGATTACATTTTTTCCTCTTCATGGACTTAAAAGGGTCTTTAAGAGTGCCAGAGCTATCATGGTTCTTGTAGTGGTCTTCTTCTCCACTCTGCCTGTTAAACCCACCACACAGCCGTCAAACCTGTTCCTCGCATATATGGCCAGCTTCTCAAGTGCAATCAAGGTATTTCCATCCACTTTGACAAAACGCTTCTGCCATTTTTCACAGACCCTATTTCCTGTAACTCCCACATAGCCCTTATCATCCAACTCCTGGTTCACGAAATCATGGGCGTCAAAATTCTCCCCAGCCATCCCGAAAAACCACTGTCTAGAATTCAAGCTTATGGTATCCGTGCAGATAGTTCCAGAAGGACCCCATTTTATGATTTCTCCATTTACTGCTTCTGCTATCTCTGAAGCACTCCATGGAGACCCATTCAGTGAATTTGGAGAGTTCAATAGTTTGGAATCAAAAGAAATGGGGTGATATACATTGTCACTACGATGCAAACCAGAAGCCAAAACCCTAGAATTTGATGACAGAAAAGGGCCTGTATAGGTACTTGGATAAAAATCTCTAGGTTTTATGCAGATGGGGGCTTGGGGTTTCGATTTTATGGTGTTGCTAAGCATGGATCCATCTATTCCTGACAACCCATTTCTGGAATTTCAGATTAGAAGGCCTTTTGCTTGTACTGAGCCACTTATCTTCAGCTGAAACCCTAAAACAAAAGGCGTGAGGAGAGGACTAAAGCTTCCCATAAGAATCCCTGCAAGTTAATGGGTTTTCCAAGAATAAATCAATCATTATCTCAAAACCCATTTCACTTATGTCACATCCCCAAATTACCAACCGGGTTAACGTGAGATAAAGAGTCAAATTAAAAAATACAAACCTGATTAGACCATAATTTGACCCTCAATCATAGTCCACAAGATCGAAGTCCGTGGTGAGAAAACAAAATCATTCATTTAATATTAACAAAAGTAAACAACTAACATCAGAGTAAGCTTGTATAACCTGAAGATCAAAGTTCATAATTTACTACTAAAGTTTATTTACACAAGTTCTAACAAAGTTTTCCAGACAACCCAGCAAAAGAACAAAATTCAATCCTAGGAGTGAGGCTTTCCTTTGCAGTCAAGATGACTCAATAAACATCATCTGCGCACTACTCATGCTCATCAGATTGATCCGTCTGAATTGTCTCTTTCTCCTCCTCCTGGGTAAAGGTGGGTTCGGTACCTCTTTATCAAGTATAGTACCATCAACCAAAAGAGCTGGCAGGTAGATATACAAAATTTGTAACAGATATATATTCATAAAGTAATTAAAATTAAAAACTCTTAAGTTCAAATCAAATCAAAACTCATAAATTCTAACGAAATCATAATTTCATATCATAAAAATGCACCACATAGCTTTTTACCATGACCATATGCCACGGCACTTCGGGTCCTTACCTTGTCCAAGATTTCTTTTATCCACTAGATATTCCGGGTTTCTAACCCTGTTCATTAGTTCTTTTCCAGATTTTTCTCAGGAATCTATAGCCATATTCATAGTTTATTTACGGTGATCACGGGAATCAGACCCTGTTCATATCGAACTGCACAATCGTCACATTCGTACGTGGATTTAGCTTAGTGGTGTTCATATATGTAAATAGAAAATGCATACTTTAAAACTAATAAAAAGAAAATATAATTTCCATAAAATCTATGATAAGTCCTCAAATATGGTTCCAAAGGGTTACATAAAGTTCATAAAACTCAAAGGAAAAGATCCAGTTTTTAAGAGAAAACAGGAAAATATGTATGATAGAAGGTTAGCCGCCCTAAGGTCAGCTAGCCGAGTGGTGACCGACGAGTACAAAAATACCCAAAATGATACTTTCTAGAATTGTAACCGACAGGTGACCGCCTGCAAAGTCGGTTAGCCGCCTTCATGAAGTCAGCTAGCTGCCTTCTCCCATAAATACAAAATCTGAAGCTTTCGAGCTTCAGATTCTGGGATTCAAATCCCTTCTATCCTTCATTTCCTGCATCAAAATAACAGGGCCAAGCCCTCTACACATCATTCAATTCAGCTCTTCTCTATTCACAATCCAAACAACCTAATTCGTTCCACCATTTCATTTGAAAATCAAAACCCATTCCATTAAAATTCATAAATACCATTTGAAATTCCAACCACAACATATAAAAGCTGAATTCATAACTTAAAAAAAAAAAAAAAACATATCAGTTCTTAAATATGTAGTTCTACTTGCCTTTGCTTAGGGAAAAATTCAAACCCAAACCCTAGCTCCAAATCCCAAAATCCTAGAATTAGAATCAAACCCACTTAATTTACAACACAAATCAAGTAAATGGAAGCTAAAGAACTCATCTATAAGCTTTGAATAAAAAACCCGAACCAATTCCTAACCTAATTAAGAAGAACCTCTTACCAAGAGATGAAGACTTGGTGAAATTCCAAGAAATTTGTATGAAGAAGGAGCTAAAACTTTGAGGAAGATGATGGTGATGCTAATTTGAGAAGATGATGGCTCCAAGCTCATATATACACAGTTTTCTCAAGAAGAATGAAAGAGATAGAAAAGAGTAGAGCGAGAGCTGAGTTGAAAATAAAATGGGGAAAGAGTTTGGGTCGGTTCTCTAATATGGATAGAGATGAGTCTTTTGGAGATTTATCAAATAAAACCCTCCTTTAAGTGAAACTCTCAAATTGAGTACAAATCAAGCTTGGGTCCCATTTTGATGAAAATTTATTGTTCAAATCAAGATGATGATGAAGACAAACATGAATGAAATAAAAACATCTACCCAACAACACCAAAATTGAGAAAACCTAAAATTAGGAAAAACCCTCTCAAACTCTCCGAATTTGCACACTAACCCTCTACTATGGTCTAACGAACTCAATTCTCAATGAAACTTCGCACACACGTTTCTAATGTTAATTCGGACTTATTTGACTCTTAAATGAACTTAATTGATTAATAATATAATTAACTATGCTGATTACACATTTAGAATTTCAGGACTTTACAAACTTACCAAACTATAAGTTTACTGTTTTCTTCATCTAAGACCCCCAAAACAGGATAGAAAGAAATAGAAAGTTCAGAATTTTGTTTTCCATCCCTTCTTCAAGAAACGTCTTTTGTATGCATATGGATTGATGAGAAATCAAAACAACCGTTTTGTTTAATATATGGAACTTTATATAAATGGAACAGATGATACTGATACCTCAATCTGTGCAATGAAGATTGTGCTCGGTTTTTAAAGGAAGGAATGCAACGGTCCCTGGCTTACTAAATCCAGGGGATGTGAACAAAGAAATTGTCCTGATATATACTTGATGTTAACTGTTATCATTTGGACACGTTTAAAACTGGTTTAGCGGACTTTTTTCAACTGCACAAAAAAAAAAAAAAAAAAAAAAAGTTTCCTAACTTGAAAAAGAAAAAAACCAAATAATAATACATTCCAAAAAAAAAAAAAAAAAGTTTTTCCTAACTCAATCCACTTGTAGCTCAGTTGGTGAGCCACCTCCCCTCCATATAAAGAGATCAATCACCGGATGTAGTGTCGATGATGAAGGACTTTTGTGAGTGTGTATGTGGGCGTGTGAATACTTACTTTACACATAAAAAAAAGGTTTTCCTAACCCAATCCACTTCCCCTTTTAAAGAGATCAATCACCCGATGTAGTGTTAATCATAGGGGAATGTCGAAAGGTCTCATTGTGAGTTTTTTTTTTGTAAAAAGAATAGTTTATTGTTGATTTAATAGGTTAAAACCTCATAAGGTTGTACTCACACCTATTGTAAGTGCAGGCCATTGTGTTGCCCTTAAAGAATCAATCAAAAAATGGGTCACATGTAAGATTTTGTTGGCTCGCTGGCCCTACCAGATAGAAGAGAGGTTTGGAACCTATCAATTTAAAAGAAAAAGAAGCTGATCACCCATATGTGAATATTTGTTTGATATAAAGGCAACAAAATGGAAACTTAGAAGAGCTTCTTGATTTTCAATCTCAGAATTTATGGCTTTATGTCAAATAGTTGGCAAAATTTAGTGGACCTGCTTTGATTTTGGATGTCTATTTTTCAAAATTTAAGAATTTGATTTTGCAAAAGTTCTTCCTTTTTAGCATTGATGGTTTTTATTTTATTTTATTTAGTTTTTCAATGTAATTATCTGTTTTCTGTTTCTCCCATGTGATATGTGGGACCTTCTTCAATATATGGATCCTCAACCAGTGTCAACAAACCCAAATTGAAAGATCATAGAATTTTTTCTATGTTAGACTTTCTGCTTTTTATTATCTTCTACCACTTCGAGTTGTTTCTTTTGTTTTCTTTTTGGACTTTTTATAACCTATTTTTAAATTATCTTAATAGTATTAGAATTTTCACTTTATCTAATGTTCAGCTTTCTAAAATTAAAGACTGAATGTACTTATCTTGGTTTTCTATTTGTAATTTTATTTACTTTACCATTTAAAATTTCCTCACCTATAAGTCTTTGACCTCGTTTTCTAACTCATTTTTAAATAATTTTATGTTTCTTTAGAAGTTTACGAAATTATAAAAATAAATGAATGAGTTGACAAATGCTTTTGTTTTTGCTGAGAATCGATTTTAAAAAGTGTGACACGTTCGAACTTTTTAAAGTCCATGCATTGAGCCCCACGTTGATGAATTCAACATACCAACATACCCTTATATTGGCACTCACACACAGTTTACTCCAAATAGAGCACATCCCATTGTTAGATTTACCATACAGAAAAAAAAGATTTATATTTACTAGAACTGACCATGATTTCATTATCAGATTCATCCTTTATTTAAATATAGAGGATTACAGTTAAAATCCCCTTAAATCCTGTAAGGACAATAAGTGCCACATGCCACAATTTATGTATTTATTATTTCCTTGAACTTTTTGCCCCGAACAGCGATGTACTAGCAGTTCAACAAAGAGGAATGATAATATGACCTTTCATCACAGTCAAAATTTTCAATTCTTTCACACTTCTTTTCTCTTTCAATGAACTATAAGCCATATATGCAACAACATATTCTTATAAATAAAAAAAAAAGATATACAAATGCTTATTGGGCTTAAAATCAAGCTACCCAATCCCTAATCCCACATAATCCTTTTTTTTTTTTGAAAATATGCCTTTATCTTCTCTAAAATACTTAAGATATGAGATATTATTCATTTTTTAAAAGGTTCCGTATTGGGGTTTACCTAGATACAATATTGGCAAGGCTAGGGCTCAACCAATCCGGATGGGCCTCAGTTGCATCTTTAAATTTTTTTACTCAATGCCCAATTAGAGAAATGGACCTTGCTAATTCCTATCCAATCTCTACTTATTTTAGATTAAAATTTGTGACAAAGTTTGTGGGGTTGCATTGGCCTAGCAATCCAAGAGAGTTTTGGTATGCAATAATCCACAAAAGTTTAGACTATTGGATGTTAATTTAAAGATATATTAAAAAAGAAACTTTACTCATTATGCATTTAATTTATGGCTTTAGATAGCAGAACCTAAAACATTCTTTGATTTATTATTTTGGTAATGATTATAGATCCCAAGCCCTCTTATTTACGGTAGCTCAGTAGTCGGTCTTATAGACTCCAACTTGTGTCCATATTTGAAAAAAGGCAGTAGAGAGATTTAGTTGCAGAAAGTATAGAATGTCTAGATCTTAGACTCCTTTAGTCAAAGGTTAGAAAACTCCCCGAGTTGATGACTCTCTCTTGACCTTCCAGAGTCATCTCGTTTTGGCAAAGGATCGAGTCAAATACAAGAGAGACGCGGCCAAGTCATCTTATTTTAGTAAATTGTTTGCATTCTAAATCATTTGATAGGTAGAATAAATTTTAAACAATTAATGTATATTTTAAGCGATTTTGCATGAGGTTTGGACTCATCAATTCATAAATGATGACTGGTTTGTAATTTAAAATCTATATTTGATCTTTTACATTTAATATTTCGATTGACAACTTACGTAATAGGAAATATTTTTTTCTTTTTTTTCTTTATTATAGATTTTTCTTCTTGGCTATATAAATTTATTAACTTGAATTGATTATCAAGAATGTATGTAAGTAAATGTATAAATATATTTTATAAGTATTTACTTTATTTTTAAATTAATTATATATATATATATATATAACTCTCTCGATTCTTCACAATGGCTTTATCCAAGTCAATTATTTTGTATTGGACGAGTCAAATCCAAATCACAGTTTTTTAAACCTCGCTTTAGTCTCCGATATTTTCACGTGGCATTTCAAGATTAGCCATATGCATATAGCCAGGCCCAAAGGATGTTGACAATCATCCCGTCCAACGCCATATGGAAGACTTGTTGAAATATAAACTCCTTTTAATTTTCATGTTGGCAGACAATTCTATGTTCTTAAAGTAGATGGTAATTATCAACATCAAGTGTATCTTTTCTTCTTTAATATTATTTCTTAAAACGACCAATCCATAAAATCTCTTGTATAATAAGGTGGCTCCTCTTGACACGATGAATAGGGGTTAATACCAAAAAATAGGGCCCACATTGAGGCTAATGATGAAGTGACTAAACAAAAAAATAAAAATAAAAAATTTCCAATGATGAATGACAGGAGTGGTGAAGATTTTGCTGGATAAAGAGAGTAATTTCATCGCACAAGCAGATCGCTTTGGAAATACAGTGTTACACTATGCATCAGCTAAAAGCTACTATAGGGAGTTTAAAGACAAGGACAATGACAGGTACATGAAGCGCTTCACTGAAGAACATAATCAAATACAAATCCTTCGGCGATTGCTAGGCGACAACCCATCTCTAGCTTATGTACCCAACATAAATGGCGATTATCCTCTTTTCTTCGCCATTAGAAACGGTTTTCATCGGGCCGCTGACACTATACTTGATTACTGTCCTGACTCTGCTGAGCTGGTCAACCAAAAAGGACAAAATGCCCTTCACCTTGCTGTGATGGAGAAGAACTGGTCCATCATTTACAGGGTAATACAGAGGTTGGAGTAATACAAAGGTTGGAGTTTAAGAAGCTGATTAACGAACCTGATAACGATGGGAACACGCCAATGCATCTAGCAACTCTAACCAACGATGAAAGAATCGTGGAGCTTTTGATTGATGAGGGGCCCGTTGACTTGACAATGAGCAACAAAGAAGGCCTCACAGCTATGGATATTTGTGGATACACGAAAACAAAGGTATAGTTTTTTTTTTTTTTTTTTTCCTTTTTAGTAAATTAAAATAGAGCTATTGGATAGTAACACTGGGTCTAGTAGAGGTAGAGACCTCAGAACAAGAGAAATTCTATTGCTAGGCCCAGGCCTGTGAAAAGGAATTATCTCCTACAGGACAACTCTATTATTGAGTGAAATACCGAAAATGTCCGTCAATATAAAACGACATATACCCTTGAGTAGTAGTTTCAAATTTGGAGGTTCCAGCTACACTAGATGGATTTATTGTCCTAGACATAGGATTATCTTATTCTGATAGGTGTGATCTAAAGGTCGTTCGCTAGATTGTTACGATTCTACTCTTACAGTTCATAAGATCTCATGTTTCTTTATAGGGTAGAGTAAAATCAAAAAAAGTTACAGTGTCAAATCGAAAGAAAAAAAGAGGTGGACGGAGTTGAGAATAAAAAGCATAAAATAATTAAAAATTTACTTTTAAAAACCACAAAATTACAAGAGAGGTACTCTTTTAAAGGACACAAAATAAGGAAAAAAAAAGGTAATCTTGTAAAGCCCAAAATGAGAAGAAAAAAAAGTTTTCTTTTACTCCCAACTCTCTCGGCTTTCTATTTCAATCTTACTTCTCATTCTATTTCCACAAAAGAAAAAAGTTAATTTTGATGCTTATTTTTTTAAAAATTTACCTTTTATTCAATTCCTATATATTCTAGCGCAAACAAGTAGGCCCTTGATGTATCAATCATAAATTGGAAAATACAGAGTTATTAGGACCTTTCCCATGATGTAAATCCGAATTACTACCTTCCCCTCCTAATAGCTCCATTAGTATATGGACAATCCATTTTCATCAAATATACAAACGATCCATGATCATCATTCCTTTATTTCACCCTATATTATCTCCATTCAGCTCATATGAAATTAGGAAGTCAACAAAGTCAAAACCGACCTGTCAATGCTAGTGTATAGCCTTAATATTCTGTCCATCACCTCAATTTAGCTCATATGGATTTGATGAGCAAATCAATGCCGCCCTGTCACTGACTGTATATTGTGTACGTCCATGATTATCTTCCTAATTATCAAGGCAAAGTAAGTATAACTTGGATCACCGAAGTCTTATGGGATCTAAATCTAGATTTGATTTTGCAATGGATCTTAAGAATATTCAGAAGTCAAGATCTAGTCTACAAGATTCTTGAGGCAAAATGAAAACCTTCTCAGAGTCGACCTATCTTAAGGGCCTCCATGCTTGCAAGTTGTACAATTTCAAACCTTTAATCATCCTTAAACTATGGTTAATTTATTTCTTTTGTAGAAATGGGGCAATTCCCTTATTTAGGCATTGGTCCCTATGAGGTGGCTATATGGGCTGCACTTGGGGCCCCATTGATGAGCGGAGAAAGGGGGATGAGAAGTTCCACTTGTGATGGGTCCATATACAAAATTTGGGGTCAATATATATATATATATATATATATATATATATAAAAGGTGTCCAATCCATTCAGTAGGTAAAAAATGGTCACTATCAGTACATAGGAAAATCTCTACCTGACCAAATACCTAGTGAGGCCCACCTAGTGATTCATCCAAGTGGACCATAATATAGGGACCCCATCTGATAGTCAATATAGGAACCCCAACTGATAGTCACTAATCTCGTCTTAGGCACCCATCCAAATGAATTGGACCATTGGGTCGACTGTGTTCTCATTTCATACGGTGAAATGTTATTGGTCATTGATCAAGTGGTTGGGATGATGATTCGAGCTTTTGTCACCATACAAAGTTAGGTGGTGGGGAGATCTTTCGATCCACTCGGTTCCATTGCCGAGCGGGTTTGACAAGAAATAGGGCCCACGTTATTATGAGCACATGTGCTCAGGTGAGGGGGGCCTACCTGACGGCCCAGCCAAATTGTCCACACACACGGGACCCCTCCTAAATTACACCCGTCCCTTTTTTCCTACACACAATCGAATGGATTGCACCGTTAGATCGACAGATCAATTTTTAAGGGATGAAACTTACTGGTTGTTTATGAAGAGTTAGGATGATCAAATGGGTCTCATATTTTGTAAATAGGTAGGCCCCAACCAGATGAATAGATCACCCTAGTCTCATCCCCCTAGTGGAGCCCCCAAGTGGGCCCCATAGTGAGGTGTGCAATAGATAATGTGTGTGTTGATGGTGGATCTGATCCTAAACTCACCGAAATTTGAATCATCAAGAAAGAAGATAGTTTGGGGTAGTATTAATCTTAGAGGTGCATTGTGCTTGATTTAAATGGGCAGCAGAGGATCCATTTTTAAAGATGTGTGGGTCCAAACCACATTGCTTTGCCTAAACCACCGAATTGAAGGTACATGTAACAAATTTCAAGAAAAGCACTCTACTGAGGGCACACTCTAATTCCCATTTTAGAATTTTTGAATGGAATTCACCCCGTTAGAAAACCAAATCCCAAAAGGATCAACTATAGCAAAATGATCGAAATAGTCTTTAGAATGATTTTAAATTTTGAATTCAGAATGCATGTCTAAGTTCCACATTTGAAAATTTCTGACATAAGAATTAGTTTACACAAATTCGAGAGATTTTGAAATTCTGCAACAATTCCTTAAGTTATTCCTATCAAGTAGACCCTGAATCATTAATTTTCTTTTTATTATGCATATGACAGCATCCGATCCGCAACAGATTGAGAGAATCTGGAGCCATCCCTGGTCGCCGCCAATGGCAACAGCGGTTCCCATCCCCACCATCACTCAAAAAATTGTCAATCAGCCCAGAATTTAAAAAAAACGCTCCCCAGGTACTTCCGATAGTCCCATCACTAATCGCTGCAGTCACTTTTGCTGCTGCTTTCACAGTGCCAGGAGGATACAAGAATGACGGCCCTGCTGAAGGCTTACCTGTCTTTATGAGAAACGCAGCACTACACGCTTTTATCCTTTCAGATACTATTGCCTTCTGCGGTTCATTGGCCGCCACAATACTTCTCGTTTATGCCAATGCCTATTCCGAGGATGACTTCTTGATGTCTTCTGCATTAAGGACTTGCTAGTATATTTCAGGGGTTGCCATCCTTGCAACTATAACTGCGTTTGTGACTGCTGTGTATGTGTTGACATCAAAAGAAAGCTTGTGGCTGGCAGTTGCATCTTTGCTATTGGGCTCTGCTGTTCCATTCTTTCTTGGCTGTTATAGAAAGGTTTTACAAAGAAGAAGACGGAATTTGTATCGTAAGGACAAAGTCAACTACTCATCCATATTGTAGAATTTTTTTTTGCTCATCGGAGAGATAATGTCTAATAATTTCTGTCGATTTGATCTAGGATGCTTTTGCTTTCTCTCAATCAATAAACATTTTGTTTAGTTTCACGTATTTATTGATTAAATCAATTCATAGTCTTGCTAAGGGCCCATTTGTTTGAATGGATTTAAAATTCCTAAGAAATTATGGTAAAATGGTTTCAGATTAAGGATTATTAAAAACATGCAAGACAGCTAAAGGATATAAGCTGGATATGTAAATAGGAGACGTAGGTAATTAGGGTCATAACTTATCTATGTTTTTAATTTTCATCTTTGTTTAATAAATTTCCATTAAAAGGGTTATAGTTTAATAGACGTAGGTAATTAGGGTCATAACTTATCTATGTTTTTAATTTTCATCTTTGTTTAATAAATTTCCATTAAAAGGGTTATAGTTTAATAGCCATTATGAATGTTAACCTTTGTTTATTCAATTTTAGAATTCCTAGGTATCCAATTTCATGCAAACAACTATGCCTAAATGAGACTACTCTTCGATAAAGATGAAGGAGAAGAAAGATTTTGTTTGTGTGTGTGAGCCCTCCATTGTGTGCGAGTTATCGAATGAATAGAATGTCAAAACCACTTTTCGTTTAATTTCAAAAGATCTTGAACATGTTTCCTCAAAAAGAAATATTCCTTATACATGGGACTGAGATTTCCACCTAAATAGAAGTTTGATTGTCCCGAAAATAAAATCATTAGTGTTTAAGTAAAAAATTGTTCTTACCAATTTTATTGTTTGCTAATTTTATTTGCACTAAACAATAGAAAAACTCATTTGCCATAAAGAAATGATAAATTTCTCACAAAAAAATGGATACACAGACATGACTTTAAGGTGACTATACGTTATGTCTCATCACTATATGCTATGTTTCCCTCTGCGGGTGCGGGTGGGTTGCATCGGATAATAGTGGTTGTTGGATAGCTTTTAGTTGAAATCCACCACTCCCACCCACCCCCCCCACTTTTTTTGAGGAGTCATCGACCCCACCACCCTCTTTTTTTTTCGAGTCATCGAACTGCGTAGAAAACATTTTCTTCAACGATATCATTACTAGCATGCAGCATGCATTGGATAGGTTCAAGCAATCTAAAATCATTTTCTCTTAATTTATCTCCTATTGATGGCAACCCTAGATGTTTCCAAATGCTCTCATTTTCTTATTCTACCTTTCCTAGTCTTACCACACATCCATCTCTACTTTGCCTTCAACAATGGTGGGAAAATACAGAATCATGTGTCTATTGGGAAAAACATTGTACACAAAATGAGCCTTTGATGCATGTATATAAGAATGTTTGTGGTCTAAGACTCTCATTGGATAATCATTCATGGTGGAATTAGATATTTTCTACCAACCCTTTTACAGCTTTACTAGTGTGTTTGTTTAGCAAGAGGAAATTTTTTTTTATTTGTTATCCCAAGGTGTCTCCCGCCCAGTAATAAATGAGCTTGATAACCCAAGGTGTCTTCCGCTTAGGAGCCTTTGGCCCTGAGCCCAAGGGACAATTGAACAAGACAACGAGAACTAATCCATGTAGGCACATGCAAATCCTCCCATTCACATGCACCGGATAAAACTATGGAAGGCGGCCAATGAAGGCAAGTGTCGAACACAAACCTCTCCGCTCCCAAAGGTGCAGAGTCCTTGGCTAATTGAGGTAGCACTCATTGAGAGTCGACTAGTCCATTTTTAACATCCAGACATTATTATAAACAAACAAATAAAAAATGGATCACAAGCCTCAGCCCAGTGAAAAAATAAAATGAATTGGCCAATACAGATCATGGCACAGTGAAAAGGTGCTTGCATACTATTGCAAACTTGAGGAACTATTGCGAGTCCAAATCATGTCACCAATAAAAGAATAAAAATTAAAATTAAAAAACTAATTTCAAAAGACATTACAAATACTGTTATATCATTGCATTACAACACTCACCAGAATGTTCAAATCATGTGATAATCATACTCCTGCATTTTAACCTCTGTGCCATTGATGATTTATCTTCTCCTCCCTATGTCAAGAACACTCTAAAATCCATTATCTATCAGATATGTGATGTTATGCCACTGCAGTAGACCGGAACTCAAAAAAGTTAACAGGAAAAATAATGTGAATCATACAGCCTGAAATCAATTTTAAAACCAGAGTTCCAGCTTTCATATGGAAGCAGATAGAGAAAAAAGGATTAGCTCATTGAATGGGGGGGCGCACCTTGATCATGAGAAACTGATGGTATTTACAAATATGCAAAATATACATCACTTCGATGATGGATGATCAAAATCTCATTCACCCCACAAAAGGATCGAACTCACCCATACAAACCAGCTTCTCTTCTATATAATGAAGATATACAAAAGAAGGGAGATAAAATTAAAAAAGAATTGGAGTAAAACGTCAAAATCTTGAGCCGACAAACTCTCCCAATTTACACTTTGTACACTGCAGCGGCATCACGATCAGATTCAGCCATTAAGCTTTGCTAAGAACTGGCTGAGATTGTATTCCTCTGTGTATTGTGATTGATCCCAAAGCTCCTCCAGTCCACTGAGGATGGTTTTCAACCCCTTTACCCCGGACCCCATTTTGGGATCTTCATAAAGGTTACCATTAGAAGATTTTGAATTCAACAAAAAAATGATGGGTGAGGAGCTAGGCTCAAATGAAAATAATGTGCTTCATCATCAGTCATGAGATGAAACTAAGACGGAAAACCCCATCCTCGACAACCCATGTTAGGCAATGCAATCAGTTCCAAGTTTGCATATCTTCATATCTGACATATATGGGAATTGTAGAATTTCATTAACACAAAAAAATCATCACCGCCTCTTAGATTTCCCAGCAGTCCAAGCAATTGCATTCCTGAATAATCTTACAGGCACTTGTAAATTTGATGGCTAGAATCTCTTCCAGAAAAAACTGTCCAACCCACCTTGGCCTAGGAAGAGCAAGAGTTAAAAATGTTCGTTTACAATTCTAGCAATGAAATTATCATGGAAGCCCAACCTGCCAACGCAGTTGATTTCCCTTAAAATCATCATTTCCTAAGGAGCACCTTCCACTAGGTGGATCATCCTGATCAAGAACATCAGATAGTGACAGGAGCAATGACAGCAGGCCATCCTTATCCATCTCCATTTGGTTGGGAAGCAACACACTTGAAGAAGAATTTGTACGAGTCTAAGATGAAAAGGGAAAGAAACAACCAAAACCAGAACTTAAACAGCAGTATTTTCTTCAACAACATGCTCCCCACATTGTCACTAGTACTAGTACACTCCCTTTACCCTGGTATGAACACAACACATGCTCCCCTGATATAAGCACAACACATACACCCTCTATAATAATTTAAAAGAAAAACAAAAGGACATGGCTTCTATAGAAATGAAGTGTTTACCAATCCTCCTAGGGGTATACATTTGTGCCCCTTTCTTGAAGTAGGATAACCAAGTAGTAGTATATTAAATTTAATGGATTTTGCATCCAGTTTGTCATGAGTACAATTGGAAATATTGATAAGTAGTACCTCCAAATATCCTGGGGAGAATCTGATACAAATTTTATGAGGCTAAAGAAAATTAATAGGATTTTTACCACTGCCTGGTGCATATTACTTGGCACATCTTTGAACTCCAAGAAGGGCAAGCAGCTGACAATGCTGTCCAAGTTCTGAGCAGAGGCTGAGCGCTGTTCTATGTCCTCTGCCACAAGTGAAGTTATTTGGCTACAAGTCCTCCAAGAATTTGGAGTAATTTGGAAGGAAGAAACCCCCTCTTATAGCTGATAACATTAATGCCATTCAAATTGCAAATTTTGTCTTCGGTGAGCACACAAAACATATAGAGATTGATTCAAATTTCCTCATTTAGTCTTAACCAAATTGAATTTCACGATTGTATCAGCTGACTGTATCCTTGTTCCCCTCAATCAAAAATGAATTTTGCGACTACATCGGACGATGCGGCTAATATGGCCACATCCAAATATGAACATGGCTGATGTCGTATATCAGCCATTGCCTTTAAACAAAACAGAAGCCGGTCCATTCCCATCCATTTAAACCCACATGGCTACGAACCAACTAAAGCCTAACTGAAAACCAAACAATCTAGGCATATGGATATGATCCATAAATCAATACTTCCCTCAATGTCATTCACCCTGAATTTGCACACACTTCAACCTCAACAAACCCACAAATTAATAAGAAATCAAGGACAATCAAAACAAAAGTGCTTTTATAGGATTTTTCAATGAAAAACGCAAAATATGAACATTGACGCATTGACTCCCATTAACTCATGTTTTAGCTTCTAGCCAGATGTAAAACACATGAGAAAAATAGTTCTTAAAACAGCTGAGTACCAAAAAGATATTTGAATTGTCTTTGCATTAGTTTCTGGCTAAAAACACCCAAAAACCATTCTTCTCTTCAAATTTCTTCTCAAAAACAGTTATGGGACTTGGGAAGTGTTTTATTATAAGGAAATGTATAGATAATAAAAACAAAAGCATATAGTTGGCGACATTAAAAAAAGAAACATGCAACAAATTCTGTAAGGATGCATTACACGACCTCTATTATGCAGAAAAAGCAATACTGTAAGTATATTAAGTAATATAAAACCAAGTGGAACCATCCTAAATATGCCAAAATGCGATACAGAAAGTTTCATCCAACAAAATAGAATTCTATAATCAAAGAAGTTGCCCTTCCTTGCAGAAAAGTTGAGGGATAATACCATGGAACCCACCAAATATTCTCGATAAAACAAAATGGCAATGTAATTTGAACCTTACTTACATAGGACTTGCCGACATGACTGGAAGTGGAAGACCATTAGACACGAAAAAATGTGATTGTAGTTACCTGGTTGTCACGACCCGGGCCCAAGCCGAGCCGTGATCATCATACTTACTCCCATAAACCCCGAATTAACCGAAGTTAAAACGAGATCCACAAGGGATATCAATCACAAGAACCTGTCAAATATAAAACTTTTGCGGAAAACAATATATATTTGACATCAACAATTTATCATTTACATGTATACAAAAAGAAAGTCTTTATATATGTATTGCTTTCAATATACATTTACCAAAATGCTGCATATACAAAATTATTATGCAGACAACCATTAATTACAGTCCAAATGTTAATTACATTCCCAAAACGAATTTATAAACAGTTATCAAAACCTTTCTCAAAATATTTATCAAAATATTCCAATCGCACTCGAATACCAAGTCAAATGGTATCCCGCCGATTCCACTCTATCAATCCTCCTGGAGGAACAGGAGCGGTCTCCTCCGCTGGCGCCGTGGGCGCTGCAGCACCGGCAGGGGCAACCGGGCCTGTAATGCCATCAATAACACTAATGAACACGACGGTTCAACAATGTATAAACAATTCTTGCAATAAATTATATCAATACATCCATATTGGAATAATGACAATTTCAATGCTAGAGTAATCTAGACAATTCTACAATGACAATAATAGACAATGACAGTAATAGACAGTGACAGTCAGTATACGTGTACCAATTGGCAACTACAGTAGCATTCTTAAATTGTATTTCATTCAATTCATTACCATCTTCCCTAAAAGGAAGGCTTCAATCAATATCCTAAGATATGATCGGGATTTATTCATTTACCATCTCCCCTCAAAGGGAGGCTTCAATCACTACCCGAAGGTATGATCGGATAAATATATAGGTGGGACTTACTAGTGTCCGGGCCAGGGACACTAGCATCACCACGGAGCTCCGGAACACCCCCAATACCATCTGCTGCAGCAGGATTAGCCATTCATTATTCATTGAACTCACTTGGAGTTCTAATACAATCGCTAGGTAGTGCCAGACTCAATGATCAATAACAGTCAGTAAGAAATCCACTTATGGATCCAATTCAGTTCAATGATTCCTTTCATGACAGAAGAAAGGAATGACAATAATGTTAATCTTATTAGATTGATCACAATGACACTATGAGAGTAACATTAACCACACATGGTTTTACTCGATCCCATCTCAATCCTATCTCAATCCTAAACAACCATTCGGGTGTAACCGTTGGTTTCCAAATGCACGTGTTATTCACGATAAACATCACATTTGCAATTTTAGTATGTGCATTTCAAGTCCCCTTAATTAACACCCATGGAGCTTAAGCAATTGTCAACTATAGTTCACTCAAGGAACCGCCTTAAAATACCATTAATTCTCAATAATTTAGTCTAACCATGATTAGTCTTCGAAATTAATCGGAACGCATTTATCTTTAAGAGTCGTACTCCAAATTCTCGTAAAAATCCAAAACTCGAAATTTTCACTAAATAGTGTCACTGGGCCAGAAACAGGTTGGCTCGAGCGGACCCACTGTTCGCTCGAGCGGACCTCAGGCAGAACACTGTTCGCTCGAGCTAACTCAGTGTTCGCTCGAGCGAACTCTCACAGGAACATGTTCGCTCGAGCGAACAAGCTGTTCGCTAGAGCGAACTGCGCAGGTCTCCAATCCGTCCAGACAGAGCCTTGTTCGCTCGAGCGAACCTCCAGTTCGCTCGAGCGAACCGTGCAGAATTCCAACCCGAATTCTGTGCAGTTCACTCTTCTTCTACTCTCCTTTCTCAATCACATTTCTACAACCTGCATGGTAAAAATGGAACCTCCTGTTCCCCCTTATGCATCATCCATTCACATTCATCTATAATCACACTTCTAAACACCCATTAATCATATCATTAAGCATTCTTAATAAACCCAAAATCCACATAAACATGCATATAATCCATGGCAAATCTATAAACAATTGCAATGGTTAATATTAATCACAAGCAAGGTTTACACTTGCCTTTAATGAAGCCAATGAACTCAAAACCTCTTTTCCCTAGCTTGGTTTGAGATTAAAAATCCCCAAACTTCAAACCCTAATCATAAAACATCCAAATGAACTCCCATGAGTCATTGGTGCTAGAAATCACTACTTAATCACTAATGGACTAGGGAAATCACAAAGGAAGGTCATTTACTTACTTGTAGTTCCAAAGAAATGGTTCTCAAGCTCTATACTCCTCAACAATGGTGGAGATGCTTGGGGAAGAAGATGAAGTTGAAGCTCCCTACTCCAAACTCCACTCCAATCACTCCTAAATCTCACTTTTAATCAAGAGGAATGGAAAAGGAAGGGAGAAGATGGAGAGCTCTAGGGTTTCTCCTTTGCAATGGAATGAGAATGAGCTCATTTCCCCTATTTCACTCTAATATATACACTTCTCACACCACAACCCCCCCCTTCTTTGGCTTATTTTCATTTTGAGTCAAATGACTCATCACTTGGCCCATTTGAGGTCAAATGAAATCGCGTTTATTATGAAAGTTGACGTACTCTTTGAGATACGCACGTTGGTATCAAGAATTTCCGTATTTGACGAAATACGCAGAAACCCGTATTTACGAAAAAGTCCTTAATTCACCTTGTTTGAGTCTAAACTCATTTTAATCCATTCTATTTCATTCAAATCCATTTCATTAGGCTTAGTGTGTTATTTGAGATTGGTTTTCTCTCTCTTTGGTCATTAACCTTAGTTAATCCTATTATCCATGCTTAATTAGCATTAATCACTAATTAATTAGCCTTAATCGCGATTAGTTCGGGTTGGGGTGTAACACTGGTGGTCTCTCATTGGGTTCCAATCATGCTCCATGAAAACCAGTGTGTCTGCTGAAGTCAGATTTAGACCAAGCCCACCAACTGCAGATTGCAGATATGCAAGTGAATATGAAAACAGCTGAACCTAGGAAGAAGAAACAAATCTTAAAAGCATTCAAAATACCATGTGTTGTCAGCAGGAGCACATCAATGGTAGGATCGGAATTAAATGCTTTCACAATTTCAAATCGCCTCTCTGGTTCTACAAAGCCATCTAGCCGCAAGTATGTGATACTGCATAGAATCAAATGATTCACTTGATTAGAGAAAACAATACTTTCAGAAAAGCACTAGAAAATCATGACGGTTGTGTAATGGATACTAGGAATAGTAAAAGAGAGAAAAAATACTAGCACTCAGTAGGTAATCATAAAAAGAGAGCTACATATATATACATTGGATATGTAAGGAAGAATATAGTGGCCACAAGAAAAACCTTTTCAAATGATCGTGGAACAAATCTCTTTCAATTATATCGAGGAAAGACTGCATGAGAAACATATAATGAAATAACAGGGTGTGCCAGATGAAAATTTATTTGAAAAACTGAATTGCATGGTTAGGAAAAATGCACCATACAATTTGGATGACTGAGAGTGATTTGCATAAAAATCAATAAATTATTGGAATGCCAGATGATATTGTAATTCAGTTGGACTACTTGGAAGGCTTGAGCTTAGTCACTCTGTGTTAAATACTAAAATGTCTGCTGTAACTGCTCAATTGAGTTTCTTTAGGTCTACTACTTGATTTAACTTTCACTCAATCAGGTTTTTTATATGAGCATTTTTTTTCTTCTTCTTCTATTTAAATGCAGTTAAGTTCTTTCAAGAAGTGATCACTTGTTCCTAGCAAGACCTTTCTTGACTGGAGTCTCGATAAACATGTTGACTAGATTGAATTTTAAACATCGAATGGAACCAATAGCAAACTAAGATGCTGATAGCAATTGACACCACTTTCTACCCCAAAAATATGAAACTATTGCTGAGTTCCAGAAGCAGAAAGCTTCAGCATACAAATGTAAAGATAGCTCTCTGGAGAAGAAGAATCTCTCTGGGGAATTTCTACGGCTTAGAACAATGAGACAGGTGTTTAGAATTGAGGTTTAAGGGCTATTTATAGACTTAGGCTTGTATGGGAGAGTTTGGATAGCAATAGAAGTGAAATTGAAGAGTTTTAAGAAAGTAAAAACTTTTCTGGACTCAGGTCGCTGCCATCCGATCGATCCGCTCTGTGTTAACTGAGAGGTGAACAAGATCCGATCGATCGGCCCTTTATCTGTTTTATCGGATAGAGAATTCACCAGAAGCTTGATGTTGCTTGATTTTTCTCCACTCTTTGCACATGAAGACCGGTCTGTCTAGAATAAACAAAAATACAACTTCATGGATCCAAATTTTGTCCATCCAATTTGCCAACACTCAAATCCCAACACAAAGATTTGAAATAAGTAACACTATGCCACCTAAAAATACGAAAAATCACAGAATAGAATAATTCATTGTGTACCAACTCAATAATCACAAAATTTTCAATTCCACTTAAATCCCAAATGAATCAACCGGAAACATTTTTCCAATTATATCAACCAAATAGTTTTCTCAATTTAGCACAAATCCATGTATAAGTTGAAAAGGAATCTTTAATACAATGCCCATGAAAACCCAATTCAATCAACCACACAAAATTTTCAGTTCATCTTCTCAACTCAATTAATAATGGACGATGAACTGTGAGATTAGCAAGCATAAGGACCTATTGGGTCAGGCAGATGAAATCCAAACCTGCCGAGTACCCGTGGCGGATTTTTACAATCATGCCCAACCCTGCCCGAACTAGTAAAAACCTCTACCAAATGGTCGGGTTCTCATTTTTAACCTACCCTTTGCCACCCCTACAACAGTACTCTTGGCAAAGAGAAAGTTGGCCAAAGTCGTTGAAGCTATGGGCAGTTACATTGAAAAATATAGATTTTGTCTCCCACACGAGTCCGGATTCCCTTTGTACCTGCATGTGAAGAGAGAACCGGATCCTGAATGTCTCCCAGGCCATTCCCTTTGTACCTTGCATGTGAAGAGCGAATCGGATCCTGAGTGTCTCCCACACGTTTCCGACATCCCCTCAACGTTTCCTTCAATAAGTACAATCCATGATAACAGGATTAGTGCATTGTTATGCATAATAAATATGTTATGATCAGTCATGTGTTCAATCTAATGGTGGGATCGACGACACTTATTGAATTAACATTTGAGGATTAATGTTCTGGTTTAGGTCATCAATAGGTGGTGGGCTCTACAGTGGAGTTGCAAACATCCCACTCCTGAAAAGCATGTGGGAAACGCTCTGTGGTCCCGATTCTTGCTGCACACAGCATACAAAAGCGAATCAATATTAGGGCCCGTTCGGTAATTTTATTAATATAGTCAAGTAAAGTGAAGTCAAGTTAAACATCCCATCAAAAGCACTTTTCCAAAAATTTCCCTCCATTTTTTCCAAAAATATTCAAAAAACAACCACATTTACTCACTAAAAGACAAAAAAACTCCATTTCCCCATACAAAAAGTCAAAAATATTCCATCCCAAACAACTAAAAACAAAATACCATCATAACTCACTTATATTTTATTTATTCTTTTTATTTCACTTCACTCCACTTTATTTTAAAAGTAAATTACCAAACGGGCCCTAAAGCATTTATTTTGAGAGTCAAAAGGCCTCAAGAGGATCCGGATACATTACTTACAGTGAGAGTTAAAAGTCCAAGCCCCTTGCTTCACCAATTAACACAGGGGAACTAGGACCTCTCTCCAACTCCTCACAAGAACGTGCAAGTTAAGAGCAACTACTAGACAAGACCTCACAATGATCCGTCTTGACAACATGGATCCTAGGCTCTACAAGGCTGCAATGAAGGGCGACATGGAGCTCCTAACAAGTATTGTGGAAGCGAATGAACCCCCGGCGCCTAACCTTACTCTCAGCCTCACTCCTCAGAAGAATACACCGCTACACATTGCAGTTAAATTCGTGCGACCAAATATTGTGCAAAGGATGATCCAATTGTGCCCATCCCTCATCTCTCAGCCCAACTCTAAAGGCGACACTCCGCTTCACGTGGCAACAAGGGCTGGCCATCTTGGCCTCACACAGCTTCTCGTACCCGCTTTAAATTTGGGGGAAGGAAACCCCACTTTGGAGGAAGGAGACCCCGTGTGGCAGGTCGGTGTTATGGCTTTGAGGATGAGGAACTTGGAAGGTAGTAATCCAATTCATGAGGCATTGAAGAAGAGCCACAAAAAAGTGGCACTGCATTTGTTGGCATTTGAAGAGACACATGAGCTATCATATGAGGTGAATGTGGCTGGAGAGAGTCTGCTTTACTTAGCTACCGAGTCCGGGCTGAAAAAGGTTGTGAAGAAAATAATAGACCGTGGAGATTACAACACTCAAGGACCGGATGGCCAAAATCCTTTGCATATCGCAGTAATTAAAGGTGAATTAGGTATGTTTCTCCATCACACTTAACTAGAAAAATGCCCCGTGCTTAGCACAAGCAATAAAAGTCATAATATTAAATATTTTAAAAAAATATTGATAAACTCACAAAAATTAAAAATAATGTTGTCTTTATTAAAATATTAAAAAAATTGTAATAAAATTAATTAATATATATGAAAGATTTGAAATTAATGATCAACACTGTAGACGAGTTTCGTTATTCATATATTCCTTGGACACACAATTTTTTTTTTAATTTTCCATTTTTTAGACTTTGACCCTTTAGGACAGCGAAGTTTTTGAAGAGTTAAAGGTCAAGGAGAAGTGATAACATGAGGAGAGAGGAAGAGTTAGAAAATCCAGATTAGACCTCCTGGAGGAGTTTCGTGAAATTAAATGAACAAATAAAAAAAAGGTCATTCCTAAGAAGAACCAGAAGAGAAGATTTTCATTAAAGAGGACTTGATACTAAGAGTTATGGTCATGTGGGAGTTATATATAAACGTGAGAGGGTTTGTGGAAGTTAAGGGACAATCAAAACAATTGATTGCAATTGAGGAGGGGGACATTTTTGTCTATTAGGAGTTACAAACATGGGAGGGCAATTGTGAAGAAGGTCAACAAAATTCAGTCAAAGTCAATTGAATTCAATTGGCTGATTTTGCAATTGGATTATGTTCAATTCATATATAATAATGGTGTTCTTGTAGGAGTAGCAATTAATGAATCCATTTAGATGGATTGAGTATTGTTGTCCGACCAGGGGTTTGATCGATCCCAACTTTTTGCACTAAGGTAAATATTAAGTTCAATCCAACATTTATTATAGGTTAAATAAATCACAAATTTAGATGAGCATATGCCAATTCATGGATTGAAGAGATCGTCAGTAACAAGGGGAAGTGGATTGATTGTAGAATACATTGTTACCTCTTCATGGACTCAAAAGGGGAAATTATTTCAGCCCCTTTTATATCCCACTTGTATGTTTGTTAATTAATCATAGGGGAACGTCAAAAGGTCTCATTGCGAGTTTATTTGTAAAAAGAATAGTTTATTGTAGATTTAAGAGGTTAAAACCTCGAAGGGCTGCACTTACACCTATTGTAAGTGTAGGCCATTGTGTGACCCTTAAATAATCAATCCAAAAATGGTTCACATGTCAGATTTTGTTAGCCCGCTAGCCCTACCAGATAAAAGAGAGGTATGGAACCTAGCTAGTAATTTGAAAGACAAAGAAGCTGATCACCCATATGTGAATATTTTTTTTATCTAAGGCAACAAAATAGAAACTTGGAAGAACTTCTTGATTTTCACTCTCGGAATTTATGCCTTTATGTCAAATAGTTGGCAAAATTTAGTGGACCTCCTTTTATTTTGGATGTCTGTTTTCCAAAATTTAAGAATTTGATTATGCAAAAGTTCTTACTTTGAGCATTGATTTTCTTTTACTTTTATTTTTGCTTTTCAATAAAGTTATTTGTTCTCTGTTTCTCCCATGTGATATATGGGACCTTCTTTAATATATGTATCCTTCACCAGTGTCATCAAACCCAAATTTAAAGATCATAGCATTTTTCGTATGTTAGACTTTCTACTTTTTATTATCTTCTACCACTTCGAGTTGTTTCTTTTGTTTTCTTTTTGGACATTTTATAACCTATTTTTAACTTATCTTAATAGTATTAGAATTTTCACTTTATCTAATGTTCAGCTTTCTAAACTTAAAGACTGAATGTACTTATCTTAGTTTTCTATTTGTAATTTTATTTACTTTACCATTTAAAATGTCCTCACCTATAAGTCGTCGACCTCCTTTTCTAACTCATTTTTAAATAATTTTATGTTTCTCTAGAAGTTTATAAAATTATAAACATAAATGAATGAGTTGACAAATGCTTTTGTTTTTGCTGAGAATCGATTTTAAAAAGTGGGACGCGCTCCAACTTTTTAAAGTCCATGCATTGAGCCCCACGTTGATGAATTCAACATACCAACATACCCTTATATTGGCACTCAAGCACAGTTTACTCCAAATAGAGCACATCCCAATATTAGATTTACCATACAGAAAAACAAGATTTATATTTACTGGAATTGAGCATGCATTTTAGATTTGAGTAATCCAACAATTGTTAGATTCACCAGGAAAAACAAGATTTATATTTACTGGAAATGACCAGGATTTCATTATCAGATTCATCCTTTGTTTGAATATAGAGGATTTAACAGTTAAAATCCCCTTAAATCCCATAAGGACAATAAGGGCCACCTGCCACAATTTATGTACTTATTATTGTTAGGATTTTTGTGTTGCTAATTTGATGGAAGCACTATCATCGTCAGTCATCTGATCACACACACGTTCAGCTTTGTCTGGACCTTGAAATCTTGACCTCAGACTTGAAAATGCTTTCGATTTTCAAAGACTTCATCCTGCATGTTTTTAGAACTTAAATTGTATTTTCAAAAACCTAAGTTCTTCGTGCATGATTTTGAAAAATCAAGTTTGAATTCGAGGTTCTTGTTTTGCATACATACTCCATTTTTAGAATCCTTTTTGTATGCATAAAACATATTGGCTAAGAGTTCATTTTTCAATAAATCACTTTTTCAAAAATTCAACTGAACTCAGCTCTGGCCTGTGTAGCCGGTCGACCGCGCCACCCCCCAGGTCGACCGCGTACACTAGAAACAGGTTCTGAAAAATCCAGAAATTTTTGTCAGAACCTGTGTACCCGATCGACCGTGCAGTTGGGCCGGTCGACCGCGTATATAGCCGTTGGGCCAATATGACCGTTGGACCCGGTCGACCGCATAGGCATGGGGTCGACCGGGCCAACTAGCCATTGGGCTGTCTTTTTGTATAAAAAACGTTTCTATTCCCTTCTTTCTTAGGGCTGTTAGGATGCAATCTTTGAACCTTTTTGAAGCCTAAAGAAGAGGAATAAGCTAGGATAGCTAGAGGCTCATTGGAAATCAAATGTTTGAGATTTAAAGAGGTATATCTTTTAAGTTAACTTTGATTTTCATTCAATTTTAAATTCATGCATGTTCAAATCTTTGTAATTTCATATTTGCATGATTTCTAGCTTTAATTGAGATGTTTTGCAAACACAATATAACCTTGGAATACTAGTTTGTTTTGCAAACATCCTCATCTCAATCACATGTGTTTTTAAACTTTAAAACTTCATACAACTTGTGTAGCATGTCTTTCCAAGTTGTTTGAATTCTTCATGTGATTGGTTTATAACTTCAATCATCATTTTCAGTGTTTAGATTTTCAAATGCATCAAGCATTCATTTGTGAGCTTCCTTTTAGAAAATGATTGAAGTAAACATTCATACACTTTGATCACACACCTTTGCGAATTGTTTGTGTATGTTTTGTTCTTGATTTAAACTTTCATATCAGCCTATTTAAGAGGCAAATGTATTGAGCTTAAATTGTATCTCTTTGAGTGTTTATGTAGACACTTCCTTGAGAAGAAATCTTTGTCTTGTTAAGGTTATTGCTTAGCCTAATAAAAGCATCTTGTAGAGGTTATTGCTTAGCCTTTGAAAAGCATCTTGTAAAGGTTATTGCTTAGCCTAGAAAAGCACATTGATAGGTTGTTGTTTAACCTAGAAAAACATCATTGTAAAGGTTATTGCTTAGCCTTTTTGAAAAGCATAAATAGTGGAAATCCGGTGGGGTGTTGGAACACAAACCGGTAGTGGATGTAGGCATTGAGGCCGAACCACTATAAATCTTTGTGTAAGGTTGTTTGCTTGTGGTGATTTCTCTTGTTAGCTTCCGCATCTTGTTTAGTAAATCATCATATGTGACTAGTTGTTTTCATTAAAGTTAAAATTGGCCTTGATTAGTCATACAGTGTAGATCACCCTATTCACCCCCCACCCCCCCTCTAGGGTTAGGATCCCGGACTTTCAATTGGTATCAGAGCCTTGTGCTCTATTTTAGGATCAAGTGTTTTTAGAACTCTTGATTAGGTGTAAAAGCCTAGAGTCAAAACCCTAGTATTGTGTTTTAATGAAAACCATTAGAATGGATTCCACTACTTAAGGTTATATAGATTCTTGTGTAGATTCTTCTAGATCCCTATTTCTTCCATCTATTGGAGATTCAAACCTTCAAATTAATGAATCTCAAATTGACTTAAAAGAAGAAGAAAATGATGAAAATGAAGATGATATTCACCAAGCTTATGATGAATTGTATACATTGTCTCTAAAGCTTGACAAGAAAAATAAAAGATTAGAAGAAGAATCTAAAAGACTAAATGAGGAATTAGTCTCTTCAAAAGATGAACTTAGAGAGAAAGAAGAAATTATAAATTGTGTAGAATCTAAGTTCATGATCTCTTTACATAACCTATCTAATGTTCAAGATGAACTAAAAGAATTAAAGATAGGATGTGATGAACTAAATAAGGAAAACTTAGAACTAAGAGATCAATTAAAAAGGCAAGACAAAGACTTTAACAATTTAGAATCCAAGTTGAATATCTCTAAGAAAGATTTATCTAATACTCAAGATGAACTAAATAATATGAAGTCAAATTATGATGAGCATAATAAAGATAACTTAAATCTAAGAGATACTTTAAAAAGACAAGATGAAAACATTACCTATTTAAAATCCAAATTAAACTTGTCTAATGATCAAATTTATTTGCAATCCTTGGAACTTGGATCTAATATTAATAAACTCAAACTTGAGTTAAAACTTGCGAATGAAGAACTAAACAAACATATGGGATTTGAAAATGAACTCATAATGGTTAAAAATGAAAATTCAACCCTTAAAAAGCAAGTCACTCAACTTGAAAGCTACAAACAAAAGTATGAGTGCAAATTTACCCAAAGTGAAGAAAAATTTGAAAAGTTATTAAAATTGGGTAAATCACAAAGAGATAGGACGGGTCTTGGTTATAATGGGAATATCTCACATGACCCTAAATTCACCAACACTTTTGTGAAAGGTGAGTCCTCATTCTCTAGCACTCATATTTCCTTGCCCATGTCTAAATGTAATTATTGTGGCATTGAAGGGCATTTTAGGTTTGAGTGCAAATTAAGAAGAAGCCATGTGTCTAAACCCATCTTTGAAGTCAAGAAAGTAAAATCAAACTCTATGAAGGGTAAGACACTAAATATCAAAGAAGACTCCAAGAAAATCAAACAAGTTAAACTAATTATAAAAGAATCTATCAACAAAAAGCTTCTCAATTTATTTCCCTTAAGTCATCATATGAAAGAACTTTTGAATAAAGTTGCAAAGTTAAATCTAAAATTCAAAAGTCAATTAAAGGGAGAAAATAAGAAGAAAAGAACTCAATTCCCTAAGAAGAAGAAACACCAACCTCAAAAGACTATTCACCAACCTAAGCTAAATTTAGTTAAATCTAAACATAATGGTGATAAGTCTAAATTAAAAATTTATCAAGTCAAATCTCCATCTCCTTTAGTTGGTAGGATTTCTAACATAGACCCAAAAGTTCAAGACCTTAGATGGATACCTAAGGTTAGACCTTTAGATAAATACTAACACTACAAGAAAATGTGGATTTAGTGACAACTGTTCAGTGAGGGAGGTACATATTGTCACTAAAAGTGACTGATAAGTGACAAGAACTTTTTATTGTCACATATAAATAGTGGTCATGTTTCACTAGTGACAAGAAAATATATTGTCACAAAATTAGACTTTTCAATGACAAAGTATTTTTAGATCGTCACTGAATGTCGTCACTGAATAAGTAGAAAAAATTGGCGCAAAATCCACAGGACGACTTGTTGGCGCGTAAATTATTCCCACGTTATTTTCCCTCCCGCGCTGCCCTAGCTACCATTTTCCCTCTTATCCCTCACTCATTTCATTCTTTCCCTCCTCTCCTCTCCTCTCCTCTCCTCTCCATTCCATCTATCGATCGTCCAGAACCCATCTCCTCTGTTCCTTTTCTATCTCTCCGTCTCTCTCCCAGGCGCTCCTCTCCATCCCTTTCTATCTCTCCCTTTCTCTCCCAGGCGCTCCTCTCCAAATAAAGATCGTCGTCCTCTGATCATCTCCAGAACCCATCTCCTCTCATCCCTTTCTATCTCTCCCAGGCGCACGTCCCTCCCATCGCCAGCACTGCCAAGCGCGCGAAAAGGAGCCCCGGACGCCAGCAGAGCCTTCATCTTCCTCCTCGCGCCGCCGGACGCCTCCCCTGCACCAGGTACACCCCTCCCTCTTCCTGCACTCTGCACACACCGCGTGCCATTCCCCCTCTCCTCTCTCTTTCTTCTCTGTTCTCTCTCTCCCTCGTTCCCCATCTCTCTGTTTCCTCTCTGTCTCCTTTCCTCCCTCCCTTCCTCTCTTCTTCTTCCTCCCCTGTCTCCCCTCGCCTGCGCACCTGCACACCACTCCCTCTCTCCCTCGGTTCTCTCTCTCTCTCTCTCTCTCCCCCTCTTCTCTTCTTCCTCCCCTTTTCCTCTCCCTCTCCCCTGTTTCCTCTATTCCGCCCTGCGCCCACCTGCACACCACTCCCTCTCTCCCTTGGTTCTCTCTCTCTCTCTTTTCCTCTCTTCTCTTCCTCCTCCCCAGTTCCTTTCCTCTCCTCTGCCCTGCGCACCCTCCTTTTCCTCCTCCTCTTCTTTCTTTCTTCCTTATCTTTCTCCCTTATCTCCCTTTCCCCTTTCTCATTCCATGCTCTCAGCAACCCCTCTCTCATTTCCCTCTCCCTTCTCCACTCATTCATCTCATCTCCCATCTGATTTTCGTTTCTCTCTTTCTCCTGATTTCATTCCTCCCCCTCTTTGCCCAGTGGACCACAGAGCACCATCACCACCACTATTCCAGTGGGCCATCGATCATGTGGGCCCCACGATCTTCATCATCCCCTTTCCCATTCCACGCTCTCAGCAGCCCCCTCTCTCAATTCCCTCTCCCTTCTCCACTCATTCATCTCATCTCCCATGAACGTTTCTCTCTTTCTTCTGATTTCTTTCTTCCCTCTCTTTGCCCAGTGGACCACCGAGCACCATCACCACCACTATTCCAGTGGGCCATCGATCAAGTGGGCCCACGATCTTCATATTCCTTAATTTCAAGCTTCACTATTTGGTAAGCTTCTTCCATTAGATTTAATTGTCAAATGGTTTTGATTTATGGAAAATAAATGGGATGAATTGTGATGATGGAGATGATGTGTATAAACAAATGGTTTTGATTTATGGAAAATAAATTTAAGCTTCTTTGTTTTTCTTCATTTCTCCTCAACTTTGTGAACTTTTGTCCTTCCTCCCTGCTGACACCTTAGCTCCCTAGCTCTTACTTACTTGCTTCAGTTTATTCAATTCAAGGTTTGTATTATTTTCACCATTTTCCCATCAAACTCATCATCTTTATATTCTTACTTACCATCTCCATGTTTCTTTTCATTCCTTCTTGTTTTAGAAGCTTTTAGCTCTGGGATTTGGTTGGGAACTTGGAGACAACAATTAGAGCCTTTGGAGTTGAGGCAAGTGAATAAGTATATTTGCATTACAACATTAATATGATCGATTTAAGAAACTATGCATAATAGATACCCATTCAAGCTCCAAGTGATGTGCTTTAATTTCAATTTTTGTCATAAGTTTATGTTGAGCTGATTTAATGAATTATAGGATATCTATATGATGTGTATTTGATCAATTTGATATCGAAAATGGTAGTACATCATGTATATTTCAATGTGAATCTGTAACTGGACAAAAGAAAAATGAGTTTGCATAGTGGGTTGTTTCAGCTTGTGAGTGTTGGCAGCATGCATGCCCAAGAATAGTAACCAGTAGCCCAACATAGGGAAAAACTAATTGTTAGTTCTCCTATGTCAACTTTGTAAATGTTGTTGAAGCTACTTTCATATTTGTTACTGCAGAGATGGCTGAATAGGTACTGTGTTTTCTGTTTTCTCTGTCTTAGAAGTGGTTTGTTTTTTTGTGGGTATTTTCAGGTTCTATGCGAATGGGTGTCTTTCTATTATATTTTGTTTTCTTTTCCTTTTTTTTTTACCTGTTATGTTCTCCTTGTTCTGCTGGAGGTGTTTCGCTATCTGAAATTCTACCATTATAATTCTATCTCCGAAGTTGAAGTCGTATGATGAACTTAATGAAAATGATGTAAGTAGGTTTCCCATCTTAGGGGTTAATTCTATAAAGGGAGAGTGAAATTGCCATCTCACAAGGGGCGAAAGTAGTATATAAATTAAGTATTTTGAGTGAAATTGCAATCCCACAGGTGGTGCAAGGTGAGTGCAGGTGGTGCAGGGTGTGTGTAGGGTGAGTGCAGGCTTTATAGTTGTGTTTGGATTTACTACTAGAACTGGAATTTCAGTCAAACTTTTCTAAGAAATTATGTTAATGTTTTTGTTAATTGTTATATATGGTGGCGAAAATAATAACTACAATGGAGTAATGGTGCACGATCGTTTCGATATATTGCAAAACTCTTCCAACTACAAACAAGTTGTGATTAAGGTCAAGGCAAATGAGTCCCTTGATATCTCCTTAATCAGGGTCTCAGCAGATGTCTCGGCAATGGGGCCAATTTGCAATGCATATGAGGTCTTCGAAGTTCAAAACAGAACTCCAGGGACTGTCCAAGAAGATGGTAGGTTATTCCTTGCCATATCTTGCCCTGTATTTGTTTCCACTCTCTGTTAAAGGATCTAGAGTGCAACATATATATTTGAATTTAACGTGGCACGGTATCAATTATCATCATATCAGGCCTCGATAGTATTCATACAATAAGGATCCCACCTCAATGAGGTGTTAAGTGATGGGCCTTCTCATACCATAATTGTCAAATTATGAAATGACTGTGATCATTCCACTAAATTTGTGATCTAGACATCAACCAAGCCAGAGACATGAGTCACCCTGCCTTCCAATTGAAAGTACCTATAGTGGAATACTAGATATCCGATCTAGATCACCAAAAATAATCCAAGTTAACCTGAATATCACCAAAAGTAGGGCTGTAAATGGGCTGACCTGGCTTAGGAAGATCACATGTTTGAATAGGACTGGCCCATCACCCAGCCCAACTGGTTCAAATTCAGAATGTTGATCTGACTGGACCCATGGATACAGGAGGAACCAAACAGTTTCTGAAATTGGATTGTTGGATATATAAATATATATAAAATGCTCTAAATTAAAGATAAATCCAAATAAAGATAAATTTAGATCTTTAAATATGGAGTTTTGGGGCACTCCCAATGGACAGTGGGGCTCCTCAAATTAATGATCTTGTGATTTAGACATACTCTTGATTCTCAAAAACCATGTTAAAATCATTGTTAGACTAGGACTCTATTTTTTATTTAAGTTATTTTATGGTATTTTATACTTAAAATACGAATGCAAGACTTCTCTTTGTACCAGATACTATTATTTAATTCAAGTGGAATAGCTTTTCTTTTTGTGAATAAGGTGAATTTCTGGAGCTCCTGCTCCCTTCTTTTACACAAGGGTTTTTGTGCTTGCTCTCTTTACTTCCACCCCATAAACAATATTTTTGTTATTAACTTCTTTTTCAGTGGGATTAATTGCCTGTGAGTCTTCTACTTTTCTATGCAATAAAAGATTTTTGGTGGTGTTATTATTCAATCTTGGGCTTTTCGTTAATCCCTCTAGCTGGTGTTGGTGGAGATTGACATCTGAAATAGTCATCTTGTGAATCTTCAAATCATCTACATGTAAGGACTCAGGACCCTTCAACCTACTGCATACATGAAAATGGAAAAATGATCCATTTATTGGTTGGTCATACCAATGATGCAACCAAGTTGGATAATAGTTACCGTCCAATACGAGGGCCAAGGGTAAACTGCATACCATTTTAATGGGAAAATGCCCAAAGAGCCCTCCAATTGAAAGGTTAAACTGTGTGATGCAATTCTAGGCTGTAGGAAATGTTGAGGCTGCACATGGGCTAGGCCTGGCCCAAGTAAAGTTCTTTTAGTGTTGGATTTTTAATGAATTCAAGGCTCATGGCCTGGTTTGATTTCTGGTCTGAGCTGGGTTTCCTAGGGTTCAGATTGGCTCAGTAACTATGCAATCTTATATATGTAGCATGTAGGGAGTAGGGACCCATCAAAAGAGTGATTAAAGAGTGATTCCAATTTGGTACAGCTGGTTTGTATTATTATTGGTCATTATTATTGCTATTTTCATCATTATTATAATTATATATATTGTTGTTCTGAAAGTTGCTGATTTATGAAGTCCGGTTCATTTAAGAGGATGAGTTGTTTTATTGTTTTCAGTTGACACAATTGTGGAAGTGAGAGATGAGCTGCTTGCAGCTAATCTAGATAATGTTGTGTTGCGTAGTTGGTCTGGTGACCCATGTGTTCCTTTTCCTTCGAAAGGTCTGGCCTGTGAGCCCAGGAATTCAACCTTTGTCATCACTAAGCTGTAAGTGGTCCTTTTCCGCTTATCTCTTCTTTATCTTCTTCTTGTTCAATTTTTGCTACATTGTGGCACATATTTTGGGTTAATGAGCAAATGGGTGCTCTGTATGGGCTAATGTTATTGCAAGAAACACACATAAAGACACCACACAAGTAGCACATCCACTGCAAAATGTCAGAGAATTCTCAACTACTAATTTGCGTATATGGGAGTGTGGTGCGATGCTCTTTGACATTGTCAAAAAGCATAATGAGAACTCTGTTCACTCCTTTCTTCTTCACCTTGTACCTTTTCTTGGTCCATTAAAATTTAAAATGGGTGTTTTTGTCTGGGGCCTCTGGGCTACATTTACTTCATTGGTTGATAGATAAATAGATAAAAGGGCAGACAGATAGGGCAGATAATATTATATATACATATATATATATATGTAGAGAGAGAGAGAGAGCACAACCATACATATTGCATATCCACCAACATAATTAAGAAAAGAATGCTTCAAACTAATTTATGTTTATGGAGTTGTTATATGAAAAATATTAGACACCGTCAAATAGCACATTTTGTTAGCTTTTCAGAGGGTCTAATAGAAGCTAGGTCTAATAAATGACTTCAGGGTCCAGTAAATGACTTATTTGGAATTTTGAAATATTACCAAATATGATATAATGCGAACTATAGAAGCACAAAAAATCCCTTTGAAATTCTCATTTACCGTGTAAAGTCAGTAAAGTGAACTTGCACTGTGAAAATAATGCTTTTCATAGATAGGGTAGCATTATCTGCATCCATATTCCAGACTCTGTAAAATGCTTCATTATAACTCTGAGCCGCATATCGATGCCATGTCTGCATTTGTAACTGACATCATAATTTTAATGACAAAAAGAGTTGCCTTAGATGTGGAAATTTAACACATCTAAGGCAACTCCAGTTGTACTAAGGGGAGAGATAGAGAGTAATGGAAAGTTGCAGTAACTTATGCCTAGCTATCAACAAAGACAAAGTTTATCTTTATGACTATCTTTTCTCTAATTAATTATAAATACTTGTTCTCTGTTTTAATAGAATACTTTTTCAGTGAGGGAGTCTTGGTTTCTCTAATTTGATTTTATTCATATTAGTATTTGTTTTGATTATCATGTAGGATTGAAAAAATGTTGGACAAGAAATGGATGGAGATTAATGATAGAGCAAGTCTTGAGTATATACAAGGAGTTGATTTGTTTCTTGAATTCGCATTCGGTCAGCCTGGAGTTAGCGATATGATTCGTTGTCCTTGTAATAGATGTAGGAACACTTCATACAAGAGAAGGCGTGAAGTAAGAGTTCACTTGTTCAAGAAAGGAATTGTGAGAAATTACAAAATATGGGTGTTCCATGGAGAACAGTTTGTAGAAACTGTAGAACCACTAGTTTAGATGGTAGTCACCAATGAATTAATGGTTGTAGATTTGCACAACAAGTAGCTGTTAAAATTTGAAGAGCTAATATTTAGGCTTAAGACATTGGGAATGTCATATATTAAGAATACCCTTACTTCACATGCTAATATTATCCTTTGTCTCCTTCCGTTGTCATGCATTTCAGTGGGCTCAAGACGATGTTTATGGTTTTAATGAAATGGTAAGGATTTGGACAATTTTGATGCTCCCAAAACAATACTGCCCATGATCAAATGGTTTTAATTTATTATACACAGTTGCTCATAGGTGTAATTGTGGTGCAACTCATAATTTCATTATTATTCTCATTAGAATGTATAATTGGTTACAAACAAGTCATCATCTTGATCCCTTTAGGAATGTGATGATCCGTGAAATAAATGTGATACTATCTTGACATAAATTCAAAGAATCAATATCCCTTTATTATGGAGTGAATGAGAACGAGTGTTCTGAGATTAGGGAGTGAATCTGTTATGTTGCCCTTTTAGTTGATTCTGCTGACGTGCATCCTTATCACACCCCCTCAAATTTGGCAGTGCCATAGAAAAACTGAGTTTGGATTGTAGAATTTGTAATCTTGCTCATGGTAGTCCTTTTGTAAAAATGTCTGCCAATTTAATTATCCTTTTTGTTGAAATGAATTGGACTTGAAGTTCTCTTTTTACCACTTTATTGTTAGGGATTTTATGTTTTGCCAAATGATTGATGCATTATCATTTTAGCATCATTTGAATTTTCATATAAGCATTGATTTTGAAAAACTTGAAATCTAGATTTTCACATGCATTGTTTTAAAACTTTTAGAAAAAGTTAGTTTGGAATGTAGAATTTGGAATCATGTTTTTAAACTTTTATTATATATATGGTCCTCTACTCTCACTAATAAGGATGCCAAATCTATTGCAGGATGATATCTTATTACTTCAAGGAATGATGATGATGCTTGTTGCTCAAAGATGCATGGAAGCTCTCACTAATGAGGATGCCATTTTGTTATGCTCAAAGATGCATGGAAGCTCTCACTAATGAGGATGCCATTTTGTTATGCGTTGGATAATTAAGAACGCAACTGTTATATATCTGTTTTTGGATAATCAACTTTCTAGCTATAGCTAGCTGGATAAACTCATATGATGGATTTTGTATGAAATGATGGATAAACTTTTTGCTATTAATGTTGTTGTTGGAAAATATAATATTTAGCAAGTTTTTTGTTCTTAAAATCTTGATTTGTATTTTTTGTATCTAGATGAATTAATTACATATGAAGCAGGTAATTGATTAAGTATATGCATGTGTAATATGATTTTTTAATAAAGCTTGTAAGGCAGTGACAACAATCAGGTCATTTCATTGTCACTGTAATTAGTCATTTGATCAGGAATCATGATTCTGTGACAACACATGTAGTCACTTGAAGGGTTACAGTAACAACAAATATAACTTGTCCCTATAATCGTTCAGTGACAATGTTCGTTGTCACTGAATACACACCAATTTTTAAAATTACCATTTACGGTAAACTATATAGTGATGAGTATTATTGTAACATAAACTGGGTAGTGACAACAAATGGTCGTCACAGACTTTGAAGGGTTACAGTGACAACAAATAAAACTTGTCCCTACAATCGTTTAGTTACAATGTTAGTTGTCACTGAATACACACCAATTTTTAAAATTACCATTTATGGTAGACTATATAGTGATGAGTATTATCATAACATAAACTGGGTAGTGACAACAAATGGTCGTCACATATACTAATATATTTAATGACGACCTATGTCGTCACAAAAAATTCACCTTTAGTGACAAGTAAACTCGTCACAGAAAAGGAAGCATCAGTGACGAGGACATTTTGTCGTCACTTATATCTTCAGCGACACCTACATATGCGACGAGTATCGGTCGTCACCAGGTTGGTCACTAAAACTCGTCCGTGACGACTATTGAAGGTACAGTGACAAGAATGATTGTCACAGAATCCCTATTTTCTTGTAGTGTAAGATCTCCTAATTAGATAGGATCATCCTTTTCTCATAGTCATATGTGTTGATGGTCTTAAGTCTAGTTCTTTGTGCTTCTCTTAGTATCTTCTTTTGGTTTTTAGTTATAGTTATTTTAGGTTTATTTGTTGTCAATGCATTTTGATTTTAAAAGGTATGTTATGTTAAAATGCATGTTGTTGATCAATTTGGTTTGAAAAAGTTTTATCAAAAGTTATATCTCTTTAAATCAATTGATTTGTTTTTCAAATGCGTTTATATTTGATTGAATTCTTAGTTAAATCAGTTTTTATCAAATTAAATGTTTTTGAAAACTCTTTCTTAGTCTTACAAGGCTTTTTGTATTTCAAAAGGAATTTTGTAGAATTGATTTTATAAAATCTCTTTTTTACTTCTTTTTAAGCTTGTAGGATAGCCGGGATAGGGGTAGATTCAGTGTAGGTTGTCCCTGAAATTTTCAGGACTTTTTCTCTCTGTCTCTGTCCTGCTGTCAGGTTAGCCCTGTTGGCCTGGTCGACCGCGTGGCTTGGCCGGTCGACCGGCCACATGGGTCCAGCAACTTAAAAAAGTTGTTTCTCCCTGTTCTGTTTCATTCAATCTCTCCCAGCTTTCCCTCCTTCAGCAGGTCGACCGCCCTGGACTGTCTTTCCCTTCTCCCCATCTCTCCTACTTCTCCTCTGGTTGCTCCTCCTCTTCTTCTTCCTGTTTTTCCTCCTCTCTCTTCTTCTCACTCGTCTGCTGTCTCTCGTCAGCTGGCTCTCTCTCCTCTGCTGGTTCTCTCTCTCCCTGTCATCGTTTTCCAGCTGGTCCTTGTCACTGTCTCTCTCTCAGTCGTTCTGCTGTGTCCTTCTTCTCCTTCTCTCTCAGCTGTTCCTTCTGGCTGTAGCTAGCTCTTCCATCACTTCTGTGGAGCTTGTGTAGCCTGTTGTGCACTCTATTGGGCAATTGTAAATTGTAAAACACTTAGCCTCATAGTCAGCACTCCAACTGTTTGACAAATTGCCTGAACCAATTTTTTTCAAAACTTTTAAAGCATTTGTCTTGGCTTTCAATCTTGTGTGAGCTTCCACTTTTCTGGTATCTCCTTGACCATCTCTGGCTCGCACTAAACAGACATTTAGGAGGCCTAGTAAAAAGTCCAAAACTGGACAAGCTTCCTCCTCTCATAGATCTCCTTCTTCTTCTCTCGAGGCTCCTCCTCCTCCTTCTGTGATTCGGTTCAACCCCATTCATTCTCCATCATCAGTTGTTAAATCCTTTAGGAGCAAAGGGATCATTGTTGAGAAATTATGCATAGTTGAAGATCTAGTGGACTATAATGTCCCTGCTCTCCTTGAAGCCATAGGCTGGGGTAGTATCCTGACTTGGAGTGGCAACACATTTGCCTCCTCTGTCCATGGTCTGTATGAATCTATCTGTGCCACTTCTGCAAACTCCTTCACTATTAGATTCATGCATGGTGAAGAAGTGGTCACCATTGACACTATCTCCTCCATCATGGGCATTCCTCGGTCTTCTGGACCCAAGTTCATTTCTGACGTTTTGCCCCTTGATGAGAGAGACACATTCACCACTGCTCTTTGTGGACACCCTAAGGTTTGGTCAACCAGAAACTTTCTCCAGGCCTCCTCCATGATTCCTCCTCTTCGCATTATTCACAGCATTTTCACTCACTCCATTTACCCGAGGAAAGGAAACAGGACTGAGGTAACATCGTACATGGCAAACATTTTATTCAACGTTATCTCTGGTGTCCCTATGTGCCTCCCTTCTGTCATTATGCATCATATTGTTAGAGTTATCTGTTGAGTTCATGAATTTGCACATTTAAGTATCATTTTAGGATGAATTATGGATTTAATTAGGTGAATTGCATCATTATTCATATAATTTCATCATTTCATGCATTTTCATCTACGAACCTGAATTTTCATACTTTTCATACATTTTCTGTATTAACTTAGAATGTTTTGCAAATTTTCTCCGAAGAGTCTCAGTTGGAGTAGAACTCTATCCAGAATGGGTCCCGCCTCAATATGGGCTCTTCAGTATTTGATGTATTGAATTGGAATGTGCAGAAAATGAGAATTGCAGGCCTCTGTCACGGAACCCACTTTCAAGCACACATTGTTATCCTGGGCCCCGCATTGCTGAATTGAAGTAAATTGAAGAATTCACCATATGGACCTCACACACAAGCCATATGCAAATTAATCAAAGGAGGGGTCCACTCATCATGTCAGAGTCCTAACTGCAGTAGAAGACTTCTCATAGGGCCCACTGTTCAAACAGATGAAATGTCCCACATGGCAGGGTCCACAGTAGTTGCAAATTTAAAATTATTGATGGATAATTCAAAGAGTACAATTCTAATCGGAACAAAAGAAGAAGAGTTTGAATCCTCCACATCTGATGTCCTTTCAAAAATGAAAGTTGTGCAGAGATAGAATCCATTGCAAATTAAATTCTAGAAGTTAATCCCGTTTTTCTCAGGACAACTCATCTTCAAATGGCAATAACGTTCAATTCGACCGTCGGATTGATGAAATTTACCTACCGTTGGAAAGCTTATTCAGAGTAGATATCCGTAGAGCCTAAGAACATGCAAATCAGAGCTATATTGACAAAGTTATGGGCCCAGAGATTTTCATGTTCATTTTTAGACGGGATTGCAATTAAATCCACACCGTTGATAATCAATTGCTGCACATAATTTGTGGGACCCCATTTGAAGATTAGCCAAGCCACCCAGAGGTTTCCAGAAGCTTCCACCTCATTCAAATTCAAAAAGGATAAGAGATGTACCTTATCAATAAAGATAAATCAAATTTGAAGAGAATGTGTCTACATTCAATGTATCTGATAGATAACCGGAGAAATAAAAGGAACCAAAGAGTAGCATACGAGACAACTCTCCCTCCCTTTGGACGTCCATAACTCTCTCCCTCTCTCCTCTTTCTCTTCTTTCCATAATTAATAGAATTTAATAATTATTTTTGGGTATTCTGGAGCCCTGTTCCAGAAATTAGGAATTTTAGAAGAGAGATTTTTGAGAGACCATTGTACAAGGAGATGTTATCAATGAAATTACTTATGGAGTTCTTTTCAATGGCTGGCTAGATTTCTGGATTGGAGCATACAGATGAAGCTAAGTAGATCTTTAATTTAATTTATGTGATTTTTCTATTATTTTTTGTCTCTTTCAAAATGCATGCTCTATTAGAATAATAGATCTGTCTTCATGCCTTAGGTAGCCTCTGTTTTGATTTCTAATGAAAATAATTTGATGATTTATACTTATTTTGATAGATTGTGCTTAGGGCTGAGATCCTTTGATAATTTATGCTTAATTTGATGAGTCATGCTTATGATTTTTCATTCTTTTATGAGGTGAAGGAGGTCTTGGGTTGTGACCTTATTCTTAAAAATTGATTTTTGCAAAAGACAAATCTTCCGGATCCAAAACATTGATTTGTTTAAGATCTGAGTTGTTTTTGGGACAAATAGTAGAATAATTGCATGGATTGATTAATTATCTTGCTTAGTGGATTTTGGATGCTCTGATCTGTTTTACATATTTAATTAATTTGTGTTTCTAAATTTTTTTTCTAATTTCTTTTCTTGGATCTCAATTACTTATTAATCTTTGATAAAAAAAATAAATCAGATTTTGAATTTTAACTTAGTAGTGCTCCTTGTGGGATTTGACCTGTACTTGCCACTGTCTCAAAAAGACAACTGTGCACTTGCAGTATTAAAAGATTGAATTTAAATTCACATCATTATCACAGGCTCTCAGCCCTGTGCAGCTCCATTTGGGTTCCTGATGACCAAACTCGCTAGTTCTTATGGAGTGATTCCTCCAGCTTCTGAGAGACCAGAGACCACAACTGTCTTCAACAAAACCAATATTCTCTTGATGAAGCTACCTCCTCCACAGCGAGTTAACCCAATAGCAGAAGGTGATGCTGAGGTAGAGGCTGCAGACATTGTAGTTGCAGATCCAGGAGCTGATCAGCCTCCTCCAGAGCCTCATCAGCCTCCTCCAGAGCCCCATCAGCCTCCTCTTCAAGAGCCCCCTCTTCCTTCTCAGCCCCATCAGCCTCCTCCACAACGCAGCTTGGAAGACCGTATGACATCTGTTGAGCAAGTGGTGTCTTCCATGCGTGCAGAGTTTCAGGAGTTTCGTCAAGAGGTATCCGGCATGATGAAGAAGACTTTGAGATACCTCTCGAACATCTCGAGTAGCTGTAGGCGGCATGATGATGTGATGCCTCCCTCGCCTGCAGATTCTCCATAGCTCTTAGGAGGGTTTTTCTTTTTGTGGAGAGTTGTAATAGATTTTATTTCTGGGGATCTTGATGTATTTTCTTGTTTATCAACTCTCTGACTTTTTGATTACTGGCCATGATTTTGATTTTTGTATTGGTCAAGTAATTTGTAAATGAAATTGTACTAATCCTCAAATTTAAATCAATGAATCTTCTGTTTCACTTATTCTTCTCTTCTTGTTATGGTGAATGGCTATGATGCTTTGAATCTATATAATTATTTTTTGTCTTAGCTTCATTCAATCACAGCATAGACAACCAATATACATGATAACCTGTTCTACAATTCAATTTCTTTTTCATTTGGTAACAGGTGCTACTGAAAGGTATTTCGTTTCTCATGTATACAGGTTCCTTTGCAATTCGATGACAAAGGGGGAGAGAAAAGATCAAACAAAGGGGGAGTGAAGATCCTCTCTTGGTATCAATCAAAGGGGGAGAGAAGGTCCAACAAAGGGGGAGTTAAAGGAGTTCGGAGCGCTTAACAGAAAAGCTTAGAGCATGGAGAAAGCTTTAACGAAGGGGGAGAAACCAAAGTTAAGCTGCATTCCAGAGACTTCAAGATCTGAAGTCGTAAAAGTGTTGTGATCGACTTAGTTGCCATCAAATTGCAAAGGGGGAGATTGTTAGGATTTTTGTGTTGCTAATTTGATGGAAGCACTATCATCGTCAGTCATCTGATCACACACATGTTCAGCTCTGTCTGGACCTTGAAATCTTGACTTCAGACTTGAAAATGCTTTCGATTTTCAAAGACTTCATCTTGCATGTTTTTAGAACTTAAATTGTATTTTCAAAAACCTAAGTCCTTTGTGCATGATTTTGAAAAATCAAGTTTGAATTCGAGGTTCTTGTTTTGCATACATACTCCATTTTTAGAATCCTTTTTGTATGCATAAAACATATTGGCTAAGAGTTCATTTTTCAATAAATCACTTTTTCAAAAATTCAACTGAACTCAGCTCTGGCCTGTGTAGCCGGTCGACCGCGCCACCCCCCAGGTCGAACGTGTACACTAGAAACAGGTTCTGAAAAATCCAGAAATTTTTGTCAGAACCTATGTACCCGGTCGACCGTGCAGTTGGGCCGGTCGACCACGTATATAGCCGTTGGGCCAATATGACCGTTGGACCCGGTCGACCGCATAGGCATGGGGTCGACCGGGCCAACTAGCCGTTGGGCTGTCTTTTTGTATAAAAAGTCTTTCTATTCCCTTCTTTCTTAGGGCTGTTGGGATGCAATCTTTGAACCATTTTTAAGCCTAAAGAAGAGGAATAAGCTAGGATAGCTAGAGGCTAATTGGAAATCAAATGTTTGAGATTTAAAGAGGTATATCTTTTAAGTTAACTTTGATTTTCATTCCATTTTAAATTCATGCATGTTCAATTCTTTGTAATTTCATATTTGCATGATTTCTAGCTTTAGTTGAGATGTTTTGCAAACACAATATAACCTTGGAATACTAGTTTGTTTTGCAAACATCCTCATCTCAATCACATGTGTTTTTAAACTTTAAAACTTCATACAACTTGTGTAGCATGTCTTTCCAAGTCGTTTGAATTCTTCATGTGATTGGTTTATAACTTCAATCATCATTTTCAGTGTTTAGATTTTCAAATGCATCAAGCATTCATTTGTGAGCTTCCTTTTAGAAAATGATTGAAGTAAACATTCATACACTTTGAGAACACACCTTTGCGAATTGTTTGTGTATGTTTTGTTCTTGATTTAAACTTTCATATCAGCCTATTTAAGAGGCAAATGTATTGAGCTTAAATTGTATCTCTTTGAGTGTTTATGTAGACACTTCCTTGAGAAGAAATCTTTGTCTTGTTAAGGTTATTGCTTAGCCTAATAAAAGCATCTTGTAGAGGTTATTGCTTAGCCTTTGAAAAGCATCTTGTAAAGGTTATTGCTTAGCCTAGAAAAGCACATTGATAGGTTGTTGTTTAACCTAGAAAAACATCATTGTAAAGGTTATTGCTTAGCCTTTTTGAAAAGCATAAATAGTGGAAATACGGTGGGGTGTTGGAACACAAACCGGTAGTGGATGTAGGCATTGAGGCCGAACCACTATAAATCTTTGTGTAAGGTTGTTTGCTTGTGGTGATTTCTCTTGTTAGCTTCCGCATCTTGTTTAGTAAATCATCATATGTGACTAGTTGTTTTCATTAAAGTTAAAATTGGCCTTGATTAGTCATACAGTGTAGATCACCCTATTCCCCCCCCCCCCCCTCTAGGGTTAGGATCCCGGACTTTCAACTATTTCTTTGAACTTTTCGCCCGGAACTGCAATGTACTAGCAGTTCAACAAAGAGGAATAATAATATGACCTTTCATCGCAGTTAGAATTTTCAGTTCTTTCACACTTCTTTTCTCTTTCAATGAACTATAAGCCATACATGCAACATTAGATTCTTATAAATAAAAAGAAGATATATAAATTATTATTGGGCTTAAAATCAAGCTACCTAATCCCTAATCCCACATAATCCTAATTTGAAAATTTTTTTTTTTTGGGGAAATATGCCTTTATCTTCTCTAAATGACTTAAGATATGAGAGATATTATTCATTTTTTAGAAGATTTCGTATTGGGATTTACCTAGATACAATCTTGGCAAGGCTGGGGCTCAACCAATCCGAATGGGCCTTAGTTGCATCTTTAGAGTTTTTAACTCAATGCCCAATTAGAGAATTGGACCTAATTCCTATCCAATCTTTACTTATTTTAGATTAAAATTTGTAACAAAGTTTGTGGGGTTGCATTGGACTGGCAATATAAGAAAGTTTTGGTATGAAATAATCCACAAAAGTTTAGACTATAGGATGTTGATTTAAAGATATGTTAAAAAAATAATCTTTACTCATTTTGCATCTAATTTATGGCTTTAAATGGGGGAACCTGTAATATTCATTTGACTTATTATTTTTGTAATGATTATAGATCCCAAGCCCTCTTGTGCAGTAGTCTGTCTCATAGACTCCAACTTGTGTCCATGTTTGAAAAAGATAGTATTGTGGAAGGTATAGAATGTCTAGATCTTAGACTCCTTTAGTCCTAGGTTGGAAAACTCTTGACACTCCATAGTCATCTCGTTTTTACAAAGGATCGAGTCAAATACAAGGGAGACACAGCCAAGTCACCTCACTTTAGTAAATTGTCTGCATTCTAAACCATTTGATAGGTAGAATTGATTTTAAACTATTAATGTACATTTTAAGCGATTATGCCTCGGGTTTGGACTCATCGATTTATAAATGATGACTGGTTTATAATTTAAAATTTATATTTGATCTTTTACATTTAATATTTGGTTTATAAGCAATAATTTTTTCTTTATTATCCTTAAAAAATATTTTTTTCTTGCATAAATAAATTTATTAAGTTGTATTGATTACCAAGAATGCATGTAAATAAATGCATATTCATATTTTATAAGTATTTGATTTATTTTTTAAATATTTAAATTATTAAAAAAATATGATTATCTCAAGTCTTCCACATTGACTCTATTCGAGTCAACTGTTTTGCATAGGACGAGTGAATCCAATTCACAGTTTTTCAACCCTTGCTTTAGTCTCACTGTTTTCATTAGGGGTGTACACGGATCAAATTGGTGCGGATTGGGCCAAATCCGTCACCAATCAGTTACCTACGGATTGACGGATTTGGAATCCGTCACCAATCCGTGGTAGTTAAATCCGATCCGATTCGATCCGTGGAGGAATAGATCGGATAGGATCGGATCTGATTAATCCGTTCAATCTATTGTTAAAAGAAAAATATGAAACATGTTGTAAAAGAATTACATTTTGACTCATAAATTTTTTTTTCTTATTTTATATTTAGACATCTTAATTTATATTTAGACCCTTTATATATTTTTTATTTATATTTAATGTCAACGGATCGGATCAGATTGAATCCGCGGATTAAGGGTGGAATCCGTCACCGATCCATTGCTAATGAATTACAAAATTCTCAATCCGTTTACCTTTAGATCGGATAAAAATCCGCGGATCGGATCGGATCGGATCTAATTTACGGATCAACGGATTTTTTATACACCCCTAATTTTTATATGACTTTTCAAGATTAGCCATATGCATATAGTCAACATCCTGTCTTTTTATACAGAAGACTTGGGTGAAATATTAACGCCTTTTATTTTTCAAGTCGACAGTCACTTCTACGTTCTTAAAGTGGATGGTAATTATCAACATCAAGTGTGTCTTTTCTTTTTAATATTATTTTCTTAATTGAGCAATCAATAAACGTGGCTCCTCTTGACACGATGAACACGTGTTAATATTGAAAAGTAGGGCCCACGTTGAGGCTTGTAAGTGTAGAAAATGTAACTCACAAGATTAAGGGGAGCCTTACAAGACTTATCCAAATGACTGTAGAAAGCCAGCCGCTTCAGGGACCTGAAAGGGGAGAAAGAACAGTCAGAGGACCCTGACTGTAGGCAGGACAGGGCTCTCCGATGGTTCCGTTAGTGGAGGGACTGAACTAAGGTTTTTGAAGAAGAAAGGCAAAGTAAGAGTGCATGTCTATGTCTGCGTACCTGGGTTGGCGCAGGTCTCCTTCACATAGGAGAGGAGTCTCTAGATATTTGATAGTGGGCATGATGATTTAACTGCTAAAGTCTCATCAGCCCACAAAATAATTAATAAGGATCCATCATAGCCCACATTGCATTAAATGATGGTCTGATCAGCTCATATTGCATTAAATGTTAGTCACATTGGGCCTGATTTTGTCTCGACTTATTAGCGGTAAAGGTCCCATCGATCCTTTCTTGGGCCTCGCCCTGATATGGTTGTAGCCGCTGGATGCCGCTTTGTTAGAGATTTGATGAGGATCCTGGACGGCTGGGATAATGTATCTGTCCCATTAGCGCGTGCTCGTATCCTGCCACGTGTTTGAAGGTGGGAGATGGTTGTCAGTGCCTATCTCGGTTGGCGGTTCGTCATACAGCTGCAGTCGAGATGTGTGACTGAGGCCAAGGCACACGGCCGATATCGTGACGGTCTTTGGTCGGGGCTGAACGAGGTGATAATATTGGTCATGGCTAGCGCATTGGTATCTAAGCCGGAATGCTCGTATCCGAAATGAATATAAGAAAAATTGGCATTACTGCTGGAATTAACATAATCCCGGCGTCTTAAAGATTGCCCCACACAAGGCTATTTATGAAGTCACTCAAAAATTATTTTTTTTCTAATTTTCTTTGAATGAATGATAGGAGTCGTGGAGATTCTGCTGCGTAAAGCGAATAATTTGATCCCATAAGTAGATGGCTTTGGAAATACAGTGTTACACTATACATCAGCTAAAGGCTACCGTAGGGTGTTTAAAAAGGACTCCACTTGGAGTCAGAAAGATGATCAGATAAAGATCCTTCGACGCTTGCTAGAAGCCAACCCATCTCTAGTTTATGTACCTGACAAAAATGGCAATTATCCTCTTTTCAACGCCATTACAAAAGATTTCAGTGATGCCGTTGACATTATACTTGATTACTGCCCTGACTCTATCGAGCTGGTCAATTTAAAAGGACAAAATGTCCTTCACCTTGCTGTGATGGAGAAGAACTTGTCCAGCCTTTGGTATCTGCTAAGACGTAGGTTGGAGTTTAAGAAGATGATTAACGAACAGGATAACGATGGGAACATGCCATTGCATCTGGCCACTCTGACCAACCAAGAAGATATCGTGGCGATTTTGATGGATAAGAGGACTGTTGACTTGACAATGAGCAACAAACAAGGCCTCACGGCTATGGATATTTGTGGATACACAGAAACAGAGGTATTAGTATTTTTTTTTAGAAATTATTTGATGCTTATTTTTTAGAAATTTACCTTTTATTCAATTCCTTTGTATTCTAGTGCAAACAAGTAAACAAGTAAACAAGTAGGCCCTTGATCTATCAATCATAACCTGGAAAACGCATAGTTATTGGAACCTTTCCCAACATGAAAATCCGGATTACTACCTTCCTCTCCTAATAGCTCCACTAGTATATGGAATAAATTTCCATCAAATCTACAAACAATCCATGCATGATCATCATTCCTTTAATTATTTCACCCTATATTATCTCCATTCAGCTCATATGAAATTAGTCAGTCAACAAAGTCAAAGCCAACCTATCAATGCCTGTGTATTGCCTGAATATTCTATCCATCATCTCCATTTAGCTCATGTGGATTTGATGAGCAAATCAATGCCACCCTGTGATTGGCTGTATATTCTGTCCATGATTTTCTTCCTAATTATCAAGGAGAAGTAAGTAGAACTTGGATCACCGTGCCCTCATGAGATATAAATCTAGATTTGATTTTGCAATGGATCTTAAGAATATTCAGATGTCAAGATCTAGTATGCAAGATTCTTGAGATAAAAATGAAAACCTTCTTAGAGTTGACCTATCTTAAGGGCCTGATCCATGCTTGTAAGTTACAAAATTTCAAACCTTAAATCATCCTTAAACTATGGTTAATTTATTACTTTGGTAGAAATGGGAAAATTTTCCCTTATTTAGGCATTGGTCCCTATGAGGTGGCTAGATGGGGTGCACTTGGGGCTACATTGATGATCGAACAAAGGGGTATGAGAAGATCCACTTGTGATGGGTCCATATACCAAATTTGGGGTCAATCTTATCTATTAATCTCTTGATTTGTGACCACAAAGTTTAACAAGTTTCTATTTATATATAGGGAGCATCTCTCACCTTACTATGAGAGATAAGGTGGGGGCCCTCACATCTATATCCAATGCCAACAACTCAAAAGTGAGGGCCCCCACACTTATCTCTCATAGTAAGATGAGAGATGCTCTCACAAGAGCATCTTCTATATATATATATATATATATATATATATATGTTCAATCCATTCGCTTGGTGAAAATGGTGACTTTCAATATTTAGTAAAAACCTCGGTTGAGCACCACGTGACCAAATACCTAGTGAGGCCCATCTAGTGATCCACCCAAGTGGACAATAATATAGAGACCCCATCTGATAGTTACTGATCTAGTCTTAGGCATCCATCTAAATGGATTGGATCGTTGGGTAGATTGTCTTCTCATTTCAAATGGAGAAATGTTATTGGCCATTAATCAAGTGGTTGGGATGATGATTCGGGCTTTTGTCACCATACAAAGTTAAGGTGATGGGGAAATCATTTGATTCCCTCGGTTCCATCGCCATCATTCAATCCCTTCAGTTCCATCGCCAAGCGGGTTCAAGAAGAAACAAGGCTCACATGATCATTAGCACATGTGCTCTTGTGAGGGAGGCCTACCTGATGACCCATCTAAATTGACCACACACGCGGGACCCCTCCTGAATTACACCTGGCCCTTTTTTTCCTACACCTAATCGAATGGATTGCACCATTGGATTGACAGATTAGTTTTTTAGGGGATGAGACTTACTAGTTGTTTATGAAGGGTTAAGGGTTAGGATGATCAAATGGGGGCCATATTTTGTAAATAGGTAGGCCCCAACCAGATGAAGAGATCCCCTAGTCTCATCCCCCTAGTGGAGCCCCCAAGTGGACCCTATAGTGAGGTGTGCGATGGATGATGTGTGTGTTGATGGTGGATCTGATTCTAATCTCACCGAAATTTGAATCATCAAGAAAGAAGTTTGTTTTGGGTAGTTTTAGTGTTAGAGGTCCGTTCATGTTCTTGATTTAAATGGGCAGTAAAGGATCCATGTTTAAAGATGTATGGGTCCAAACCACATGGCTTGGCCTAAACCACCGAATTGAAGGTATATGTAACCAATTCAAAGTGAATCGGCACACTCTAATTCCCATTCTAGAATTTTTGAATAAAAATATAACCGGTTAGAAAACTACAAATCCCAAGAGGATCAAGTACATCAAAATGACTGAAATAGTCTTTAGAATGATCTAAAACTTTGAATTCAGAATGCTCGTCTAAGTTCAAGATTTGAAAAATTCTGACATCAGCATTAGTTTACACAAATTTGAGAGATTTTGAGATTCTATCAACAGTTTCTTAAATTCTTCCTATTAAGTAGACCCTAAATCATTTATTTTCCTTTTTTATGCATATGATAGCATACGATCCGCGACACATTGAGAAGCTTTGGAGCTGTCCCTAGCCGCCGCCAATGGCAAGAGCAGTTCCCAGTTGCTGATATATTCCAAACCAGAATAGTGAAGATCAGCCCAGAATTAAAATTAGCGATCCAAACACTTCCAATTGTGACAACACTAGTTGCTACAGTCACTTTTGTTGCTGCTTTCACAGTGCCAGGAGGATACAAGAATGAAGGCCCTCATGAAGGCTTGCCTGTCTTCATGAGAAATGCAGCACTTCATGCATTTGTACTATCTGATATTCTTGCCTTCTGCAGTTCTATGGTAGCTACAATACTTCTCGTCTATGCCAATGCCCATTCTGAGGATGCATTCTTGATTTCTTCTGCGTTAAAGACTTGCTATTATATTTTAGGGCTTGCCATCCTTGCAACTATAACTGCGTTTCTGACTGCTGTGTATGTGTTGGCATCGAAAGAAAGCTTGTGGCTGGCTGTTACATCTTTGCTATTGGGCTCTACTGTTCCACTCTTTCTTTTTTGTTATAGAAAACAATTAGAAACACGAAGACCAAGTTCGTGGGATGCCAAGTACTTGTTCACTTCGTAGAATTTTTATTTTGCTCGTTGGAGAGATGATGTCTGATAATCAATGTCGAATCCAGAGCGCTTATGATTTTTCTCAATCAATAAATTTCTTGTTTAGTGTCCTGCACGTATTTATATATTGAATGAATCAATTCATGATGGTCTTCTTGTTGAGGGCTGGTTAATTGGTTGGAATGGATTTAAGAATATTCCTAAGAAAGAAACCATGGTAAAATGGTTTCCGATAAAATATAATTAAAGAGATGCATGATAGGTGAAGGATATAAGCTCGAGCTGTCGACGGAGACATAGGTAATTAGGGCCATAATTTAACTTATCTAGAATCTAATTTAACACGATCATGGCTGGGTAGTTTTAAACTTTTAAGTTTTTCCATCATATTTTAAATTATTTCCATCTAATTTATTTTTAAGGATATAAAGCTCGAGCTCTTCCTCTTCATTTCCTAAATGAAGTAACTGCATTCTTCCAAGGCCTCCAAGCTATTCATCTGCTTTCTTTGATTGATCCAGATTCCTTCTCTTCTCTAGAAGAGCTCAAGCTTTTAGAGTCATCTCCCTCAATAGTGCATGGAATTACATTCGACGTAGAAGTAGCATTAAGATGCGGGCTCCTTTGTTTGGTGCAATCATCTCCAACCTAGAAACCTAGCTTTCTCTCTTTTTATATAAGAACTATATAGTGTAAGGATTTATGAGTGTTAGGGAATGGACTAAACAGGGTTTCAAATGATGTAATTTTATTTGCACCCAAACTCACAAAAACTCATAATTTTTTAAAAACTTCTAAATTTTTTTCTCATACTAGCTCGAAATCGGGTGAGACTTCGCATGCATGATCTACATGTCAAACCCGACTCACTAAGACTCTAAACACACTTAATTAACTAACAATCAATTAATTATAATTAATATAGGATTAAGGATAGGGGTGTCATCGAGGATCTAGTTATACCTTTAAACTTTTAAATTGTAGTTGAGACCTGAGATTCTTTAGTTCCAGTCATACCATTCTATCCATTGGACTTCTGTCATATGCTTCAATAATCCACCCCTGGCCTTGGGCGACACACACCAGCAAGTGGATGGCAATGGAATCCAACTGCTAAATATAAGTAAATGTTTCATCAAGACTGGTGGTGATCTGTAAGATAAAAGAGTCAATTCCAATAACTTGATTGCTCGATGATCCCAAAATCCACTCCCGCTTAATTAGTCTCATTAGATAATTTGAGATGCTCTTTGTTAAAATCCACTTTAAAATTTTAAAGAAATTATTTTAAATAAGATTTTAAGTTTTTATCTTATTTCAAGAAATGACATAAGCTTCAAACATTTTTAAATTAGTTCCTAAGTTTTCAATTAAAGATATCCATCTATTTAAAATAATTTTTGGATAATTATTTTCCTTAATTTTTTAAAGTATCTAAATTATCATTCATTAAAATAAAATTCTTATTCGATTTCCCTATTTTTTCCTCATTTTCTCCATAAGCATTTTAACTGCATCAAAGACAACCACCATCCCACCGCAATGTGCTGCATGTACTGTAATCTGCCAAATCATGTCACGGGTTTAGGTTCCGCCCCCACGGACGAGTCAAATCAAAGATGTACTTCCTACCTTTCAACTTTTGCATTGCAGTTGAGAATTTTAAATTCCAGTTATGCCCTTCCACCAGCTTCATTTCTGCTTAGAGTATCCAACCTGCACGACAGTCGCCAGCAAATGGATGGCAAGTAAACTGCTAAATATAACATCGATAGTGAGGATCCATAAAAAACGAGTGCCAATGCCCGTAAATTAAAGGCGTCAATAGCTACATGTACCCGATGCAGTCCCAGAGTCTCATTAAGAAATTTGCTAGGCTAGCTTTTTTTTTTTTTTTTTTTTTTTTACACAAAAAGACTCCTATATTTTCTTGAAATTAAAAAAAAATCCCTGTATTTTATCATTTTACTGAAATACGCATTGATTGACAGTAAAAAAGTAACTGCTTCTTTTTTCCCTCTCTCTCATTTTCCATTTGACTGTTCTACCCCTTAGAAAAACTCACTTTTCCCCATATAAATCTAACCCACGAATGGAGAAACCTATTGAAGATAGGAATGAGCAGATTGACATCTGGCCAAACCATGCCTAGCCTATTATTTATTAGGAGTAAAAATCTGATATTTTTCAGCTATGGGGCCCACTTTCTTGGAGGGGTTAAGTCTAGGCATAGCCTAAACAGTACAAGGTTTCATTTTTGCGGTTGGATTCATATGGGAAAGCTGTCTTTTTCTACTTTTTATCTCAAGAAAAAAAAATAAAAATTGATTACATTTTAGTGGCTAAAATATGTGAGAAAATACTGATAACATTCTAATAGAAATCATTCAAATCATAATTCCATCATGTGTTCAATCAGACGGTGGGCCCTACTTCAATTGAATTAAATTTTAGGATATATCCATGGAGAGTATGCTATTGATTTGGAAGGGTTCAGATTGGCATGTGTAACACACGCGAGAAGGGACTTGGCCTACTCTTCCTATTGCTATGCCATCATCACCCCAATTTAAGATTAAATAGAAAAACCACAATATTCCCAAAATTAATTATGTTTTTAAGACGTCCAGCTTCACTTGAGCACTGGTGGTCACGATAAAGTGAGCAACATTTTTTTGTGGAGCCCTTACTAGGGCTGGGGTTGGTTGGTTTGTAAGATCTCATTTCCATCTAATTACATAAGGTGGTGATTATTGCTCGAAACATCATTCTAACCACTTGATCAACGAACAACATGTTTTTTTTTTTACTAACATATTTAAAAAAACTTCTTTTCCATATTTGGCTTGGTTATTATTAATATTATTATTACTACTTTTTATGTTGTTGCTGAATGGATTTGCTATCTTTTATCTTTGTACGTATTGGTTTATTGTTGATGTTTGCACATAGTATTTGTTATTGAATATTTGATTAGTAATTGTTGAGTCTTTTTTTATGAATATATTTATATTTGATTATGACATCTCATAACCTTACCTTATGTTTGCCCAAAGTCTTTTTTTGTGTAATATATGTTTGCCCATAGTCTTTTTTTATGTAATTTATTATTTTTTCGGCCCCCGGTTGCTGGTTTTTCAATTGAGATCCAGTCCCTGCGCTCAAACCAGAAGCTTGAGCGAATCAAATCAGAGATGTTGAGGATCTTGAAGTTCTTCAATTCCAACTATGCCGTTGTATCGACTAGACTTCTGCCATATGCTTCGATAATCCACCCTTGGCCGACACTCACCAGCTGGTGGATGGCATCTAACTACTAATTAAATACCAGTAACTGTTTCATCGAGACTGGTGATCTATAAGATAAAGAGTCAATGCCAATTAAGAACTTGAAAAGGCATCAATAGCTCAATAATCCCCATCCACTCCCGCTTAGTCTCATTAAGAAACTAGCAAAGGGTGCATAATCGAATCAATTATGAGTGATGTCAATGAAAATTTTCATTATTTGTAGGATCACATGTATTAAAATAAAATAAAAAAGTATCCATTATTCTATCAGGGATATTTCCTATGCCTATAATCAACAATATAACTCATTCACAAGGGAAAATAGGAAATAGAAACATTTATACTAAGGAGCAATTGATTCACACAACTCAGGTCAATTCAAGTCTACTACTACATTGAAACTCGACCCTAAAAGCAAGACGTGAAAGAAATAGTAGCATTAACAGATAGCAGAATGAGATATAAAATAAACACTCAAGATCATCTTCTGATTTCTCTTTAGCTTTCATTGCATTCTTCACTCTCAACAAAGACCTATTTTTCTAAGCATATTCTAGTCACAGATAATAACAACATGAAGCAACTTACAAACAAAATCTTGTTTATAACAATTAGTATGCATCTAAAATTGTGAACAAAACTGTAGAACTTTCAAGTGATGATCATATAAATCCATTTTTCTCAACAACTTTGATAAACAATGTGAGTATTTTTATGTTGGTTAATTCATGGGTTGGATAAAACCCTGGGTCCATTAAGTTTGTATTTTCTATTTTATTTTAGAATAGACTATGGTTGTGTCTTCAAAAGAGCTGGAGCAAAGAAAAAGAAGAATCCGAGCGAATCCACGATGACCGATCGATTGGAGGGAAGGCAAAATGGAAAAGAGTCTAGATTTGCTGCGAATTTGTTTCCTTTTACAACTTTGTTTCCCACTTTGAGTCATATTGGTGTTCTAACTATAAGCCACGAATTTATACTCTTTAATTTCATCCCATGATCCGACATCAAGCCCAATGATACAGTCGCAAGATCTTCATTCACCATTGGATCAAATCTAAAGAAAATGTACAATTCAGATGCATCAAACTTAGGCTATAAAATCAAGAATCAGGATAATCGTGTGGAGTTGGTATTTTTGGATCCCACTTGCAACCGAGCGAACCTGTCTATTTACCATCCTCCCATTGATAAAGTTGTATCTAAGTGAGTCACAAGAGCTTGACTGCATATAAGCTACATCCAGTTTGCTGGTAGGAGACCATTACCAGCGAGATTTATTCAATGTCACTCTGAATAAGAATTGCAATCAGATTGATTATTATAGAAATACATCAGTTTCTTTCTAACTTTCTATTTAAATGTTTTATAAATGAACAATATGAGAGTGACTGCAATTCTTTTCAGAGTTAAATTTGGCTAAAGTTGTACAAGAGATGGATAGTTATGTTGAGTGCTTTATATTTTTAATAAAGGGGCGTTTGGTCGGAGGTCCCTCAACGCATGACTTTATGTAAACAGTCTATAAACTAAACTCATGTAGCCAAAGGTTCTTTAACACATTCTCCATGATTGGTTGGATATTCCATTAATAATAGTCAACTACCATATAATTGGTCACAATGAATGGAATCTCATTAATGAGATTTTCAAATAAATTCTAACAACACACAAATAAATTTCAAAAAAATGCAATAAATTAAAAAAAAAAGCAATAAATTTCAAAAGAAAGCAGATAAATTTAAAAAGATGCAAATAAATTTAAAAAGATCCAAATAAATTTGAAAAGATGAAAATCAATTTCAAAAGATCCTAATAAATTTCAAAAAATATAAGTAAATTTCAAAAGACACAAATAAATTTCAAAAGACGTAAATAAAATTAAAAAAATTAATAAATTAAAAAAAAACGAAAATATATTTGCCAAAATTAAGATAACCTAATTTTCCAAATTAGCGAAAAATCTGTCAAAACCTAAAGTATTTTTGTCAAATCTCAATTAAATTTATTTCAAAGAATACAAATAAATTTCAAAAGACACAAATAAGATTCAAAAACACAAATAGATCTAAGAAAAGACAAATAAATCTTCCAAAAATACAGAAAGATTCGTTCAAAAACTCAGTTAAAATTTTTAAAATGAAGATAAAATTTATCATAAACTCAATTATATTTTTTAAAAACTCAAACAAAATTTGCCAAAAACTCAAATAGATTTGTTTAGAACTAAGATAAATTTGTTCCATAACTCAGATAAATAGCCAAAAAGTCAGATAGATTTGCGTAAAACTCAAATAAATTTGACAAAAAATAGAAAACTCAGATAAATTTGACAGAGCCAGCAAACCGCACAGGTCCAGAACACCACTCTCCTTAAAAGAGGAAAACCTAGAAATCAAAACCAATGCAGCCAAAGACAGACCGATTGAGAAGAGACGCCGATTTCGCCCAAAAGAAGAGGATCACAACGAGCCGAAGGTGCACATTTGCGACAAGCGTGATCAAGCTGTAACTAGCCTGTTCAAAGAGGGACCACAGGGTGCTTGAATGCAAAATATAAATCCTGACATCTCGATGCTTCCACAGAAGAACATCGGCAGCTGGTACAATGGAGATTTGAAAGAATTAGTCAAAGCGAGTATCGGATCCAAAGCAAAGAGATGGAGATGCTGGTAACGGATAGAAGAAGTATAAACTCATCTATTTGATTGTTAGAGCCTTTCGACTCAGTTGAAGTTTGTCAGGAAACAAAATCTTCTCTGGCGACAAGGAGTCGGCAGTGGTGGCGCATTTGAATCAGCTGTAGCAAACAGACGGATAAAATTAAGGTTCTATTACAGAACCTGTAACTTGAAGAAGAAGAAAAGGGCCTTGGCCAGATTCTATCCATGTCTGGATTGAAGAAGAAGAAGATGGAGAATGGATGATTTAAAATTTAAAATTTTAAAATTTTATGCCTAATCAGTTGAAAGGGCAAATTAGTCTTGAAAATGTCTGAGGTGGCGTATCTAGGGACCTCTCGCCGAAATGTAGTCTAGTTGCATGGGCTATAGGCTTTAGAGGAAAAGTTGATGGACTGAATGCCTTACAAGACCTCTATGAGGGACCTTTCACTAATTTACTCTTTAATAAATAGACACCAATGAGAGAGGAACCCAACTTTTTCTCCATGAATCTGGATCCCTTAAATGTCTCCCACACACTTCCCATCACTGTGTAAAATTCCACTATGGGGCATGCCTATTGATAATCTGGTCAGGCCAAATTAAATGTCATCTCCTCCATTGACATGTCCCTGCATTTTACTTCAACAAAAGTCGATTCCACCATAAGATCGAGCATATCACTATAATGTGATTGACAATAATCATGTCATCAGTCATGTGCTTAATCTTACAGTGGGACAAATTCTTATTAAAATAAAATTTGAGAATATATTAACAAAGGGCATGACATTCATTTTGAACTGTATCAATGATCAATATGCATGGGCTCCATTGTGGAGTTCCACACATCGGCAGAATAAGGGGCAGGAGCCAGGGGGTGGCCATTGCTCTCCCAGAAAATTCATAAAACCCCCTTTCCTTTTTAGAAATTTATATGCAGATTTTATATATGCCCCTCCCCACAAACGAGAGAGAGAGAGAGAGAGTCTCCTGGGTATGCCCTTGGTTCCACACATAAGTGGAATGCAGGGGTCCACACTGGAAATTTTAAAAAGCCCCTATATTTTATGGGGGATTTTCTTTTTCAAATGGCCCCCTTAAAATGTTATATTTTTCACCTAGGTCACCGAACGAGAATTCCTGGGTTCCGCTCGTGGTTTTTCACGCATTCCACAACCTATGTCAGAAGGTAGTGCTTGACTCAGTACCTACTCGGAACAATTCAAAATGTTCTATTTTAAAGGGCGCGGGAAGTTTTGAATTTTGATTTTGTTGTGGCTTCAGGCGCTATGCGTCTTGGGTTTTTCTTTTGGGTTTTGTTGGTGAATGTGAGCCATTCGATGGAAGGGTTATCAACGGTGGAGAAGGTCGATATGCTCGGAAGGACTGAAACGCTTTACGGACGTTTGATTAGAGAACAATCGACGGCTTTGAGTTCATAATGTGTTTCTTTTATTAGATAGAGTGCTGCGAGACACGTGAAATGTAATGCATCCGTCCTAGCTATTCCAAAAAGAGGCCCCGATTTAAAAATGGGAGGGGTCTATCTTTTGAAAATCCAAATTGCTTAACACGCATTATAGTGTTGAGTTATAGATTATTATGCAAATTAGTAAGATGGCCACCTTGGGATTGACTAAATCTTGAACATGTGATCAACTTCCTTTACTTTTTTTCTCTTTTGAGAAGGGTCTATGTATAAAATCCAGTGGTTGGCCCACTAAGATTGGCTTTGAATATTTTATATACAGAGAATATTTATAATAATTTCTATCAAATGGTGAATTTCTCTTGGATCAAATTAGATTTTAAGAGCTTGGATCCTCAGTCGCAGCTATTACAATGAACAATGTAACTCTTTTCTAGAACTCCATCATGGGTTCTACATGCAGATCATCCTGACTGTTCAAGGTGAATGTCATCAACTCTAATCATACATCCTTATTTTTTAGCTCAAAGTGAGTGGGTTTCACCTTTCGATTGAACACTATGATAGAATTAAGACAAAGCGCTGAGGTGGTGTTAATCATGTCTCTATCATGGTGCACAACAATACGGTGGGATCCACTATGTTTGAGTTGAAATTATATAATATATCAACAGAGGAGATGGCATTCATCTGGAACGATCTAAATATCTCTATTAAGACTCAGAATGAAAATCTAGAAAAGTGCTACGCGATTGCCATGCCATAATTGAAAAAGAGGATTTGGACTCAAATTTTAACTAGCAAAACATGCCCCGTGCTTAGCACGGGCAATACAATTCATTATATAAGAAATATGCATTAATGTTAAATGATTTATAATAAATTTAAAATATGATATTTCTTTGTACATATAGAGATATTAAAAAAAAATACAGTAAAAATATATATTGAAATAATGAAGCAATCTTTAATCCATCAAAATATAAATATAAAAACCCTAAATTCAACTTTCATCTAATAAAAATTAGAAATACACCAATAATATTCAAATAAGAGCACAACCCAACTGCATTTCCAAAACTTACTACCTTGAAAGCAGATCTCACAAGTGGTGTTTTTTTTTTTTTTTTCCAGTCACACTCTCTTTGTATACATGGTTAGTTTACTAACTAACAAGCATGAGAAAGAGAAGAAAATCGGTTATACCTGATAGGGAAGAAGATGAATGGTCATATGGGTTGTAATATAGCAAAGAAGAAAGTAGTGGGGTAGTGGAAGACATTGATATAAAATGAAGAAATTTAAACCATTTAGTAATTGCATAATCAATAGAGATTCTCATTTTTTTTTTGTAAACCAATCAATCCAGATTTAAAATCATTTAGTACCTATGCAATTAATTAAACGGTAATTAAATGCATGGAGATTTAAAACCAGTTAGTAGCCACATAATTAATTAAATGGTAATTAAATGCATAGAGATTTAAAACCATTTATTAACTGTCCGTTCAGTCAAATGCCCGTTGAAAGTTGAGTTGTAAAAATCAATTGTGTAGTCAAAATCAATTAGTGAAGAAGACCCATGCCCAAAAAAAGAAACCAATCTTCATGTATCACTTTTCTCACAGTACAATGCCAATATAACCATACAAGGATCTCCATCTTTCTACTTCGCGAGTGATAACTTTTCTCACTAGTGAAAAAAGGCAACCACATCACCATATATAAAATCACAGTGCAATTCATGCAATGCTTTGTCTCAAATGTCTTGCAATGAGTAATATCCTTGCAGAATTGTTGACGGCATATAGAAGACTTGGGAACTTTTGGAACTTTAAGACCCCGTGAACAGCTACTATCGTTATATTAGAATTATTTTAGTTTGCTTTTTCTTTTTGGTAGAATTTTAGTCAGCTTTTAATCTACATGTAGCAACTCATTTTCTCCTCCCAAGATTGACATTCCTTCGTGCAGGCTCAAAAAAAATAAAAATAAAAATAAAAATAAAAAAAAAATAAAAAAATAAAAAAAAATTCCATACACTAGAAAAATGACTTGCTCTCTATTCTTTTTACAAGTTCCGTGTTTAGCCTATCTATGCACCCCACACAATAGAAATTACAGGTTCTGTTTTCTTCATTACACCCCATTCATTTACGAGCCTGGATGCCAATCATGGAGTAGGGGTCGCCCAAACGTGGCCAATTGTCTTTCTAATAAAAGTTTAATAAATTAGGTAGTAACAATATGAAATAAACTTATCGAAAGCAAAATTGAATTTACTTTAGGATTTCTGAAATTTGAATTTATTTGAGAGAAGCAATCTCACCCCCTGAAAAACGTAGATTTCTACCTTAATACAGGCAGAGGTCCCAATAATTTGATCTTTATCGGATATCAATTAATCACAAGTGATTAAACAAATAATTAACCCTAATCCAGTTTAAACACAAAAACCACAAAGAGAAGAATGCAGGATTTTTTACGTGGAAAACCCTGCTCGGGAAAAATCATGGGCCTTATCGTCCAGGCCAACAGACAACCAAACACTATTTAAATAAAAGTTACAAGATATACTCACAACCCTTTCCTAGTTGTTGACTCAACCTAAGGACTGCGCGATCTTGCCGATTACACGCCGTCCACCTTCACCAATGCTAGAAACCAACACCTTGAAAGCCTTTTCAAGATGTCTCTATATCAGAAGAATAGAACGAAACATGAATCCAAAGCTTGAAAACTTCAGTACATCAGATGATAGCCTTGGGAAGAATGAATCTCTCAAATTCTCTCTTAGAAATTTCTTAATAGGAGAGGTGCCTTTGAATAGAGAGATAAAGGTTTTTATAGCCCTTAATTCGTGCCTCAGTTCATGTAAAATAAGTAGGATTGAAAGAAGTAAGTTGGAGGCAATTTGAACACTGTTCTGGGTAAGTTTCCAATTTGGCGCCCAGGTCCGTTCGAGTGAACAGGAAGTTCGCTCGTGCGAACTGCTCCCTGTTTGAAATCTTTCAGCACAGGGACTCCATGTGTCGAGCGAGCTTATGGTGGGTCGAACGATCAAAGTTCTGTGAGGGGTTCGCTCGAGCGATCATTAGGTTCGCTCGAGCGAACTGCATTCTATCTTCAGATTTGCGATCCAGAAGCTTGATGGCTCGAGCAGACTGATTGATGGGTCGAGCGAACATACCTCTGTGAAGGGTTCGCTCGAGCGAATGGAGGTTCGCTCGAGTGACCTCTTGTCAGTTCCAGAAACTGAAGAACTCCTTCAAACTGATTTCTTTAAAAATGGACAGTCCTTTTTTAAGAAAAATACAAGATTAAAGAATCTCGGTTTTGTCCAATACCCAATGAATTTGCCAACATAAAAACCTTACACGCCCTCAAAAGGTAAGATGTGCTTATCTTGTTATGATTCCATTACAACAATACACAAGCAATCTTCCTACACAAATGGAAAATTTACCTTCCTCAAAGTTTTTGGAAAAGGGATGATTTTTCTAAGCTAATCAAAACTCTTATTAAGTCCCATTTGATTTTGTGATTAATCCCACTGAGGAAAACATCAATCTGTTTGTTGGGCCATGATCACAAGACATCTATTGGGTTGAAAATAGTGTTCATGAGAAATACAAAATCAAGGTGATATAAATAGCAGATGAGACCACATGGAATTCCACACTATCATCATCTCAAGGTGTGAGATACTGAGATCTCTGTTTGATGAGATCCTCCACCGTAGAACATCTTTTAGCAACGTACGTACCTATTCTCTCGATATCATGGCAAAAAAAGGGAGGGCCCTCTCCATGACATCAAACCAAGTGAAAATGCAGAGCAGATGCCTCCTCCATCATCTTGCATTGGTGGCGACATGATCTTTGTTTTTTTATGGAAATTCATTTGGGAGATTCTTTTAAAAATAATATCTACAATCCTTTTGGAATGCAGTTTCTAATTTTATTAGAGAAGCTAGAACTTCCATTCCTAAATGAGCATTCAAATATGTCAGCGTCATGAATTAAACAAAGAAAAGAAATCCACAGTAGAAAGTAACTTACCGTGTTGTTCAATCAATCCCTAGCTAACATAATCTGCATTATAGAAAAAGAATTAAATTGAATTAAGAAAACACGCAAATTCAAGGGAAAAAACTCATCTTATCCATCTCTTATATGGAAGAGAAGAACCAGAAGGATCTCAACTGCGGCCTTCTGCTATATTGCTAACCCTTGCGCCACCCTGTTCTGGGCATAACTGGTGTGGCTCTGCATGGCTTAAGTGTTAGGTGGAATAAGTCTTTTGAACAAGTCATATTCAATTTTTCTCCACTCTCTCAATAGTTACTTTTATTGTTGCTTATGGCTAGCTTTTAGGAAGTGGGTTATCCACTTTCTTTTGTAACCGTTGTATGATGATACCTATAAATAAGTAGGCACCAGTCAATAAAATTATCTGCAATTTATGAAGTAATCTGGGAGGTTTGGTTTCCCTCGAAGAAAACCAGTCACAGTCCACTTTTATTTATAACTTCCATCAATACTTTCTCCACTCTTAAAAAAACCTTATCCAAAATAGCTAGGGGTAGGAAAGGTCGGGGTCAAGGAACCCATTTCCTATCTAAAGAAAGCTTAGACAGAGAGCCTCAAACCTTTGAGGAGGCACACAACAACTTGGTATCAGAGACGGATATGGTGGATCAGAGGGTTAATAAACTTGAAGCGGAAGTAAATGCATTGTCATCCGGCCAAGAAAGAATCCTTAAGGAGATGAAGGAGATGTTCTCTGTGATGAATACACGATTTGACAAGCTTGTGGTCAGCCGAGGGTATGATCATGATGAGCATTCAGTCAATCGCAATGGGCGTAGCGGAGGAGGAGGTCCATCACACACTTTTGCTCCTAAGCTCGCCAAACTGGATTTTCCCCGTTTCAATGGGAGTGATGACCCAACTAGCTGGATTTACCGGGCTGAGCAGTTCTTTGAATTTCTACTCACCCCACCTACTGAACGGGTACCTTTGGCAGCTTATCATCTGGAGGGAGAAGCCCAACTATGGTATCAACTACTCAAAGAAGAAGAAGAGCATATCACTTGGGAAAAACTAAAGGAAGGTCTACATCTTTGGTATGTCCCACAAACTATGAAGATTTCTTTGGAGACCTAACCAAGCTTAGGCAAACTGGATCTGTTCGTGAGTATCAAAGTCAGTTTGAGAGGTTGCTGAGCCGCGCAGGAAAAATGATGCAAACACAACAGGTGGCCTGTTTCGTCAGCGGGCTCAAAGAAACTATCTGTGCTGACATCCAGGCATTGCGACCCACGTCTCTTTCAGCCGAGGTTGGTTTAGCCTGCTTGTATGAAGCTACGTTTCATACCCAGCGTCGAGCTCAGCCACCAACGCCAACTCGTGCCTCTTGGGCTCCAACACCGAGCCCGACTCCGTCACGTGCTCCAGCCATCAAGAAGCTCTCACCGGCCGAACTTCAAGAAAGACGAAGCAAGGGTCTTTGCTTCAACTGTAGTGAGAAATTCAGTCCAGCTCATAGGTGCCAAAAACTTTTTCTAATTGAAGGATGTTGGCCAGAAGCTGAAAAACTAGAAGCATCTCACGAGGACGCCCAGGATGATGGGTAGATGAAGAACGGCATGATGGCACTCCTGCCATTTCATTGCATGCAAGTGCAGGGACACCCGCACCTCAAAACATGTGGATCAAGGGGACTTTGGGCCATCAAACTGTCACTATCTTAATTGACTCAGGTAGCACACAACTTTTTAAATGAAAAATTAGCTACTAGAGTGGGGTTAAGGCCCAATCAAGGAAAACAATTTGAAGTTATGGTGGCTAGTGGGGAGAAGTTAGCTGGTCTTAGCAAATGCTTAGATGTGCCCATAATTCTCCAAGGCCCCCCCACTCCATGTTGATTTTTATCTTTTGCCGTTGGAGGGGTATCAAGTGGTCTTAGGGGCCCTGTGCTTCGGACACTTGGACCCATTATTTGGGATTTCTCTAAGTTATTGATGAAGTTCAAAATTGATGGGCACCAAGTGAAATTGCATGGCTTATCTCCACCCGTTGACAAGTATGCTGACATTGGCAACATGGCCGGAGGTTCCAAAACTCCAACCAAGCTCATTAATTGAAAATCCCAAATTACAACAGATTTTTCAACATTACCATGATGTATTTGCGGAGCCCCAGCGCTCACCCCCACCACGCACACATGACCACCGGATACCATTGATCCAGGGTGGTGGCCCAGTTTGTGTGCGGCTTTATCGCTACCCTCATTTCCAAAAATCTGAGATTGAGAGGTTGGTTTCTGAGATGCTTACTTCAGGAGTGATTCGGCCAAGTAATAGCCCATATTCTTCACCTGTCTTATTGGTTAAAAAGCACGATGGTTCTTGGAGGTTATGTATCGATTATAGAGCACTCAATCGAATTACCATCAAAGATAAATCTCCAATCCCAATTATTGATGAATTGCTTGATGAATTATATGGGTCACAATACTTCTCCAAGCTAGACCTACGATCGGGTTATCATCAAATCAGAGTTCATCCAGATGATATTTCCAAGACGACTTTTCGCACTCATGAAGGGCATTATGAATTTCTTGTGATGCCATTTGGTCTTACAAATGTGCCGTCAACTTTCCAATCTCTCATGAATGACATCTTCAAGCCATATCTATAAGTTCATTTTGGTCTTTTTGACGACATTTTGATTTATAGTCGTACTTGGAAAGACCATCTGGACCATGTCAGAATTGCATTATCTACTTTAAGGGCCACAAATTATTTGTCAAACTTGAAAAATGCCAATTTGGCCAAACCCAGGTAAATTATCTGGGTCATATAATTTCCAAAGGAGTAGCAGCCATGGAACCTGACAAAGTTTTAGCAGTGCTTGATTGGGTCAAACCCACCACCCTCAAGGCCTTGCGAGGTTTCCTTGGGTTAACTGGATACTACCGGAAGTTTATTAAAGGGTATGAAAAGGTGGCTGAACCATTAACCGCAATGTTTAGAAAAGATTCTTTTGTTTGGCCACCTAAAGCAGAAACAACTTTTGAACAACTTAAACAAGCCATTACTCAAACACTAGTTTTTGTGCTCCCTGATTTTTCCAAAATTTTTGTGGTTGAATGTGATGCTTCAGGAGGAGGTATTGGGGATGTGCTAATGCAAGACAGCCGCCCAATTGCATTTTTTTAGCCATGTATTACAAGGAAAAAAATCTCACCTTGTCCACTTACGAGAAGGAAATTTTTGCATTAGTTGTGGCAAAATAGAAATGGCGCCCATATCTTCTAGGGAGAAGGTTTATAGTCCGCACGGATCACCAAAGTCTGAAATACCTTTGGGATCAACAGATCACCACGGCAGCTCAGCACGGATGGCTTATAAAATTAATGGGGAATGACTTTCCAATTGAATACAAAAGGGGCTGTGAGAATAAAACAGCTGATGCCTTATCCAGACGAGATGAAATTGGTGAACTTTCAGCCTTTTCCCAACCTGTGCCAAGGTGGCTGGACCCAATTAAGGAAGAAGTCCACACAAACTCCCAACTTCAGCGACTAGTTCAATTGTGGGAAAAGGGTGAAGCTGTGGGACCATGGGACTGCAAGGATGGGGTTTTATTTTTAAGGGGCGGATATACATGAGGGAAGATTCTCCTTTGATTCCCACCATCATATCAAAAATTTATGGAAGTACTCATGAGGGATACCACAAGACCATGCACCGCATTCGATCCATTTTTTATTAGAAGGGTATGCGGTCCCATATCAGACAGTTTATAAGGCAATGTGACACATGCCAAAGGCACAAATCAGAACACCTTACTCCATCTGGACTTCTCCAACCCCTACCAGTACCTACTCAAATTTGGGCTGACATTTCCATAGATTTTATAGATGGGCTGCCCAACTCAAAAGGCAAAACTACAATTTATGTTGTGGTTGATAGGTTATCCAAATACTCCTATTTTATACCTATCGCCCATCCTTACATAGCAGTTAGTGTGGCCCAAGTATTTTTTGATCAAATTTTCAAGCTTCATGGAATGCCCCAATCAATAGTTTGTGACCGGGATCCAACTTTCACCAGCATCTTTTGGAAAGAGATTTTTCGCTTGAATGGTACTAGTTTCAATTTTAGCTCATCCTATCATCCTCAAACGGATGGACAGACTCAGGTAACTAATCGGACAATTGAAATGTATTTGTTGTGCTTTTCAAGTGATAGACCTAAGGAGTGGGCACAGTGGATCCCATGGGCTGAGTTTTGCTACAATACAAGTATGCATTCTGCCACAAGGGAATGTCCATTTGAAATTGTTTACGGTCGACCTCCCCCAACTCTTCTATCGTATGTACCTGGAACAACCCAAGTGGATGTAGTGGATAAAGCCTTAAGGACCGAGACCAGGTTATTGTTGAATTGCGGGAACGTCTACAAAAATCACAGTCCCGAATGAAAAAGGCATATGACTTGAGCCGAAAAGACAGAGAGTTTGCAGTAGGGGATTGGGTCTATTTGAGGCTCCAACCCTATCGCCAAACCTCTCTTTTGTGGCGCAAAAATCTTAAATTATCACCCAAATTCTATGGCCCATTCCAGATCACCCATCGCATCGGTGCAGTGGCATATAAACTCGACCTCCCAGTCGGTTCGCGAATTCACCCAGTCTTCCATGTTTCTGCTCTAAAGCAACAAGTTGGATCGAAGATTGCAATTGAGTCCTCTCTGCCCGATGTCTGTGCGGCTGATGCCACTCTCTGTCCTTTTCTGCGGGCCATTTTGGACCGTTGAACAAGGCAGGGTCCCTCTGAAGTGTTGGTTCATTGGGAGGGTATGTCTCCTGCTGAAGCTACTTGGGAAGATATCAACCAGATACAGAACCGTTTTGCAAAATATACCCTTAAGGACAAGGGTAAAATTACAGGGGGGGAGCTGCATGTTGTGGGCATAACTGGTGCGGCTCTGCATGGCTTAGGTGTTGGTGGAATAAGTCTTTTGAACAAGTCATATTCATTTTTTCTCCACTCTCTCAGTAGTTGCTTTTATTGTTGCTTATTGCTAGTTTTTAGGAAGTAGGTTATCCACTTTCTTTTGTAACCATTGTATGATGATGCCTATAAATAAGTAGGCACCAGTCAATAAAATTATCTGCAATTTATGAAGTAATATGGGAGGTTTGGTTTCCCTCAAAGAAAACTAGTCACAGTCCACTTTTATTTATAACTTCCATTAATACTTTCTCCACTCTTAAAAAAACCTTATCCAAAATAGCTAGGGGCAGGAAAGGTTGGGGTCAAGGAACCCATTTCCTATATGAAGAAAGCTTAGACAGAGAGCCTCCAACCTTTGAAGAGGCACACAACACACCCTTTCCATGCTAATCAACAAAGTTACATTAGATTGGAGATAAATATAATTAGTCAGTAACCCATTTCCTCGTTTCCGGTCTCTCCACATTCTCAGCAAAAGGAGAAGTCTTTCAGTTATAATTTATAAAGAAAAACAGAAGATATGCAACGGATGGATAATTAGCAAAGGCTTTGAATTGAATTGACTGCCCATTAATCTATTTGGGAAACGGTTGATAATTAATTTGGTAGTGGAAAGAGTTTTAAACAAAGAGCATCTTCGGTAAGTATAGAGGCCTTAACATGGAGAGACCGATGGAACTTGGAGAGAGAAATGTAAGTGGCCGGCAGTGGAAGTGCAAGAGTTTTTGGAGGGGTCAAAACAAATTGGCCATGGTCAAAATCAATTAAGAATCACTTAGAAATTGCCAATGGGAAACAGTACCTTTCATATATTATTATTATGAAAGGCAAAAAAGGCACGGAGAAGATGCATTCACACGGAGAAGTCATGAAAATGAGGAACGTGGGGAGGATGCCGTTACAAAGCATTTTCTCCACAGACCGTTTCAGTTAAAAAATGGGGCTCCATAATCATTTCAATTATAGAGCTAGATAACCCATTTCAGTTACAAAATACTTCTCTTATCATTAAAGAGAAAGTCAAGACAAAAAGGCATGTCAAAATCGAATTAGAAATTAGCATCCAAAATCGAATTCGAGATCAGTCGCTTTCATATATATAAATTATATTATATATAATTGGTGATGGATGAGCAAATTGAAATTTGTAATCCATTGAAAATACTTATATACTATATCATAGTTCAAATGGTGAACAATATCGTTCCATTAAAAACTCAATTTTGAGTCTACTAGTGGTAGATAAAGGAGATATAAATGTATCACCTGAAAGGGTATATATCCACGGAAGGTAGCCTTGCAAGTTATTGTAATCAAAATTAAAATAGGAAGCGCGTGGGAGACACTCGGGATCCAGATTGTCGGCATCGCTGCACATGACATGAATAGTAAAAAACCAAATTAATTAGCATATATTTAGCTATTTGAGAGACAGGAGCTCCATAAAGTCCCAGGCCCCTAACTTAACCAATTTGCAAGAGATGGGAACTTGACCTCACCTCTCTCCTGCTCCTGACAACAGCTATTAGGGAAGATCTCACCGTGATCCGTGAACATATGAACTCACTGCTCAAAAGGAAGATAAGAGAGGATAAAAACTCATATGGGAGATTGCACCAATGAAATGGATTTTTTTACAGAAATTCAATGATGATAATTTATTCCAAACTTCCATTTAAATATAGGATTGGACTTTAACAAATACGAAAAAGAAAACACAACAATGCATGACTGATACATGACTCCTACAATTACTCCAAAAGACTTGCTGCCACTAATACCTACAGTTTCAACAACTTCCCTACATGGAGAACCTCTTACTCATTCAAACTACTAAAGAAATAATATCTACTTCTCATGTGGAACCACCAATAGATCATGACGCACTTTGGCACGTGACCTACTAAGGAAATACTCGTATCAACTCCACAGAAGAATACACCGCTACACATTGCAGTTGAATTCGGCCGTCAAAATATTGTGAGGAAGATGATCCAACTCTGCCCGTCCCTCATCTCTCAGCCCAACTCTAAAGGCGACACTCCACTTCATGTGGCAGCCAAGGCTAGCTGTCTTTACATTACAAAGCTTCTTACACCCACTTTAAATTTAAATTTGACGGAAGGAAACCCTGCTTTGGAGGAAGGAAACCCCGCTTTGTAAGGTAGTAATCCAATCCATGAGGCACTAAAGAAAAGCCACGAAAAAGTGGCACTGCATTTGTTGGCATTTGAAGAGAGACATCATGAGCTAGCACGTGAGGTGAATATGGCTGGAGAGAGGTTGCTTTACTTGGCTGGTGGGGCTCGGTTAAAAAAAGTTGTGCAAAAAATAATAGACGGAGTTGATTACAACACTCAAGGACCGAATGATCAGAATCCTTTGCATATCACGGTAATTAAAGGTCGATTAGGTACGTTTCTCCATCACAGTTAATGGTGTTCTTGTAGGAGTGGCAATATAAGGGGTTCATTTAGATGTGAATGATTGCGTATTGTTGTCCCACCGGGGGTTAGATAGATCCCAAGTTTTTGCACTAGGGTAAATATTAAGTTCAATCCAACATTTATTATAGATTAAATAAATCACAGATTTAGATGAGCATATGCTAATTCATGGATTCAACAGATCATCGGTAACAAGGGGAAGCGGATTGATTATAGATTATATTGTTACCTCTTCATGGACTTAAAAAGGGGAAGTTATTTCAGCTCCTTTTATATCCGACTTGTATGTTTGTTAATCATAGGGGAATGTCGAAAGCTCTCATTGTGAGTTTATTTGGAAGAAAAAAAAATAGTTTATTGTTGTTGATTTAAGAGGTTAAAACCTCATAGGGTTGTATTCACGCCTTTTGTAAGTGTAGGCCATTCTGTGGCCCCTAAAGAATCAATCCAAAAATGTGTCACATGGGAGATTTTGATGGCTTGATGGCCCTACCAAAAAGAAGAGAGGTTTAGGACTTAGCATATTCAAACAAAAAGAAGGTGATCACCCATATATGTGAATATTTGTTTGATCTAAGGCAACAAAATGGCCACTTAGAAGAGCTTAATTCTTGATTTTCACTCTTAGAATTTATGGCTTTATATCAAATTTAGTTGGAAAAATTTAGTGGACCTCCTTTCTTCTGGACGTCTATTTTCCAAAATTTAAGAATTTGATTATCCAAAAGTTCTTCCTTTTTAGCATTGATAGTGTTTTTCTTTTATTTTTACATTTCAATCAAATTATATATGTGATATGTGGGGCCTTCTTCAATATATGTATCCTCCACCAGTCTCAACAAACCCAAATTGAAAAATCATAGCTTTTTTTCTATGTTAGACTTTCTGCTTTTTATTATTTACTACCACTTCGACGCATTTCTTTTGTTTTCTTTTGGGACTTTTTATAACCTATTTTTAACTTATCTTAATAGGTATTAGAATTTTCACTTTATCTAATGTTCAACTTTCTAAACTTGTACTTATCTTAGTTTTCTATTTGTAATTTTATTTACTTTACCATTTAAAATTTCCTCACCTATAAGACTTTGACCTCCTTTTCTAACTCATTTTTAAATATTTTTATTGTTTCTTTAAAAGTTTATAAAATCATAAACATTTAATGAATGAGTTGACAAATGCTTTTCTTTTTTCTAAGAATCAATTTTAAAAAGTGGGATGCGCTCCAACTTTTTAAAGTGCATGCATTGAGCCCCACGTTGATGAATTCAACATACCAACATACCCTTATATTGGCACTCATGAACAATTTACTCCAAAGAGAGTGCTTCATACATAAAAACAGGAATTGAACATGCATTTCAGATTTGAGTAATCCAACAATTGTTAGATTCATCATGAAAAATAAGATTTATATTTATTGGAACTGACCATGATTTCATTATTAGATTCATCCTTTATTTAAATATAGAGGACTTAACAATTAAAATCCCCTCAAATCCCGTAAGGACAATAAGGGGGTCACCTGCCACAATTTATGTATTTATTATTTCTTGAAACTTTTTGCCCCGAACGGCGATCTACTAGCAGTTCAACAAAGAGGAATGATAATATGACCTTTTATCACAGTCAGAATTCTCAATTCTTTCACACTTCTTTTCTCTTTCAATGAACTATAATCCATACATGCAACATCATATTCTTATAAATAAAGAAAAGATATGAAAATTCTTATTGGGCTTAAAACCAAGCTACCTAATCCCTAATCCCACATAATCCTAAATTGTATTTTTTTTTTCGGAAATATGCCTTTTAACTGCTCTAAAAGACTTAAGATATGAGATATTATTCATTTTTTTTTAAAAAAGGTTTCGTATTGGGGTTTACCTAGATACAAACTTGACAAGGCTGGGGTTCAACCAATCTGAATGGGCCTCAGTTGCATCTTTAAAGTCTTTTACTCAATGCCCAATTAGAGAATTGGACATAATTCCTCCACTCTCTACTTATTTTAGATTAAAATTTGTAACAAAGTTTATGGGGTCACATTGGCCTAGCAATACAAGATCTAGAGAGTCTTCATTTGCAATAATCCACAAAAGTTTAGAATATTGGATGTTGATTTAAAGATATGTTAAAAAAGAAACTTTACTCATCATGCATTTAATTTATGGCTTTAAATAGGAGAACCTGTAACATTCATTTGAATTATTATTTTGGTAATGATTATAGATCCCAAGCCCTCTTGTGTATGGTAGCTTAGTAGTTGGTCTCATAGACTCTAGCTTGTGTCCATGTTTAAAAAAGGTAGTAGAGAGATTCAGTTGCAGAAGGTATAGAATGTCTAGATCCTAGACTCCTTTAATCCAAGGTTGAGAAACTCCCCGAGTTGACTCTTAACCCTCGAGAGTCATCTCGTTTTGACAAAGGATCGAGTAAAATGCAAGGGAGACAAGGCCAAGGTACCCCATTTTAGTAAATTGTTTGCATTCTAAACCATTTGATAGGTAGAATTGATTTTAAACAATTAATGTATATTTTAAGCGATTGTGCATGAGGTTTGGACTCATCAATTTATAAATTATGACTGATTTGTAATTTAGATTTTATATTTGATCTTTTACATTTAATATTTGGATTAACAAATTATGTAATAAGCAATATTTTTTCTTTATTTTTACTTATTAAAGATTTTTTTTCTTGCATATATAAATTTATTAACTTGAATTGGTTATCAAAAATGCATGTCAATTAATACATATTCATAATTTATAAGTATTTGATTTATTTTTTAAATCTTTTTAAATTAATTATTTTTTAAAATATCACTCTCTCAAGACTCCACGTTCACCATATTCCAGTCACCTGTTTTTACATTGGATGAGTCAAATCCAAATCAAAGGTTTTTCAACCTTGCTTTGTCTCACTATTTTCATGTGGCATCTCAAGATTAGCCTTACGCAGATAGTCAACATCTTGTCTAACGCCTAAAAAGAAGACTTGCTGAAATATAAACACCTTTTACCTTTCATGTTGGCAGTCACTTTTACGTTCTTAAAGTGGATGGTAATGATCAACATCAAGTGTGTCGTTTCTTTTTAATAATATTTTTTTAAATGACCAATCCTCTTGACACGATGAACACGGGTTAATATTGAAAAGTAGGGCCCACGTTGGGGATAATGGTGAAGTCACTCAAAAAAAAAAAAAAAAAAAAATCCAATTTTCTCTGAATGAATGACAAGAGTTGTAGAGATTTTGCTGCATAAAGAGAGTAATTTGAACCCACAAGTAGATGGCTTTGGAAATAAAGTGTTACACTATGCATCATAGGTTACCGTAGGCTTTGGAGTCAAGAAGATGATCAGATAAGCTATGCTAGAAGCCAACCCATCTCTAGCTTATGTACCCAACAGAAATGATGATTATCCTCTTTTCATCGCCATTAAAAATGATTTCGAGGATGCCGCTAACATTGTACTTGATTGCTGCCCTGACTCTACCGAGCTCGTCAGCCAAAAAGAACAAAATGCACTTCAGCTTGCTGTGATGGAGAACTTGTCCTTCCTTGGGGAGCTAACACATAGGTTGGAGTTTAAGATGCTGATTAAAGAACCTGACAACGATGGGAACACGCCAATGCATCTGTCCACTCTTTCCAATCAAGATGACATGGTGGAGCTTTTGCTTCGTCACGCCCCCTGACTTGACAATGAGCAACAAACAAGGCCTTACAGCTATGGATATTTGTGGATACACGAAAACAGAGGTATCGTTTTTTATTATTATTATTATTAAGTTAAAATAGAGGGATTGGTTAGTAGCACTGGGTCTGGTAGTAGTAGAGAGGTCGGAAAGAGTGAAATTTTATTGCCAGGCTCAGGCCTATGAAAGGGGATTGAGTAGTGCTACTTGGACAAACTTTTTAGCTAGAATTTTGGACAAACCCTATGATATGCCTTGAATATCATAGGGGATATTCAAGGCATATCATAGGGTTTGTCCAAAATTATAGCCAAAAGGTTTGTCCAAGTAGACTTTTTGAGGGGGATTTTCTCATGCAGGACAACTCATTTATGAAGTGAAATACCGAAATTAGCCATCCGTCGTACAAAAGGACATATATTTTGAGCAGTAGTTTCAAATAGATAATTATATTTTTTATGCAAAACAAGTAATGATGATTTGACTAGTTCTTTTTTTATTTGGACATGACATTTTATTTTGTTTTCTAAATGCAGATGATTGACGTAGGTATTTTTTATGCAAAACAATTAATGATGATTTGACTAGTTCTTTTTTTATTTGGACATGACGTTTTATTTTGTTTTATTTATAACGTTTTTTGAATTTTTTTTAGATTTTTTTATTTTTTTTAATTCTGTTTTACTTATTACATTTTTATTTGATTATTATTATTTGATTATTATTTTTTTATTTGATTTTATTATTATTTTTACATTAATATTTTTTGACATGACACTTATAAATAATATTTTTTATTATTAATTTTTGATTGGACATTTTAAATTTTATTTTTGTCACTTTATTTTGTTTGATTATTATTACTTGGAATGACACTTATATTTCCTAAATTATAATTATCTATTGACTAAAAAATTTAATCAATTATTATTTCAAATAAATTATAATTAATAATGAAAAAAAAAAGAGAAAAATATCCCTTAAAAAGAAATTAAAATAAATACCTAAAAAAATAAAAATAATGATAAAACGCTTATTTTGATTCCGAAACGATAGAATTTGGCCAAAAACCAACATGCATCATCACACAGTGTGCAATGAGTTAAATTTATTTCGACCTTTTCCATCAAACTAGAGGATTCGCAAAAATTTCAGAGAACGTCAGTTCTCTGACGTGTGAATAATAATTTATATATTCCTGACACATGTAAGACCATTTTCAAGTTAATAATAATTACTATATTCATGACATAATTTGCAAGACAATTTTTCATAGAAATAATTAAGAGATTCCCGACCTTTGAATTTTTCATACACATAATGAGTACATTCCTGACACTTTGTAAATTTTGTTTGAAATAGCTAGTGGATTCTTGACATTTGCAATTTTTCAATGAAATAATAAGTCGATTCCTGACCTATGTAGTTATTCATAGAAATAATTAGTGGATTTCTAACCTTGGTTCACATGCAATGTTCTTAACCTTTTTTGTAGTAACCTATCTTGATCACATACTCTATAAATACTACTTCTTTGGACGAAATCTTCCCAAAAATTATTTAATCTCTTCTCAACTTCTCTAATCTACATTTCTAGTTTTCTCAATTCTCTTATCCCTTCGGATACTATTCGGTATTATGGACGAACGTATTAAATTATGGCGCAAAGATTTACGCATGTCAAGTTATTCAACTGAGGTAAATTTTGTTTAATATAATATTAACTAATTGTTGACTAAATACGCACTAATTTTGCTAGTTAATGTGAAACAAGATGACCAATGCGAAGTGATTACAGCAGCATCAGAAAATTTTCAAGCTCAAACTGATTATACGGAGCAGTTTACAACTAATATGGTATAATTAAATTTTTTATTTCTCAGTCATTTAAATCTGAATAAATACTAATTACTTTTTTCACTATTAGGTATTTAAATGTCGTGAAGAATTAATTCAATGGGCACGAGCAGTTGGGCGTGCGGTTGGATTTGTTTTGACGATTGCAAGTTCGAATCTAGGTGAATTTGGTCAGAAGCCTTACTTGCTTACGCAATGTGAGCGAAGTGGACATTACCGGTCGATAAAGATTTCGTCGAAGAAGACTGGTACTAGAAAATGCAATTGTCCATTTCGTTTGAAAGGCATTAAATTGGAAGTCGGGAATGATTGGGTATCAATAGTCGTTTGCGGGATCCATAATCACCCTGTTGCGTATTACATGGAAGGTCATTCGTACGCTGGCAGATTATCAGAGGATGAAATAGGCATTATGATTGATTTGTCCAAAAAATTTGCGAAGCCACGTGACATACTATCCACATTAAAGGCGAGAGATCCACTCAATGTGTCAACCATGAAGACCATTTACAATGCTCGTCAAAAACATCGAGTGGCAGAAACTACAGGGAGGTCTCAGATGCAACAATTAATGTTTAATCTCAATAAGCATGATTACATTTCGTGGCATAGAATTCATAGTGAGTCAAACGAGCTTCAAGATTTATTTTTTTCTCATCCTCATTCACTTGATTTGTTACGTGTTTTTCCTCACATACTTCTTATGGACACGACGTACAAGACTAACTGTTTCAACATGCCACTTTTTGAAATAGTCAGTGTTACATCAACAGAGTTGACCTTTTCTGTTGCATTTGTATTCATCCAGCTCGAGAAAGAGGAAAATTTTGCATGGGCATTAAGTTGTTTGCGTTTTACTATGGACGGGTGTTCATTATCACGAGTGGTGTTGACTGATAGAGATTTAGCATTAATGGATGTTGTGGATCGCGTTTTCCCCGAGTCAACCTCTTTGTTGTGCAAATGGCATATTGGGAGGAATGTATTAACAAATTGTAAGAAGTTATTCGAAGAAAAGCATGCATGGGAGAGTTTTTACTCCAAGTGGTTTTATCTAGTAGACTCCTAAAGAGTATTCTAAGAGGTTGCTGACTATTGAGCAATCATTTCGCAGATATTCTAAAGCACTCAATTACATCAAAACGATATGGCTAAATAAATATAAGGAGAAATTTGTGGAAGCCTGGACCAACAGATCAATGCATTGCGGTAACAGGACGACGAATCGAGCTGAAAGTCAACATGCAAGGTTGAAAAGGCATTTATGTAATTCAATGGGCAATTTTGAGTCCGTATGGTCACACGTTCATAATCTATTGGAGGCGCAATCCACATCCATTAAAGCATCGTTGGAACGAATTGTCAATCTTGTGCAGCATGATTTCAGGCACTCATTGTACTACAAACTGAGAGGTTTTGCTTTTTGTTCTGCAATGTATCGCATTTTAGAAGAAACAAAACGTTCTCATATTGTTGGGGATGATCTTTTGTGGTTGTCAAATCCGATTAAGTCACGGTTTGCCATGTGCACATGAAATCTATATATATATATCTCGGAGGGTCGTCCAATTCCACTATCTTCTATTGATTTATTCTGGAGGAAGCCGGACTTCATGCCTACCACTAGAGTTGAGGATGATGATTTAAACTGCAATGTTAAGTTAGAATTGTTGGCCGACCAATTCAAAAAAAAGCCTCGGTCAGGTAAACTTCGGTGGTTACAAAAATTACATGAAATTATTAATCCTTCAACCACTTTACTTGTAGAGCCAGAGGTGAAGAAGCAAGGTCGTGGACGACCTACTTCAAAGAAAAAAGATATTACATCGACTCGAAGAGATCCATCAGGATTTGAATATATTGAGGCTAATCATTCATTTTTTGTACCGAGCAGGCATAGTTTTCCATCATCTTATATTCCCCCAGCACCACAACCTTGAAGATTTTCTACTGATATGCTGCTGGAGTTTGGTCAACATAAGTGCAGTGACCAGTTTCCTACTATTATGCATCCTAACTTTGGCCAGCATAGTTATGTGGACCAGTTGCATACAGATTTGCATACAGACCTTGGCTCATGTAGTTACGTTGACCAATTTCCTGTTGAATTGTACCCAGATTTTGGCTCACATAGTTACGTTGACCAATTTTCTATTGATTTTTTCAGAGTATGGCTCACATAGTTACGTCCACTAGTTTCCACCTCATTTGCATCTGTATATTACATCTGTGACCGCTGTCATTGCTAATGGAAATTGCGGGTTTTGTAGCGTCGCTATGGCATTACGTATGGATGAAGGTCAAAATGCATGGGCTATTGTAAGGTATGGTATGCTAACTGAGCTGAACAACAATGTTGATGAGCATGCATCCTTGTATGGAAGTTACAAAAGGCTTTCGCATATAAGAGAAGCGCCGACATTTTTTGAGACAGATAAGGCTGCACCATTGCTTCATTGGATGAATTTGCCGAACATGGGTCACTTGATTGAGTCGTGGTATAATGTGGTTTTCATTTTAATTAGTGAATAATGGAGAATGACGTTTCTTCCTCTACGGTCTGCACCACCAACACGACACGAACAACATGTAATTTGCAATGGACATGTCAATCAGAACCACTTTGTGGAGGTATCCTTGGTTCCCAATCCTCCAATGCCCCCTATCATGATCCAATGGGGTGTATACAGACATCAATGTGCAGCACAATGGGCTTTAATTTATGAACAAAACTTTGAAGACTACAAGTGGATATGGAATTCATCTACTGTATCCCAACCTAATGTACACTTGGATTCTAATTAGTATTGTTTGAAGACTATTTTGTAGTTGATTCTAATTAATATTGTTCAAAGCCAATCTAGACCATCCATTCTATGTTTTTCTGTTATCTGTTATTTGTTTTGTTTTGTTTTGTATTTTTTTTCACTTAGTTATTTTGATTGTGTTTGATTTAGTAATTTTTCGTTTTTCGTTATAATTTATTGTTATCTTAACATTATCCATTTAATAATTTTTTAAATCTTTCTTAATCAAAAGATAACCACAAATTATAAGATGTAATCCTAAAACAAGTAATAATAATAAAAGAAAAAAAGAAAAAAATAACTATTTAGACTAAAAAAATAAAAATATATAAGTAATAATAATAAAACAAAAAAAATTACGATTTAGACAAAAAAAATTAAAAAAATATAACTAATGATAATAAAACAAAATAAATAAATAAAATATGATTTAGACAAAAAAATATCAAAAATTATAAGTAATAATAATAAAACAAAAAAAAAAAAGATTTAAACAAAAAAAATCAAAAAATATAAAGTACACAAAAAAATCCAAAAAAGTTTGTCAATCACATCATAAAGTAAACATAATAAAAAAAATTAAACAAAATAAAATTAAAAAATATAAAATTAAAAAAATTTTCCTTCTCCTTCTTCAAATCCCATTAACCGGACCATGACAATAAAAACAATAAAGTAAAAAAAAAATTAATAAAAAAATTAAAAAATATTTGACTAGCCTCCCATTAGATAAGACCTTGACTCACTTGTCCCTTTCAAATGAAAAAGTCAAATCTCCCAGAATTATTCGTACAAAAAAAGAGAAAATGTATTTCAAAAGGCAAATCAAAAATTTCAACTTACAAGCTTTAAAAAACGTGCATCTGCATTTCGCAAAAATGCATGTGTTTAGATGCACCCTAGATGAATTTATTGTCCAGGAAGAGTCAAATCAAAAGAAAAAAAAAAAAAGTGGAGGGAGTTGGGTAGTAAAAAGCACAAAGTGATTTTAAAATGTACTTTTAAAATTCACAAATGGGCCCATATTTTGTAATTAGATAGCCCCAACCAGATGAAGAAATCACCCTAGTCTCATCCCCCTGGTGGAACCCCCATGTGGGCCCCATAGCGAGGTGTGCAATGGATAATGTGTGCATTGATGGTAGATCTGATTCTAATCTCACCAAAATTTGAATCATCAAGAAAGAAGATAGTTATAATGTTAGAGGCGTGTTGTGCTTGATTTAAATGGGCAGCAGAGGATCCATGTATAAAGACGCGTGGGTCCAAACCACATGACTTGGCCTAAAACATTGAATTGAAGGTATATGTGACGAATTCAATGAAGATCACCCGACCGAGGGCACACTCTAATTCCCATTCTAAAATTTTTGAATGGAATTCCACCTGGTTAGAAAACTACAAATCGCAAAAGGATCAACTACGTTAAAATGATCGAAATAGTCTTTAGAATGATCTAAAATTTTGAATTCAGAATGCTTGTCTCAGTTCAACATTTGAAGAATTATGACATCAGAATTAGTTTACACAAATTTGAGAGATTTTGAAATTCTGCCAACAATTTTTTATGTTATTCCTATCAAGTAGACCCTAAACCATTAAATTTCCTTTTTTATGCATATGACAGCATCCCATCCGCGATAGATTTAAAAAATCTGGAGCCGTCCCTAGTCACCACCGATGGCAAGAGCGGGTCCCATCCCTAATAAAAAAAGTGAAGATGAGCCTAGAATTTACTATTTGGGAAGGGGGGAAAATTAATTTTACTTGTTTGTGAGGTAGAGAGACAATTACCATTTTACCCTTATGGGCTGGCTCTAGGCTTGGATGGGCCAAGTCCTACATCCCATCGGTACATCACAATAGCCCGTCTGACACCCAAACTCATAATAAAAATTGTGTTCCTACATTTGAGTACTAAATAGGTGAGGGGTGAAGCATAAAAAGTGGATCTCATGTAGGATTTGATTTTGTTGGGTGACATAGCTGGTTAATCATTTTCGCTAATTATTTGAGGGTCATTTGTAGATCTGTATTTTAGTTTTTTCAATTTTAGCCACATTCATAAAATTACATTTCTTAGAATTCCTACAAATTCAATTTGACGTAAAAAGAAAACATATTGACACAACTTCTTGACTGTTTATCATATTTCTGCACTTTGGTGGACATCGACTCAGAATTCAAGCAAAAAAGAAAAAAAAAAGTGGACTCAGAATATTCAAAACAAAATTTAATGTATTCAGTCTGGAATCATTGCACAGGAATATGATACACAAACTCATAGCCTTTGATGTTGGATTAGAATGCTTTATTAGCTTGTGAGTGGCACCAACAAATAATATACAGCTGGCCATTTTTACTCATACAACTGATAATTTAGTAACGCATTAAAGCAACCAAAAAGGGCATTTCTGTAATTTCTTCAAAATTCCCCTCTTTGCCTCTCATTTTCCCCCCGGTTTTGAGGGGAAAATTTTGGAGTGGGCCCACACTTTTTTTTTACCCCCAAATTCCCCTCCCACACTTTTCCTCCCCCATTCCCAAACACCCTCAATTCATGCATTCCCTCTATTTTCCTCTCTGTTTTTTTTTCTTCCCCTCATTCTACCTCCTTTCTAATCATAGTGTAAAGAATTAGGTCTCCAAGCATTTACTATTGTCACATCACTAGTGGCTACAGTCACTTTCGCTGCTGCTTTTACGGTACCAGGAGGATACAGGCTAGAATGACGGCCCTCATGAAGGCTTACCTGTCTCTATGAGAAACGCAACACTCCTTACTTTTGTGCTTTCAGATATTCTCGCCTTTTCCATGGCCGCCACAGTACTTCTCGTCTATGCCAAAGCCTATTTCGTGGATGCATTCAAGGTTTATTATGCGTTAAAGACATGCTATTATATCTCAGGTGTTGCCATCCTCGCAACTATTACTGGTTTTGTGACTGCTGTATACGTCTTGACATAAAAAGAAAGCTTGTCGCTGGCACGTACATCTTTGGTGTTGGGCTCTGCTGTTCCACTCTTTCTTTTTTGCTTTAGATGGGGTTTAAAAATACGAAAATGGAATTTGTAACTTACACTATGTTTGGGAAGGAGGGAAAATGGGGGAAAGGAAAAAAAAAAAAAAAAAGAGGGGAAAATGGAGGGAACGTGTTAATGGAGGGTATTTGGGAAGGGGGAAGGGAAAGTGGGGGAGGGGAATTTGGGGGGAAAATTTGTGTGGGACCCACTAAAATTTTTTTCTACATGAGGGGAAAATGAGAAGCAAGGAGGGGAGTTTTGCAGAAATGACTAAAATGCCCATTTTGAAATGGTAATCTTTCTACATTCCGTGTTAAGACTAGCGTAGGGTTTACTGTGTCCCATCCCTCTCTTCTTTCATTGTTATTTACCTCCAAACCTATCTTCATCTTTGTCTTCGTCTTCCACGGATTGATCATCATCGTTTATAGGTAGGCCACCTCAGGCATCCCCAATGATCTTACCAACCACAGCAACCCTCCCACGTTAAAACAGAGGGACATTCATTCTTCAGTTTTTTTTTTTTTTTTTTTTTTTTTTTTTTTTTTTTTTTTGAGTGGTAATGCTTTAGGATTAACCACTTACAAATATACAAAGGATCTCTTTGCTGTGCCTTTTGTAAATGACCGTGGTAATAGTTGTTGACTTGGCATTGGTTGGAGACTCTAGGCTGAGCTCATCGAATTCATTCATATAGGGATTCGTTTGTTTGACTGTTGGTTAGATCGGCCTTGATCCTAACACCTTGTTTGTTGTATCCATGCAAAATAATCATTCTAAATGTTTGTTGTTAATTAAAGTGAGATTCTTTTAGCCAAAGGAAGTAGTCTTCAACCGGTTGGTGCATTTGACTATGAGAATACTAACACTTGCTCATATATCAAATCCCCCTCTGGCAGAATGTGGAAAGCTGTGAGGAGGGGATATAATAAACATAGCCAAGATATGTAAGCAACTAGGTATTCAGATAAGATGGGTTTTGTATATGTGTGAAACTGTAAGTCAAAATTTATGCCCCCTCATATGGGTTATGATGGCCTATATATAAGGCCACAACTCACAAACGGCATTGACTACTTAAGGGCTGTGAACTTTTGTTGTATACATTTTTTTTTCTATTATTAACTTGCCTTTCATTTTGAAGTGGATGGGAGAAAACAGGGTGGAGTTTTGGATTTTGGATATCCAGATCTTTGACTCTGTCTATTAAATACATATAACATATATGTTTGGCTTTGGACTTTTGGCCTGCACTCGGTCGACAATTCAGAAATTCGGGTGCTTCTTCTTCTTCTTCTTTTTCTTTTTGTGTGTGTCCTAATGATGATGATAAGGGTGATTTGCAAATTAAGATAAAGTTAGGATTTAGGACTTTCAAGTGCTTGATATTTTGTTTTATATAATTGGTTTTTATAGACCAGAGAGCATAGTTTATTGGTCATGGTTTCATTCCTTATCATTTTAGAGCTGAGTTTTAGCTAGAATTTTTGGTATATCCTAGAATGTTAGGGCAATGCTGCTGAGAGCCAGTCTTGTCAAGCATGAATACAACCTTTGAGCAGCATCATCAAGGGAAATGTGAATCCAGCAGCGAACTCAATTTTGTGTGGTCTCCTAGCTGGTACTGAACTCACTAATGGAAATCTGCACTCGGGTGCGAGTGTCATGCATGTGGATCTCACATTTTCTCAATTTGAAATTGTTATTCAGTATCATGATGGCCATTGCCTTTCTTGTATATTCTTGGTTTCATTAATCATTTGCAGCTTCAAGAACCATAGCAAGAGTTGAATGTTCTTGCTGGTTCTGTTTCCTTCCTAAACACCATTGTTGCTCCTCTATCTTTATATGACTAGTTCTGATGACCCCTCTCTGCAAATTTATGTTTTTTATTTAATATTTTACAACTTGTTTTGGAGATGGAGAGGATGTGCAAATATCATTTATTCTCAATTCAAGGAAATAGGATGTGGTGCATATCTAAGTGGTGTTACCATAGATTTCTAGTCTCATCCAAGATGAATGAGTTTGGGACTTGGAAGTGTATGTTTTAATATTAAGTTACTGACATTGGTCCTACATATTTTATCAGGATGTTTTACATGCTTTGGTCCTTCATAATTTGTGAACGGTCTGTACATCCTCATGAGGATGAATTTTGATGTAATTAATCAGGTTTGTACTTTCAGCATTTTGGGATTGCAATTGGCTATAGACAGTTACTAAAGTTTTTCCTTCTTGTTGGAGGGGATGCTGTTATGAAGTTGTTTCAGATTGTCTATTAGATGGGGTTGTAAGGTGCATATAAAGATAGATTTGTGGGGTAACATGAAAGGATATACAGAGATAAGTGCATAAATGAAGAATTATGGTGTGCGGTATCTCCAATAGTAAGAGAAACTCGATGGATGTCGTTTGAGAGGTTTTGTGCATGAGTTTAGAAGCATCCCCATTCAAGGAGTCTGGATAAAATGCAGATTGATAAAATTCGACCAAATGCCTAAAACTAATATGTAATTTAATGGGCATAAGTGGGAGCAGAAATCATGCCATAAATTTTGAAACATGAAGTTATATGTATCATTTTTTCACTGATATGGGCTGGAATTTTTGGTTGCTTTAATGCGTCACTAAATTATCAGTTGTACGAGTAAAAATGGCCAGCTGCATATTATTTGTTGGTGCCACTCACAAGCTAATAAAGCATTCTAATCCAACATCAAAGGCCATGATCGAGTTTGTGTATCATATTCCTGTGCAATGAATCTAGATTGAATACATTAAATTTTGTTTTGAATATTCCGAGTCCACTTTTCTTTTCTTTTTTTTTTTCTTGAATTTTGAGTCGATGTCCACCAAGGTGCAGAAATATGATAAACAATCAGGAAGTTGTGTCAATATGTTTTCTTTTTCTCATCAAATTGAATTCGTAGGAATTCTAAGAAATGTAATTTTATGAATGTGGCTAAAATTGAAAAAACAAAAATACAGATCTACAAATGACCCTCAAAAATTTGTGAAAATGATAACCAGCTATGTCACCCAACAAAATCAAATCCTACATGAGATCCACTTTTTATGCTTCAACCTTCACCTATTTAGTACTCAAATGTAGGAATACAATTTTTGTTATGAGTTTGGGGTGTCAGATGGGCTGTTGTGATGTGCCGATGGGATGTAGGACTTGGCCCATCAAAGCCTGTAGCCAGCCCATAAGGATAAAATGGTAATTTTCCCTCTACCTTACAAACAAACAAAACTTTACTTTTTCACTTTTCTGTCCCCTACTTTTTGACTATCCAAACAAGAGGAGGAAAAATTAATTTTCCCTCCCCTCCTCTCCCCTTCATTTTCCTTCCCCCTCAAATTTTCCCTCCCCTCCCTTCCGCACTTCCCAAATATAGTGTTAAGGACAAAGTCTTTTTATTTGCTCATTGGAGAGATAATGTCTAATAATTTGTGTCAATTTGATCTAGGATGCTTTTGATTTCTCTCAATCAATAAACATTTTGTTTAGTTTCATGTATTTATTGATCAAATCAATTCATAGTCTTGCTAAGGGCCCATTTGTTTGAATGGATTTAAGTTTCCTAAGAAACCATGGTAAAATGGTTTCGGATAAAGAATTATGAAAAAGGTCCATGACAAGTGAAGGATATAAGCTGGATATGTAAATAGGAGACGTTGGTATCGAATTTCATGCAAACAACTATGCCTAAATGAGACTACTCTTCGATAAAGATGTAGGAGAAGAAATATTTTGGTTGTGTGTGTGAGTCCTCCATTGTGTGCGAGTTATCCAATGACTAGAAAGTCAAAACCACTTTTCGTTTAATTTCAAAAGATCTTGAACATGTTTTCTCAAAAAGAAATATTCCTTATCTATGGGACTGTGATTTCCACCTAAATAGAAGTCCGATCGTCTGGAAAATAAAATCATCAGTGTTAAAGAAAAAAATTGTTCTTACCAATTTTATTTGCATTAAACAATAGAGAAACCCATTTGTCATAAAGAAATGATAAATTTCTCTCAAAAAATGGTTACATACACACGACTTAAAGGTGAAAATATGTTATGTTTCATCATTTTGACACAACATACAACAACTAAATGTGGGTGGGTTGCATCAGATAATAGTGGTAGTTCCCCTTTTTTTGAGGAGTCATCAAACTGCATAGAAAATGATATCATTATTGCATGCATTGAACATGCTCAAGCCATCTAAAATCATTTTCTCTTAATTTATGTCCTATTGATGGAGACCCTAGATGCTCCCAAATGCTCTCATTCTACCTTTCCTAGTCTTACCACACATCCATCTCTACTTTGCCTTTAATAATGGTGGGAAAATACTAAATCAAGTTTCTATTGGGAAAACCATTGAACACAAATGAACCTTTGATGCATGTATATACGAATGTTAGTGGTGTAAGACTCTCATTGGATAATCATTCATGGTGGAAGTAGATATTTTCTACTATCCCTTTTATAGCTTCACTAGTGTCTTTGTTTAGCGAGAGCATTTTTTTTGTTTTTTGTTTTTTTTTTTTTTTTTTTTTGGTATCCCAAGGTATCTCCCGCCTAGTTATAAAAGGACTTGATATCCCAAGGTGTCTCCCGCCCAGGAGCCTTTAGCCTTGAGCCCGAATGACAATTGAATTAAGACAACAGAGAACTAATCCATATGGGCACATGCAAACCCTCTCATTCACATGCACCAGGTAAAACTATGGGAGGAGGCCAATGAAGGCAAGTGTCGAACACAAACCTCTTCGCTCCCAAAGGCGCAGAGTCCTTGGCTAACTGAGGAAGCTCTCATTAAGAGTGGGCTAGTGCATTTTTAACATCCAAACATTAATATAAACAAACAAATAATAAATGAGTTGCTAATAACAAGCAGCAGCCCAGCGAAAAAATAAAATGTATTGGCCAATACGGATCATGGCACAGTGAAAGGTGCTTACTTACTCTTGCAAACTTGAGGAACTATTGCGAGTCCAAATCATGTCACCAATAAGAGAATAAAAATAAAAATTAAAAAAACTAATTTTAAAAGACATTACGAATACTGCTAAATCATTGTATTACAACACTCACCAAAATGTTCAAATCATGTGATAATCTAAGTTTCTGCTGTAAGAACATCGATTAAATCTACTTCTTCAATGTCAATGTCATCATCCCGTGGTTGTTTGCAAAGGTCAAAAACATTTAACTCTAATGTCATGTTACCAAAAGATAGCGTCATTTTTCCATTCCGGCAATTGATCAGTGCATTGGACGTAACTAAAAATAGTCTCCCCAAAATTACCGGGATCTGAGCATGAAGATTTCTCATAGGATGGGTGTCTAACACAATAAAGTCTACTGGAAAGTAGAACTTGTCAACCTGCATAAGCACATCCTCTATTATCCCTCTCGGTCTTTTGATCGATCGATCTACGAGCTGCAAAGTAACCTAGGTGGGTTTGAGTTCGCCTAGCCCCAATATTACATAGACCGAATAAGGTAGTAAGTTGACACTTGCCCCAAGATCAAGTAGCGCTTGTTCAATTTGATAATTTCCAATAATGCACGAAATTGTAGGGCATCCTGGATCTTTGAATTTAGAGGGAGTGTCATGCTTTACAATTACACTAGCCCGCTCAGTGAGAAACGCTTTCTTTTGTACATGTATCTTACGCTTCAACGTGTACAATTCCTTAGAAAAATTTACGTAATATGGGACTTGTTTAATTGTTTCTAACAACGGGATGTTAATTTTGACTTCTTTAAGCAAATCCAAGATTTCCTGGTTCTGTATAGATGGCTTGGGGGGAGCTGATCGGTTGGAAAAAGGTGGTAAGGGCTTGAATCCCAGAGGAACTGGGCTTTTCTCCTTGATAGGAGGGACTTCATTTTCTTTCCCTACTTGATCTTAGGATGCAGGTTGTTTATCTTTTTCTAGATTGGGCTTTTCAATCTCTTTACCACTACGTAGAGTAATAACAGCTTGAACCTGCTCCTTTGAATTTGATGGACCACCTTGATGAGCCTCGTATTGACCTTTTGGATTGGGCCGTGGTTGGGCTGAAAAATTCCCATTATTTTATGCTTCAATCAATTTTCAAAGTTCTGAATGGTGTTCTGTAAATTCTCAAAGTTTCAATCATATTTCTTGTTGATGGACTCTTGATTCACCATAAACTTAGCCACAAGTTCATCCCAAGGTGTCATTTGATTGCAGGGGGTACCATTTGCTATGTGTTTTGAGCATATGTACCAGAAGTACCTCCAAATTGATTTGACATTTGGTTGAAGTTGGGCTGACTAGCATTGGGCCCATTCCTCCAACTAAAGTTGGGATGATTCCTCTAATTAGTGTTGTACGTGTTACCCAAAGAATTGTTGAACTGTCGGTTATATGTGTTAATGGCATTTGCTTGCTTGTGAAACACTTCTTGGAAAGCAGGGAGTGTTGGACACTCAAAAGATCAAGATGTGTTTATCACTAGCGTAGATGCCACAAACTATAGCAGGTTCCTTATTCTTCACAAATTTCAAGGACTCAACTTCTCTTGTAAGATAAGCAATCTTTGCTTGAAGATTATCATTTTATTTTAATACATATTAGCCCACCTCCTTTGGTCTGATTTGATTGCTTTACGGGGTCTATACCTTCAGATGTATCCCAGTTTTGTGCACTATCGACCAAAAACTGAAGGAAGGTCCATGCTTGATTTGGGTTATTCGCAATGAACTCCCCATTGCACATCATCTCCATGAATTGACGTTCATAGAAGTGAACAATTGTATTGTGCAATTAAAATTCGTGGTGGGGACATGCAAGGAGTAGTTCATTAAAGCGTTCCCAACACCTATAATAATAAGACGCCTCATTTTGTTCAAAATTCATAATATTCCTCCGTAAGGTGTTGGTATTATGGAATGGGAAAATTTTCTTAAAACATTCCCGGACCATGTCAAACTATAGAGCAATCGAATTGGGCTGTAAGGAGTGAAGCAATGCCTTAGCCTTATCTTTGAAGGAAAATAGAAATAAATGAAATTTTATAAGGTCTTCCCTCACATTATTGAAGTGTAGTGTTGCACACACTTCTTCAAACTCTTTTATGTGCAAATATGCACTTTTCGATTCAAGTCCATGAAATTTGGGGAGAAGTTGGATTACTCCCGCTTTGATATCAAATTGACTCGCAGCTGCGGTATAACCATGCACGACTGTGTGGCTTGTCGTGTAGAATGAAGGTAATCACGTAGACTCCTAAGAGGTTGATTCACCTCTTCATTATTATTGGCTCAATTCCTATTACTGTTCACATTTTCGTTTTCATTCCTAATCTCATCATTATCACTATGCTCATCAGCCATATTGGAAATACGAAGAGAACCGGGAGATTTAGATTCGTAGAATTCAATCAAGCTCTTGACAGGTGATTCCTTCCTTTCTAACCGATTTGAGGTGTCCCGGGGGTCTTTCTTTCTTTTTTGGAGTTTTGAATTCTTTTTAATATATAAAGAAACCTAGAAAGAAAAACTACGTAAGGTTTGTTTTTAAATTTAAAAGAAGATTCCCAAATTCTTGCAAAGTCTTAACCTTAGAGAGTTTGATGTCTCTAAGGAAAGTTCCCAAACTCAAGTTTATGAAATTGGCCTAACCAGGTAAGCCCCCAGATTAGTGGTGGGGTCGCGATGAATTGCAAGGGTCCTACTTAAAAACCACCTTCTAGAACAAGAGACTTGTCTCTCTTATCACAATGAGACAAGGCTTTCCTAAACATCGAACCAATCAAGAAATGTAGTTTGTTCGGCTTTCCAAAGAAGAAATAACTAACTTTCTTAAAAAATTCCAGCAAGTTTTTAAGAGTCTTTTTAAATTAAAAAAAACTAAAATGACTGAATTTCCAATAAAAGTTCTGAAAATTTCAGATTTTGGCAAGTTTGGTGGCCAAAAAGCCGAATTTGCATTATTTTAGACTTGCCTTTGTGAGGGGAAGTCCCAGAAATCTTTTGGAAACTTTAAAAACCTAAAAATATGAAAAACAACTGATTTTAACACAACTTAATTAATCCTAACCAGCAAATAAAAAAATCGAATTAAACTAGTCCAAATTAGGACAAGTAACAAAGGCAATTTTTCGAAATTGATGTGATTTTTGAAAAGTCAGAAAAATTAATTTTTCGGATTTGAAATAGTTCCAATTTTATCAAAAATCAGAGATTAAAAATTCAATTTTTAATGCAATAGGACTAGTCCAAACATTCCATGCATGCTACCGTTAGATCTAGAATTATTGCGGAATAGTAAAGGCACACCCACAAATCAATTAAAAAGATAGGTCTGAAAAATACCTCAAGTAAAGAAAAACTCCCTGGCAACGGCGCCAAAACTTGACCGTTAGTCCCAAGTGCAAGGCTGCGATGTAGTACTAACTCGGTGAAGTCCGATGTCGATCTACATGGAGTAATTAATAGGGCAAAACCTGTCCTATTGAAAAATTAGTTCTAGCCTAAAAAAAATAGATACAAATCAAATGTCCTACTTTCATTAAAAATTAATTACAATATGAAAAATTAATTACAATCAAAGAAACAGAAAAAATCATAATCTGGAAACCTAATCTAGCTACGGCATTCACCATAAGATTTGTCAGTCCAACCAATTGCAATAGTTATTAAGATGCGTAAAAATAAAATAAAATAAAATAAAATAAAATAAAATCAGAGAATAAAAACAGTTGATTTTAATTCTAAAACTTTGCAACGATTACTTTGCTTGATACCATCAAGAAAAATCAAGAACACGGCACCAAGTGCACACTATCACTACGCACAAAAATTCGATATTGACCCATTGGTGAAGACCAAGACCCCATAAACTTGATTTATTAATGAAAGACTCATTACAAGCAAATAACCATTACAAAATTATTTGAATAAAGATAAAGTGCATCCAACCTAACCATAGATGCATGATACACTAAACGGAGGAGAGGGACTCGCAGTCTCGAACGGCAATCTAACCGGCTCTCGTTTCGCGGTCTAAAATCCAAGCAAAAGAAGATGATGAATGGTTAGTCTAATGGTGGAGCGACGGTAGCAACGACGATTGCGCGACGGTGGTGTAGAAATTCAAGTGGTGGTGTGCCTTAGGGAAGGCCTTGGATAAAATTGTGATGGAAGGAGGAGAGATGGAGAAAAATTAATGAAAATGAGGGATTTGGGTTAATGTTGATGGTCGTTCAAGAGGGATAGGGGGAGATGGGATTCACGTTCACTCCTCTTGGGTCTTTTTTATATTTTTTTGATGACTTGGGTTGCAAGGGATTTGGGTTTGGAAGGGTTTGAAGTGTGGGGTCCAAGTTTGGATAGGATTTGGAGGGCTGAGATTGAATAATCTTGGGGTCTTCATGTTGATTGGCTTGCCACTAAAAGTCATTTTCAATTTAAACTTCTCTTTGTAGCTTGCTTCTCTTGAAAAGGGTCCCACTTACTTGGCTAAGAAACCATTCAAATCTGAAATTTCAGATTTGAAAGAAATTTTGGATGCATGTGGTCCCCACGTATCTTGGACGTGTGTTGCCTGGTATGGAGGGCTTGGACGTGTGATGTCTTATGATAATTCTTGGGTTGCAAACTTCTTAAGGCCTATCATTTTGGAGATAAATCATGCAACGCTGATTTGGAAGACATATTTACTAAATTAAAAACGACGTTAACATGCCACTTACTGTCCAAAAAAAAAAAAATTCAACTTTTTGTCTTAACTTCCTTTTGCTGCTAATGCACAGATTTGCTCGCAAAATTTCGTATAACTAAACTGTTTGTGGATTGGAGTCTAGATGCTCAAGTGCGAAGTTTTGGCCATTAAAAATCACTTTCCCTGCGTTAGCCGTGCGGTCTTTGCGGCGTTGCTGACGTCATACTTGCGTCGAGCCTGTGTTGCGCTTGCACCAGTGCTTTCGTCAGCCTACTGTGCCAAGACGACTTCGGAGAGAGAAAAGGGTGCCCAAAGAAGAAAGAGCGGCACACGTCCCGAGGAGAAAAGGGTGCGCCAAAAAGGAGAACAGCACACGTTTTCTCCCTGTATAGCGAGAGAAATGCAAGAACTTTTCTCCAGCACGAATATCGAGACAAACAAAAATTATTGGAAAATTCTACTTGTCCCGGGTTTTTGGCCCGGGACATGGACCGAACGGTCCTTTGGACCGTTGGATCCCAGGCTGTCCCTGGCCAAAAACCCGGGACAAGTAGACCGGCTGAAAATTATTTACTCCTGTTGAACAAGTGTTTATCTTTTACTGTTGCCGTACTTTTTTTTACGAAACCCGAGGTGACGCAAAGAAGGAAATTCTGTTCTTCCTCTCGACTTTGTAAAGGAAAATTCTACTTGTCCCGGGTTTTTGGATCCCAGGCTGCCCTGGGATCCAACGGTCCAAAGGACCGTTCGGTCCATGTCCCGGGACAAAACCCGGGACATGTAGACCGGCTGCTTTGTAAAAGTCTACATTTACCGAATGTTTGGGACCGATTCTTGGATCGGTCCCAAAGTTTGGTTCCAATAGGGTGATATTGGGACCGAACTTTGGGACCGGTTCAAAGATCGGTCCCAAATTCAGTTCATGTAGCAGGTCTCCTCGACTTCGGTTTGTAGAAAAAAAAGGAAGGATGTTTGAGGGATGTTTGGATCCGACGAAAACCTGATTTAAATAGTATGTTCGCGATCCAAACCTTGTTTAACGAAAATTTTTAAATGCATATCTAACGGACAAACAATATAAATTGTGTCATCAATAAGTAGGACATTTCAGGATATACTGATCTAGTCGTTTGCTTTGAAATGCGTTTCATGTGATTCTATGAAACATTCATTTTAGATTTTTTTGAGATATTTTTTTATATTAAAATTGGCTCCACGTAATTGCAAGGTTTGAAAACGCTTTAAATGGGATTTTGGGTTGTTTAAAACCGAAACAAATGCTTTTGACAGTTCGAATGGTTATTATAAACCTGTCTCCGATATCAATTTATGGATTTGGATACACAGATTCCGACACACAGGCGAAGATGTGTGTGCGTTTCGACGATTTAGAAGCCCTACTTGATCTGACGTGAAAACCGTGGTATACGGGCCACACGATTTCCTACACTATGTACACTCTTACTAGCTTATCTACACGGAATCTTTGGGAACCTTGCAAATGGGATGGATCTGGATTTCAATTTCGTTGCATTGGTGTCAAGAAATAATTGGAGGGAGGAACTAGGTGAACGAATTTGATCCACTCAAATGTGAATGGAAGCCGACTGTTTGTCCTATATATCCTCGTTTCACAAGGCCATTCTAAGGCATTAGAGTGTTCCCTTTTCCTCAATCCCTGTCAGTAATTAACTAGCCTTTCTGTTTTCAAGTGCATTTTCTTCATTAGGATCATCAAATTAGCAAACTTCCTTCCCCACAGTCAGAATATCAAAAGACACTTCATATAAGCAATTTACTTCGGTTGGAGAAAATTTTGCAGCACTCCTTAAATGTTATAGTGTACTTATTGGTGGTTTCTTCCGTTCTAATCTTTCTGCACCTATATGTAAAGAATTAAAAAACTTAACCAACTTTAGATGTCTTCCTTAACAATTAAACCTTTTGTGTGAAAACTGCAAAAGCTGTGAAAGCTCTGGACCAACATTTCAGAACACAAGGTTTTCTATTTTGCAAATGGGATGGATCTGGATTTCAATTTTACTCCTAGGAGCTGTTTTGGACCTGAATATAAGGACCATAGCTAAAAAGGTCAGGCTCGGAAACCTTCGGCTTGGTCTAACCCTGACATATAAGGACCATTAGCGTGGGCATGCACGTTCTGCCCATCCTTTTTCTTTTATCAAACCAGTCATTTTTAATATTCACCGTAAGATAATGGATAGGTAGGAAAACTTTCCTCACGCGCTCAGGCAGGATCATGCATTCAGACCATTGACAAAAGCGGGATCCCTCCGAATTTCACTGGGTCCCACATTACTAACTGCACTGATGCACAGTGCATGAGTGGGCAGGAGAAAATCGCCCCGAACATAACTCAACTTTTACACACATATTATATGTTACTCCGAATAAAGTGAAATTCGGATCAGTACTAAGTCTATAGAAGATGCCCTTTCAATGGCTTAGATCAAGCAAAAGCAGCGCCCACGTGCAGTCTCACTAGCTTATTTGCAAGGAATCTTTGGGAACGTTTGTCTATATGTATATTTCGTCGGATTGGTATCAATAATTGGAGGGAGGAACTGGATAAACGAATTTGGACCACTCAAATGTGAATGGAAGCTGACTGTCTCTCCTATATATCGTCGTTTAACAAGGCCATTCTAAGGCATTAGAGTCTTCCCTTTTCCTCAATCCGTGTCACTAATTAACTAGCCTTTCTGTTTTCAAGTGCATTTTCTTCATTAAGATCATCAAATTAGCAAACTTCCTTCCCCACAGGCAGAAGATCAATATTTGGAAGGTGCGTTTCACTTTCCTTTAACCAATTTATGATTCTTTTCTATGTGTTTAACCAAATATTTCATCTCTCTTAGTTTTAGGTAAGCCCGATGCATTTACCAAACTACCCTTGACTTGAAGCTGGCCCGTGTCTAACCCAATGGACGAATCCGGTTAATCCGAAATGCAAGACATAAGCCCTAATTCTAATAATCAGTTGATGATGGCAAGATCAAATATGAAATTGAAATGAATGCGTATTCACAGGGTACATTTTTGTAGGACATTTCTTTGGTTGAATAGATGAACCTCAATATGTTGTTTCCTTTTTCTTTTTTATTTTTATTTTACCCCTAGTTAAGGGGGCTGAGACCCAAGAGAGAGCCCGCATATACATGGGAAAGCAGCCCACTCAAGTGGGAAGAAAACCCGAACACGCGGGAAGAAAGCCGCACAAGTGGTTAAGAAACCCATACAAGTAGAATGAGGTGACGCACCCGAGGTTCGAACCCCTAAGAACTAACGCTCCTTGCCAATCGGATAGGGAGTTGTTGTAATATATATGTTGTTGTCGCTACCACATGCTTTGCATGGACTTTTTTGGTATAGTTGCTGCCACATACTTTGCATGGACTTTTCTACTAGCATAAAATAAAGTGAAACGGATTATTATAAAGATAAATTTTTGAGAAACCTTTATTAGAGTTTTTGAATTTTTCTTGTATTATTGCATATTGGCCCCCATAGATTTTTATTTTCTTCCTAGCCCCCTCAAAGAAAATTTATTCCTTCCACCCTTCAGTATACATGTGGCTTTGTTTGATTATTATCGCAGGATTTTGGTTTTCATTGACGAACTCAAGATCAACAGTGCAAATTATCCTATTGATCTTATTCTTTAGTTGGATAGCACTTGCATATGATCATTCTATTAATTTCTGATTCATACACATCTTTGCATGATTAAGGATCACAAATTGATTGACAATTGTATGTTGATTTTGATATTTTCTACAAATGCATTAATATAAAATTGTAATTTCACAAAAGGTCTATAGGTTAAGTGTATCTACAGTTAGTTGCTCTGTGTGTCTGAATATAATCCCCCAAAATCTAAATATTCCCTATATATATATATATATATATATATATGGGAGATGCTCCTATAAGAGATATCTCTCACCTTATATGAGAGATAGGAGTGGGGGCCCTCACATTTAAGTTATTGGCATTGGATATGGATGCGAGGGCCCCTACCTTATCTCTCATAATAAGGTGAGAGCATCTCTCATAGAAGCATCTCCATATATATATATATGGAGAATATTTTCATGTGCAAAGAGGGAAAGCCATGTAAATATCCCTCACCCTATGGTAAGGGATGGATGCACATGAATGTCCCCCTATATATATATATGTATATGTATATGGGGTCAGCTCTTCTAAGCTCAAGTTTAGGATAAGGTAAGCTCAAGTGTATAGTGGGGCCCGCTTGGGGACCCACATGAGGATGGGGATGGAAGGGATTTCAAAGACTCCCTAGGATCCTCCTCTCTGCAAAAAATCAACCCCAACTGTAATTTCTATCATCTCCATATGAGCCCAAAAGTTTAATAGTCAACAGTCCATTTGGATCGATACATAGTTAGCGGCAGGAGAGAAAAATCTCTCCAATCCGTACTTTGTTTGGCTAATGAATCAACAATTTGTTGATATTCGTTGCATATTTATTATGAACATGGTGGGGTTACCGTCAACGATGTCCAGGACATTTACCAAAATAAATGAAAGAACCTCGTGTATGGGATTTAGTCAAATTCTACTCTGAATAACATTTGCCATCATATTGGTTATTCATTGTTCATTTGTTTGTGTTCTTTGCATTTCTGGGGGTGTGTTGCAGCTCTGAATTCGAACCACACAAGTGAATATGTAGGTCCTACAGCTATTTAATGTGACCGACCTTGGTCGTTATGATGGCACTCGCTTTTGATTTAGCTGACTTTCTCTTGACTCTTTCTCCTTTATATTCTCGTTTAACAAGGCCCTTCTAGGGCATTAGAGTCTTCGTCTTCCTCAACCCTATTAGTGATTAACTAGCCCTTCTGTTTTCAAGTGCATGCATATATATATATATATATATATATATATATATTCTTGGTTAAGATAATCAAATTTGGAAACTTCATCCATCGCATTTAGAGAATCAACATCTGGAGCGTGAGTTTCAGTTTATACTAACCATTTTGTGATTCTATTAACCATTTTGTGATTGTTTTCTATGCATTTATTTATTGTCTCAATGAACTTTGCTAAGGGTGCTGTTGCAGGCTTCAAGTTTATACACATTCGTTCTCTTGTATCAAAGGATTGACTTCAATTTTCTTAGAAGTGTCATGTTAGCACTACCAATGACTATATCCAATGTGTCTACCTTTACCTTTTATAAATTAAAGGAAACTGCTCAAGTCTCAGAGTTTAGTATTTCTATTATGACTCAAACTAACAGTAGCTGATGGCAAGATCAGTATTAAGTTTAAATGAATGCATACTCACAGGGTACATTTGTGTAGGACGTTTTGGGTTGAATAGATGAGCCCCAATATGCTGTATATGTTGTTGTTGCTGCTACATACATTGCATAGATTTTTTCTGCTATAGTGTAAATTAAAGTGAAAAGGATTATTAGATGGATAAATGTTTTAGAAACCTTTGATTGTGGAAGAACTCGAGAGGCAGAGCAACTTAAACTGTATATAATGTACACTTAAAACTATATAACTGGAGAGGCGGAGCGACTTAAACTGGATATAACATACACTTAAACTATATAACTGGAGAGACAGATCGAGCAACTTAAACTGCATAAACGCACAACCCAGAGTTTTTGAAAAACTTTTGTAATTTTGCATATTGCCCCACTCGGAACAAAATTTTATAAGAATATTTTCCACAGTTTTTGGGAAAAAATCTCGTATATTTGGACATTGGTCCTCTGACAAATATTTTGGTAAGATAGTTTTTTGTTTGCCTTGTTTTCATTGACTAACCCAAGATCAATGGTAATTAAATCAACAATGCAAATTACCCTATTGATCCCATTCTAGGCTTTACCTTTAATGCTCTTAATAGTTTTTGATTGTAAACCTTATCTAAGCCTGATAAGGATAAAAAAAAAATGATTGGAGATTATGTGTTGATTGCGATGTTTTCTATAAAGAGTGTGAGTTTATTAATATGAATTTGAAAATTAACAAAACTTCTATAGTTTAAGTGTTGCTATATGGAGTTAGTTGCTATAATCCCTAAAAGATATAAATATCCCCTAACAGAATGTATAGTAAGTACTTAATTACAGAAATCAAAATTTCTCCAATCCCCACCCCTTCTTTGGCTAATGAATCAATAATTTGATGATACTCGTTAAATATTTATTGTGAACATCGTATAGCAGTTAGGTTGCATTGGATCTTGGGGGAGGATTTTCTGCAGCCCACTCCATTGTTGATCACTGCAATTCCTTTTACACTCTTATTTCTCATTATTTAAAATCTTCCTAATTTTATGTTCATCAAATCTATATATATATGGTTAACAGACCGTTAAACTTGTAAGTTGTAAAATCAAGGGTTAGGATAACCCAATGGGATTGTTTTTTTAACCCCATTTAAGTTGTAAAAATGCCTCCAAGTGGGCCCCATCATCTGGACCACATTTATACAACATCCAGCCTGCTCGTAGGTGAAAACATTCGCTGGATCTTATATCCATCTATGTTATTTTGCGTATTAGAGATTTACAGAGTAACAATTTTAAAGGAAAAAATGATTTATAAAGTAATAACTATGGCTCTATTTACTTTCCAACTAATATTTCATGACACAAGGTTTTCAAATAGAAAGGTTGAAAACAAACATTAATTCCTGGGTGGGTATTGGCTCTTCGACATGAGGCATGGGTTGGCTGCCCACGCACCGTGGATTTGAATCCTCTCATATTTACCGGGTGCACGTGTAGGGCAAGTGCGTGTGCTCAGATGATTAGTCTTAACAGGTTAATGCCGCGACGATTGATACCTTTATTGTAGAAAAAAAATGTTTCAAAAAAGGAAAAAAGGTGGATAAGCATAGTAGTTTTGGTTTTTCCTTTTCTTTTGAATTCCTTAAGTTTTTTTCACGTTTATTTTTTTCAACAAATTGCAAAGAGTTGTATTTGAAAATTTTTTTTATACACTGACATTTTTGCATACGATTTCTTTTAGCTTTTTTCAACAAAATTGCAAAGAGTTGTCCTTGAAACTTTTTTTGTATGCCAACATTTGCCATTGATATCACTACCTTATGGCCTCTTCTCTATTTGGTGGCCCCTGCACTCACCGAACCTACCCATATGCCCCATTATTACACAAATAACATATGCTAAGTTATGTTAAGAATTACATATGCATATTGTATCTAAGACCACAAAAATGACAGAAGAAATAATATAAATAGCCCAATGCAAACGTACCGAAGGGATATACAAAAGATTTGATGATTTAATTGAAGCCCCTTTGTTATGAATAATCATGGAATTTGATCTTAATCCGCATGGGATCTTCTCCTTGCCATATCACAGAGTCTATGGATAATAGAGAATTCCCTTTGACCCGCCTTGAGAACATGAATCCTAAGCTCTACGAGGCAGCAATGAAAGGCGACATGAAGCTCCTAATAAGTATCATGGAAGTCGATTGCCCACCTAACCTCATTATCTGTCTCACTCCTCAGAAGAATACAGCGCTACACATTGCAGTTAAATTTGAGCAACAAGAGATTGTGAAGAGGTTGATCCAACTGTGCACGTCGCTCATCTCTCAACCCAACTCTAAAGGCGACACTCCACTTCATGTGGCGGCTAGGACTGGCCGTACTGACCTCACAAAGCTTCTTACACCCACTTTAAATTTGAATTTGACGGAAGGAAACCTAGCTTTAGAGGATGGAAACCCTGTGCGGCAGGCTGGTAGTGTGGCTTTGAGAATGAGGAACTTGGAAGGTAATAATCCAATCGACGAGGCACTAAAGAAGAGCTTCGGAGCAGTGGCACTACATTTGTTGGCATTTGAAGAGAGACATAAGCTAGCACGTGAGGTGAATGTGGCTGGAGAGAGTCTGCTTTACTTGGCTGCCGACGCTGGGTTGGATAAAGTTGTGCAGAAAATAATAGACAGTGGAGATTACAGCACTCAAGGACCGGATGGGCAAAATCCTTTGCATATCGCAGTAATTAAAGGTCAATAAGGTATGGTTCTCCATCATAGTTACTGTCTTCTTGTAGGAGTAGCAATATAATGGGTCCACTTGGATGTGATTGAGTATTATTGTCCGACCAAGGGTTCGATCGATCCTAATTTTTTACTCTAAGGTAAATATAAAATTCAATCCAACATTTATTGCAGGTTAAATAAATCACAGATTTAAATGAGCGTATGCCAATTCATGGATTAAAGAGATCGTTGGTAACAAGGGGAAGTGGATTGATTGTAGATTACATTGTTACCTCTTCATGGACTTAAAAGGGGAACATTTTTCAAAAGTTCTTCCTTTTTAGCAGTGATGATTTTTTTCTTTTATTTTTGCTTTTCAATGAAATTTTGTGATATTTGGGACCTTCTTCAATATATGTATCCTCCACCAGTCTCAACAAACCCAAATTGAAAAACCATATCATTTTTTCTATGTTAGACTTTCTGCGTTTTAATATCTTCTACCACTTCGAGACGTTTCTTTTGTTTTCTTTTTGGACTATTTGTAACCTATTTTTAACTTATCTTAATAGTATTAGAATTCTAACTTTATCTAATGTTCAACTTCATAAACTTGTACTTATCTTAGTTTTCCATTTGCAATTTTATTTACTTTACCATTTAAAATTTCCTCACTTAAAAGACTTTGACCTCCTTTTCTAACTCATTCTTAAATATTTTTATTGTTTCTTTAGAAGTTTAATATTATAAACATTAAATGAATGAGTTGACAAATGCTTTTGTTCTTGCTGAGAATCAATTTTAAAAAGTGGGACGTGCTCCAACTTTTTAATTTCCATGCATTGAGGTCCACATTGATGAATTCAACATCCCTACATAATCTTATATGGGCACTCATGAACAGTTTACTCCGAATAGAGCGGATCTCATTGTTAGATTTAACATATAGAAAAACAAGATTAATATTTACAGGAATTGAGCATGCATTTCAGATTTGAGTCATCCAACAATTGTTAGATTCACCATGAAAAACAAGATTTATATTTATTGGAACAGACCATGATTTCATTATCAGATTCATCCTTTATTTAAATATAGAGGATTTAACAGTAAAAATCCCCTTAAATCCCGTAAGGACAATTAGGGTCACCTGCCATAGTTTATGTATTTATTATTTCTTTGCACTTTACGACCCGAACGACAATGTACTAGCAGTTCAACAAAGAGGAATGATAATATGACCTTTCATGCAGTCAGAATTTTTAGTTCTTTCACACTTCTTTTCTCTTTTAAAGAATTATAAGCCATACATGCAACATCAGATTCTTATAAATAAAAAAAAAGATATACAAATTCTTATTGGGCTTAAAATCAAGCTACCTGATCCCTAATCCCACATAATCCTAATTTGTATATATATTTTTTTTTTTGGAAATATGCCTTTTCCTTCTAGACTTAAGATATGAGATAATATTCATTTTTTTTAAAAAGGGTTTTGTATTGGGGTTTTCCTAGATACAATCTTGGCAAGGCTGGCGCTCAACCAATCCAAACAAGTCTCAATTGCATCTTTAAAGGTTTTTTACTCAATGCCCAATTAGAGAATTGGACCTAATTCCTATCCAATTTCTACTTATTTTAGATTAAAAATTGTGACAAAGTTTGTGGGGTTACATTGGCCAAGCAATACAACAGAGTTTTGGTATGCAATAATCCACAAAAGTTTAGACTTCTGGATGTTGATTTAAGGATATGTTAAAAAAGAAACTTTACTCATTATGCATTTAATTTATGGCTTTAAATAGGAGAACCTGTAACATTCATTTGATTTATTATTTTGGTAATGATTATAGATCCCAAGCCCTCTTGTGTATGGTAGCTCAGTAATTGGTCTCATAGATTCCAACTTATGTCCATGTTTGAAAAAGGTAGTAGAGAGATTCAATTACAGAAGGTATAGAATGTCTAGATCTTAGACTCCTTTAGTCCAAGGTTGGAAAACTCCTCGAGTTGACTCTTGACCTTCTAGATTCATCTCGTTATGACAGAGGATCGAGTCAAATACAAGGGAGATACGGTCACCTCATTTTAGTAAATTGTTTGCATTCTAAACCATTTGATAGGTAGAATTGATTTTAAACAATTAATGTATATTTTAAGCGATTATGCATGAGGTTTGGACTCATCAATTTATAAATGATGATTGGTTTCTAATTTAAAATGTATATTTGATCCTTTACATTTAATATTTAGATTAACAACTTATGTAATAAGCAATATTTTTTTTTCTTTATTTTCCTTATTATAGATTTTTTTCTTGGATATATAATAAACTTGAATTGATTATCAAGAATGTATGTAAGTAATTGTATATTTATATTTTATAAGTATTTAATTCATTTTTAATTATTTTTAATATATATATATATATATATAACTCTCTCGAGTCTTCACAATGGCTCTATCCGAGTCAACTATTGTGCTTTGGAAAAGTCAAATCCAAGTCACGGTTTTTTAAACCTTTTAGTCTCGGGATTTTCATGTGGATTTTTTAGATTGGCCATATGCATATAGCCAGGCCCAAAGGATGTTGACAATCATCATGCCTAACGCCATACACAAGACTTGCTGAAATGTAAACACCTTTTAATTTTCATGTTGGCAAACAATTCTATGTTCTTACAGTAGATGGTACTTATCAACATCAAATGTGTCTTTTCTTTTTTAATATTATTTCTAAAAACGACCAATCCATAAAACCTCTTGTATAAGGTGGCTCGTCTTGACACGATGAACAGGAGTTAATACCAAACAATAGGGCCCACTTTGAGGCTAATGATGAAGTGACTAAAAAAAAGATTTCCAATGATGAATGACAGGAGTGGTGCAGATTTTGCTGGATAAAGAGAGAAATTTCATCCCACAAGCAGATTGCTTTGGAAATACAGTGTTGCACTATGCATCAGCTAAAAGCTACTATAGGGAGCTTAAGGACAAGGACAAGGGCTCCCGTTCGAGTCCGGCAGTTTTTCAGAAACAAATCCTTGGGCTATTGCTACAAGCCAACCCATCTCTAGCTTATGTACCGGACAGAAATGGCGATTATCCTCTTTTCATCGCCGCTAGAAAAGATTTTTATTGCGCCGCTGCCGTTATACTTGATTACTGTCCTGACTCCATCGAGCTAGTCAACCAAAAAGGACAAAATGCCCTTCACCTTGCTGTGATAAAGAAGAACTGGTTCATCATTGGCAAGCTATTAGAGAGGTTGGAGTTTAAGAAGCTGATTAACGAACCTGATAACGATGGGAACACGCCAATGCATCTAGCAACTCAGACTGATCGACTAGACATCGTGCGGCTTTTGATTTGTAAAGGGTCCCCTGACTTGACAATGAGCAACAAACAAGGCCGCACTGCTATCGATATTTGTGACAACACGAAAAAAGAGGTATTTGTTTTTCTTTTTTAGTAAATTAAATAGAGGTTTTGGTTGGTAACACTGGGTCTAGTAGAGGTAGAGAGCTCGGAATAGGAGAAATTCTATTGCCAAGCCCAGGCTTATGAAAATGAATTATCTCTTTCAGGACAACTCTATTATGGAGTGAAATACTGAAAATGTCCATCGATATGAAACGACATATATCTTGAGTAGTAGTTTCAAATTTGGAGGCTCCAGCTACACTTGATGGATATATTGTCCTAGACATAGGGTTATCTTATTCTGATAGGTGTGATCTAAAGGTTGTTCACTAGATGTTTACGATTCTTCTTTTACAATCCATAAGATCTCATGTTTGTTTGTTTGTTTGTTTGTAGAGCAGAGTAAAATGAAAAAGAGTTAGTGTCAAATCAAAAGAAAAAAAAGTGGAGGGAGTTGAAAATAAAATGCACAAAATGATTAAAAATATATTTTTAAAATCCACAAAATCACAAGAGAGATACTCTTAAAGGATACAAAATGAGAGAAAAAAAAAAAAGAAGAGGTAATCTTGTAAAGCCCAAAATGGGGAAAAAAAAGTGTTTTTACTCCCAACTCTCACGGCTTTCAGTTTCAATCTTTTTTCTCATTCTATTTTCCGAAAAAAAAAAGTTATTTGATGCTTATTTTTTAAAAATTTACCTTTTATTCAATTCCTATATATTCTAGTGCAAACAAGTTGGCCCTGGATGTATCTATCATAAATTCGAAAATACACAGTTATTAGGACCTTTACTATAATGTAAATCCGGATTACTACCTTCCTCTACTAATAGCTCCATTAGTATATGGACAATCCATTTCCATCAAATGTACAAACGATCCATGATCAGCATTCCCTTATTTCACCCTATATTATCTCCATTCAGCTCATATGAAATTAGAAAGTCAACAAAGTCAAAACCGACCTGTCAATGCCAGTGTATAGCCTGAATATTCCGTCCATCATCTCAATTTAGCTCATGGATTTGATGAGCAAATCAATGCCACCCTGTCAGTGACTGTATATTGTGTACGTCCATGATTATCTTCCTAATTATTAGGGCCAAGTAAGTATAACTTGGATCACCATGCTCTTATGGGAGCTAAATCTAGATTTGATTTTGAAATAGATCTTAAGAGTATTTAGATATCAAGATCTAGTCTACAAGATTCTTGAGGTAAAAATGAAAACCTTCTCAAGTCGACCTATCTTAAGGGTCTCCATTCTTGTGAGTTATACAGTCTTCCTTAAACTATGGTTAATTTGTTACTTTCGTAGAAATGAGGCAAATTTCACTTATTTAGGCATTGGTCCCTATGTGGTGGCTAGATTGGGCGCAATTGGGGCCCCATTGATGATCAGACGAAGGGGGATGAGAAGATCCACTTGTGATGGGTCCATATACCAAATTTGGGTTCAATCTTATCCTTTAATCCATTAATTTGTGGCCCACAAAGTTTAACAAGTTATATATATATATATATATATATATATATATAGGGAGCATTAGAAACTGGGATCTAATTTCAATCTCACTGAAATTTGAATAATCAAGAAAGAAGAGGATCATTGTTAATGTTAGAGGTGCGTCGGGCTTTGATTTAAATGGGCAGCAGAGGATCCATGTTTAAAGACGTGTGGGTCCAAACCACATGGTTTGGCCTAAAACTCCGAATTGAAGGTATATGTAACCAATTCAAAGAAAACCACCCCACTGTGGGCACACTCTAATTTCCATTCTAGAATTTTGAATGGAAATCGACCCAGTTAGAAAACTACAAATCCCAAAAGGATCAACTACAGAAAAATGATAGAAATAGTCTTTAGAATGATTTAAAATTTTGAATTCCGAATGCTTGTCTAAGTTCAACATTTGAAAATTTCTAACATCAGAATTAGTTTACGCAAATTTGAGAGATTTTGAAATTCTGCCAAATTTTTTTATATTATTCCTATCAAGTAGACCCTGAATCATTAAGTTTTTTTTTATGCATATGACAGCATCCGATCTTCGACAAATTGACAGAATGTGGAGCCGTCCCTGATCGCCACCGATGGCAAGACTGGTTCCCATCCCGACGCAAAAAAGTGAAGATCAGGCCAGAATTTAAAACATTAGGCCTCCAGACACTTCCTATTGTCACATCACTAGTGGCTACAGTTACTTTCGCTGCTGCTCTTACAGTGCCAGGAGGATACAAGAATGACGGCCCTCGTGAAGGCTTACCTGTCTTTATGAGAAACGCAGCACTACAAGCTTTTGTGCTTTCAGATATTCTCGCCTTTTGCAGTTCTATGGCCGCTACAGTTCTTCTCGTCTATGCCAACGCCCATTCCGAGGATGCATTCATGATTGACTATGCGTTAAAGACATGCTATTATATCTCAGGGGTTGCCATCCTTGCAACTATAACTGCTTTTGTGACTGCCTTATACGTCTTGACATCAAAAGAAAGCTTGTGGCTGGCAGTTACATCTTTGCTATTGGGCTTTGCTGTTCCGCTCTTTCTTTTTTGCTATAGATGGTTTTTGAAAAAACGAAAGTGGAATTTGTTTCGTAAGGACAAAGTCGACTACTCGTTCAAATCGTAGAATTTTTATTTGCTCATTGGAGAGATAATGTCTAATAATTTCTGTCAATTTGATCTAGGATGCTTTTGATTTCTCTCAATCAATAAACTTTTTTTTTAGTTTCACGTATTTATTGTTTGAATCAATTCATAGTCTTGCTAAGGGCCCATTTGTTTGAATGGATTTAAAATTCCTAAGAAACCATGGTAAAATGGTTTCGGATAAAGGATTATGAAAAAGGTGCATGACAGGGGAAAGATATAAGCTGGATATGTAAATATAAGACGTAGGTAATTAGGGTCATAGCTTAACTATGTTTTCAATTTTCATCTTTTTTTAATATATTTCCATTAAAGGGGTTATAGTTTAATTGCCATTATGAATGTTAACCTTTGTTTATTCGATTTTAGATTTCCTAGGTATTCAATTTCATGCAAACAACTATGCCTAAATGAGACTACTCATCGATAAAGATGAAGGAGAAAAAGATTTTGGTTGTGTGTGTGAGTCCTCCATTGTGTGCGAGTTATCGAATGACTAGAAAGTGAAAACCATGCACGTTTCGTTTAATTTCAAAAGATCTTGAACATGTTTCCTCAAAAAAGAAATATTCCTTATATATGGGACTGAGATTTCCACGTAAATAGAAGTCCAATCGCCGTGATTACCAATTTTATTGTTTGCTAATTTTATTTGCACTAAACACTAGAAATTAAAAATCCATTTTCCATAAAGAAATGATAAATTTCTCACAAAAAATGGTTACACAGACATAAGGTGACTATATGTTATGTTTCATCGTTATATGTTATGTGCCCGCGCGCACACCAACCCCCCCCCCCCACTCCGAAAAAAAAAAAAAAAAAAAAACTCCTTTTTTTGAGGAGTCATCGACCCCACCCCCCCTCCTTTTTTTGACGAGTCATCGAACTGCATCGAAAACGTCTTCTTGAACGATATCATTACCAGCATGCAACATGCATTGGACAGATTCAAGCCATCTAAAATCATTTTCTCTTAATTTATCTCCTAGTGATGGCAACCCTAGATGCTTCCAAATGCTCTAATTTTCTTATTCTACCTTTTCTAGTCGTACCACACATCCATCTCTACTTTGCCTCAACCAATGGTGGGAAAATACTGAATCATGTGTCTATTGGGAAAAACATTGTACACAAATGAGCCTTTGATGCATGTATATAAGAATGTCTGTGGTCTAAGACTCATTGGATAATCATTCATGGATGAAGCAGATATTTTCTACCATCCCTTTTATAGCTTCACTAGTGTGTTTGTTTAGCAAGAGGAATTTTTTTTATTTGTTATCCCACGGTGTCTCCCGCCCAGTACTAAATGAGCTTGATATCCCAAAGTGTATCCCGCCTAGGAGCCTTTGGCCCTGAGCCCAAGGGACAATTGAACAAGACAACGAGAGCTAATCTATGTGGGCACATGCAAACCCTCCCATTCACATGCACCGGGTAAAACTATGGGAGGTGGCCAATGAAGGCAAGTGTCGAACACAAACCGCTCCCAAAGGCACAGAGTCCTTGGCTAAATGAGGAAGCACTCATTGAGAGTGGACTTGTGCATTTTTAACATCCAGACATTATTATAAACAAAGAAATAATAAATGAGTTGCAATGAAAAAATAAAATGTATTGGCCAATACAGATCACGGCACAGTGAAAGGTGCTTACTTACTATTGTAAACTTGAGGATTTACCTTCTCCTACCTATGTCAAGAACACTCTAAAATACATTATCTATCAGATATGTGATGTTATGCCACTGCAGGATACCGGAACTCAAAAAAGTTAAAAGGAAAAATAATGTGAATCATACAGCCTGAAATCATACTTGAAACCAAAGTTCCAACTTTCATATGGAAGCGGATAGAGAAAAAAGGATTAGCTCATTGAATGGGGGGGGCGCACCTTGATCATGAGAAACTGATGGTATTTACAAATATGCAAAATATACTTCACTTCGAAGATGGATGAACAAAATCCCATTCACCTCACAAAAGGATCGGACTCACCCATACAAACCAACTTCTCTTCAATATAATGAACATATACAAAAGAAGGGAGATAAAATGAAAAAAGAATAGGAGTAAAACATCAAAATCTTGAGCCGACAAACTCTGTTGAGTTCATGAATTCGCACATTTACATATCATTTTAAGATAAATTAGGGGTTTAATTAGGTGAATTACATCATTATTCATGTAATTCCTTCATTTTATGCATTTTCACCTAGGACCCTAAATTTTCATACTTTTCATACATTTTTTCTGCATTAACTTATAATGTTTTGCAAAGTTTCTCCGAAGAGTCCCAGTTGGAGTAGAAATCTATCCAAGATGGGTCCCACCTCAATATGGGCTCTTCAGTATTTGATGTGTTGAATTGGAATGTGCAGAAAATGAGAATTGCAGGCCTCTGTCACGGAACCCACTTTCAAGCACACATTGTCATCATGGGCCCTGCATTGCTGAATTGAAGTAAATTGAAGAATTCACCATGTGGACCCCACACACAAGCCATATGCAAATTAATCAAAGGAGGGGTCCACTCATCATGTCAGTGGAAAAGTCCTAACTACAGTAGAAGACTTCTCATAGGGCCTACTGTTCAAGTAGATGAAATGTCCCACATGGTAGGGTCCGCAGTAGTTGCAAATTTGAAATTATTGATGGATAATTCAAAAAGTACAATTCTGATTGGAACAAAAGAAGAAGAGTTTGAATGATTCACATCTAACGTCCTTTCAAAAGAATCCATTGCAAATCAAATTTTAGAAGTTAATCCCGTTTTTCTCAGGATAACTCATCTTCAAATGGACATAACTTTTAATCCGACCGTCGGATCGATGAAATTTACCTACCGTTGGAAAGATTATTTCATAGTAGATATTCATGGAGCCCAAGAACGTGCAAATCAGAGCTATATTGACAAAGTTATGGGCCCAAAGATTTTCATGTTCATTTTTAGACGAGATTACAATTAAATCCACACCGTTGATAATCAATTACTGCACATCCCTTGTGGGACCCCATCTAAAGATTAGCCAAGCCACCTAGAGGTTTCCAGAAGCTTCCACCTCATTCAAATTCAAAAAGGATAGGAGATGTACCTTATCAATAAAGATAAATCAAATTTGAAGAGAAGGTGTCCAGATTCAATGTATCTGATAGATAACCGGAGAAATAAAAGGAACCAAAAAGTAGTATACTAGAGATAACTCCCTCCCCTTGGACGTCCATATCTCTTTCTCTCTCCTCTTTCTCTTCTTTTCATAATTAATAGAATTTAATAGTTATTTTTGGGTATTCTGGAGCCCTGTTCCAGAAATTAGGAATTTTAGAAGAGAGATTTTTGAGAGACTATTGTACAAGGAGATGCTATCAATGAAATTACTTATAGAGTTCTTCTCAATGGCTGGCTAGATTTCTGGATTGGAGCATACAGATGAAGCTAAGTAGATTTTTAATTTAATCTATGTAATTTTTTTATTACTTTCTTGTCTCTTTCAAAATACTAGATCTGTCTTCATGCCTTAGGCAACCTCTGTTTTGATTTCTAATGAAAATATTTTGATGATTTATACTTATTTGATAGATTATGCTTAGGCTGAGATCCTTTGATAATTTATGCTTAATTTGATGAGTCATGCTTATGATTTTTCATTCTTTTATGAGGTGAAGGAGGTCTTGGGTTGTGACCTTATTCTTAAAAATTGATTTTTGCAAAAGACAAATCTTCCGGATCCAAAACATTGATTTGTTTAAGATCTGAGTTATTTTTGGAACAAATAGTAGAATAATTGCATGGATAAATTAATTATCTTGCTTAGTGGATTTTGGATGCTCTGATCTGTTTTATATATTTGATTAATTTGTGTTTCTGAATTTTTTCTAGTTTCTTTTCTTCGATCTCAATTACTTATTAATCTTTGATTTAAAAAAATCAGATTTTGACTTTTAACTTAGTAGTGCTTCTTGTGGGATTCGACCTGTACTTGCCACTGCATCAAAAGGACAGATGTGCACTTACAGTATTAAAAGATTGAGTTTAAATTCACATCACTCTCCCAATTTACACTTTGTACACTCTAACAGCATCACGATCAAATTCAACCATTAAGCTTTGCTAAGAACTGGCTGAGATTGTATTCCTCTGTGTACTGTGATTGATCCCAAAGCTCCTCTAGGCCACTGAGGATGGTTTTCAACCCCTTTACCCCGGGCCCCATTTTGGGATCTTCATAAAGGCTACCATTAGAAGATTTTGACTGGGTAGTGGCGCCCTGCTTCATGTTTCAGAATGGGAAAAAATCAGCAAGACAGATGGTAACACTAACATTCAAGTTAGAGATACGAGTTTCAAGGCACAATGCAACTCAATTTTGTCCCAAATCATGTGTGCGCAATTAACCAAGACATTCGTACAAGTCCAACAAATCCCAATTGCCATCACTTTTTAAAAGGTCTATGTGTGGAAATATAATGAACACACCATCGTGGACCGTGACTTGTATGCAACACATCAGAAAGAGTGTTTGAAGGTGGGTGTGCTGGAAACCCAAATTCAAATGTTTTGGAATTTAAAACGAGGAAGAACATGACATCGCCCATGACAATACCCTTTTTGTCCCTTTCACAAGGTTTGATGTTTTTTTTAGAAGGAAATTTCTAAATACACCCATCCTATTTAACGTTTACACCCATTCTATGGCTATGACCTGATCTGACTTGACCGGAAATCACTTTTGGCTCTTCTGAAATGCCCATCCTATCACATGACATGGCAACAAAAATGGGGACATTTACCAGAGAAGGAGGAGTTACATAGTTACACTGGTACAAAGCTATAGCTGATCTGATACATTTCAAGATAATCCAAATGGGCCCCACCCGAGCTCATAATTAAAGCAGGAGACAGAAATAGCTACCCCATTGGTTTTATTTATCACTGTGAGGGGATCGGGGAATGCCTTTTGTAATGAAATCAACCCAAGGGCAGCGAATGACGAACTTGACACTTGACAGGTTCTGGACTTTGAACCGTAGGGATTCTATCTTTGTTTTGGGACTATGGGACCTAGGTGGGCCCTGATGTTAGATCTGATTCATGGATTCGAAGGAGAACCTACGGATGACCGTAGAGGGGCTGGTCTCATAGGAAGTGAACATCCCTGGCCCACCATCCATTAGGTTGATAAGAGAAGGTGTGATTGATTGAGGGGAAAATAATTAGTTTTGGACATCAGGCGGTTGTGGGACCCACTGGTTGATCCGATCGCAGATCTGGTCCGTCCATCAAATCAGAGTTATGGGCTCTGTCCATTGCTTGCACATGTTATAACTAAACAATCAGCAAAAGGATATGAGTTCTTATATCGCGTAACTAACAAGAGAATTTAATGGTCATTTGCTTCGTTAGTAGGAACTAAGCATACAACGCTTCTAGATGAAAGGAGATGTGAGTTCATCCAATCACCAAGAGAAAGATTTGCATAAAGAAACAGTAAAGAAATAGAAAATGAAAACGATATCACTACAAGCCAATACAATTTATTTTCAGTCCAAGAAAACCGAAACTTCCACAATGAAGGGTATAACACTTTCTACTCTCTTTCTTCTTTCCTTTCTTTCGATGGAGAATGATGGAAGAATTTTATCACGAAAATAGCCGAGCAAAGAGAAGTGAAAATACAACATTCAACAAAAAAAATGATGGGCGAGGAGCTAGGCTCAAATGAAAATAATGTTCATCATCAGTCATGACATGAAACTAAGATGGACAACTCCATCCTCGACAACCGAGATTAGGCAATGCAATCAGTTCCAAGTTTGCATATCTTCATATCTGAAATATATGGGAAGAGTAGAATTTCATTAACACGATAAAATCATCACCGCCTTTTAGTCATCCCAGCAGTCCAAGCAATTGCATTCCTGAATAATCTTCTACAATTACAGGCATTTGTAAATTTGATGGCTAGAATCTCTTCTAGAATAAACCGTCCAACCCACCCTGGCCTAGGAAGAGCAAGAGTTAAAAAAAGTCTGTCTACAATCCTAGAAATGAAATTATCCTGGAAGCCCAACCTGCATGGAAGCCCAACCTGCTCACACTGATGATTTCCCTTAAAATTATCATTTCCTAAGGAGCACCTTCCACTTGGTGGATCATCCTGATAAAAAAAACATCAGATAGTGACAGGAGCAATGACAGCAGGTCATCCTTATCCATCTCCATTTGGTTGGGAAGCGACCCACTTTAAGAAGATTGTGTATGAGTCTAAGAAGAAAAGAGAAAGAAACAACCAAAACCAGAACTTAAACAATAGTATTTTCTTCAACAGCATGCTTCCCATTGTCACCAGTACAAGTACACTCCCCTTACCCTGGTATAAACACAACACATGCTCCCCTGATATAAGCACAACACACACACTGTCTAGAATAATTTAAAAGAAAAACAAAAGGACATGGCTTCTATAGTAATGAAGTGTTTACTAATCCTCCTAGGAGTACAAATTTGTGCCCCTTTCTTGAAGTAGGATAACCAAGTAGTAGTATATTAAATTTAATGGATTTTGCATCCAGTTTGTCATGAGTACGATTAGAAACGTTGATAAGTAGTACCGCCAGATATCATGGGGAGAATCTGATACAAATGTTTATAAGACTTGAGAACATTAATAGGAGTTTTGCCACTGCCTAGTGCATATTACTTGGCACTTCTTTGAACTCCAGGAAGAGCAAGAAGCTGACAGTGGTGTCCAAGTTTGGAGCAGAGGCTGAGCACTGTACTATGTCCATTCCCACAACTGAAGTTATTTGGCTACAAGTCCAAGAAGAATTTGGAGTAATTCGGAAGGAAGCAATCCCCTCTTATAGCTGATAACATTAATGCCGTTCAAATTGCGAATTCTGTCTTCCGTGAGCACACAAAGCATATAGAGGTTGATTCAAATTTCCTCATTTAGCCAGATCCAAATTGAATTTCACAATTGTATCAGCTGACTGTATCCTTGTTCCCCTCAATCAAAAATGAATTTTGCGACTACATCGGACGGCGCAGCTAAACATGGTTGACGTGGTATATCAGCCATTGCCTTTAAACAAAACAAAAGCCGGTCCACACCCATCCATTTAAACCTACATGGCTACAAACCAACTAAAGCCTTACTGAAAACCAAACAATCTAGTCATATGGATATGATCCATAAATCAATACTTCCCTTAATGTCGTTCCCCTTGAATTTGCACATACTTGAACCTCAACAAACCGACAATTTAATAAGAAATCAAGGAAGTTAAAAAAAAAAAAAAAAAAAAAGGTGCTTTTATAAGATTTTTCAATGAAAAACGCAAAATATGATCATTGACGCATTGACTCCCATTAACTCATGTTTTAGCTTCTGATGATGCCAAAAATTGATTTCGGACACCACCCGTCAAGTAATAAATGTTAGCGCTGTAAATAAAGAAGACAGAGAGAGAATTTATAGTGGTTCGGTCAATATGACCTACGTCCACTTCAGAAGGACAAAGGTCGCCGGTAGTTTTACTTCTCCAATATGTAGAGATTACAAACTAAGAGAATACAGAAAAGTTATCTCTTGTATTTATTGCCTTCCCGAACAGATGAGGGCAACTTTACCTCAACGCTCCTTCCACTTCGACGGAGCCTTTGAACTACCCTCGATTGACTAGGCAGGTGAGATATTCTCCGCGGGATTTGGTAAAAGCAGGTTAAAGACCGACGACTATATCCGAAACGACGTGGTTGGCTTGACGTGGCAGTCTTCGTAGATTTGAGCTCGGATCCCCAATGGATCGGATCTTCACAGATTTAGGCCCAGGCTCATTAAGAACTGGGTCACTTGGGCCTGACTTATCATTTGCCCCTTAATGTCCTACATTCAAAGAAACTTTGAAAGGGGGACATTTCAAATATTCAAGTTCATTCTCTCTTCCAAAACTTTTTTTTTTATATCCGGGAAAGTCCTCCTGCCTTTGGACACATCTTGCTAAGTATCTGGAAGAGTCCTCCTAGCTTTGGACACATCTTGCTCTGCAAAACCCTAGACTATTAGGCTATAAGAACCCCTTCTAAGAAATAAAACAATGCAAACAAGTATTGAGTCTGCAACTTGCTAGAATGGAAACCCCAAATTCCGGTTTGCAGAAGGTGATGGGTAGCGCCGGCGTGGAGGCGACATCAGCGGTGGGCGCCGCCGTCGTGGAGGCAGTAGCCGCGGCGAGCACTGGGGCAGCAGCAGTGGCGGGTGGCGGGGCAGCAGCAGCGGGCGCCCCCGGCGCCCGTGCGGTGACAACACTAGCGGCGGACGCCCCTGGCGCCCGCGTGGAGACAGCAAAGATGGCGGCAGGCACCTCGGGCGGCCACGTGGAGACAGCAAAGATGGCAGCGGGTGCCCACGCGAGACAGCAAGGATGGTGGGCGCCGGCCTGGGCGCCCGCATGGCGTTGGCGGCACCGGGCGCCAGCCTGGGTGCCCGCGTGGGTGTAGCAGCAGCGGCTGGCGCCGGCCTGGGGGCCCGCGCGAAGACTGCGGCAGTGGCTGGCGCCGGCCTGGGCGTCTGCCAGGTCAGGGGTGATGGCGGCGTCACCCGCCAGTCGTCGTCGTCCGCTGGCGTGTGTGCGACACGCGAGAAGACGTTGCGTTCTTGTCGGAAAGGATATCGAGGAAAAGTTGTTGTTGATGATGACAGATCCAAGGTGAGCACCCTTTTTAGTTTGTCGAAAACCGATGGTGATATTTCGAAGGTTGTCGTTTCTTATCATATTCCAGGCCGAACTTGACGAGCCTGCTTGCGACGACTCCTCTGGTGACATTGTTATTTATGAGGAGATGCTTGAAGCCGGGTTGAGGTTCCCCATGTCCTCCTACATTTGCCGCATTCTCCATTATTTTTCATTGACTCAGGGGCGGTTAGCACCCAATGGCTGGAGAGTTTTGCTCGGCTTTCTTGTATTGTGGAGGGTACATCATGAAGATGCTTCTCCTGTAGAGTTTCATGCTGCTTATAATCTGATCGAGTCCCCGGCCCCTAACAGGGGATGGTACTATCTTACCCCCAGGGGTGGTAAGCTGCTCACGGGATTGCGTTTCAACTGCCACAGCCGAAAATCTCGAATCTTCTTCATTGGTGGAGAGTGGGCCTCTGAAATAGATCTGGCCTTAATGCTCGTACGATGGGCTAACGCGAAAAGACTTGGTACATCGTTAATTACTCTGCTCTTTTTATTTTTATGCATATATGTACTCATTGTTCTTTTGCAGATTTCCTAGTGCTCTCTAAAGATCAGGAGCAGAAACTGCAGGCTGTGAGAGATAATCCTGACAAAGACTTGGGGATCCTCCTCCCCAAAGAGAGTGGTAGGATTAGCGGGCCCCCTCTAGACCCTTCTTCCTTTGTTAGGACTGGTGGACCCTCTCTGGGGACTTCTTCCAAACGAAAAGGTACAGCAACATTTTTTCTGCTTAACTGATATTTCGTATCTAAGTAATACTTTTGCTTCTGCAGCAGTGGACAGAGAGGTGATTGGGGCTCACCTTTTGAGTAGGAATGCACCTCCTTCCAAGGCGGCAAGGACAGACAACACTTCAAGAGGGAATTCTCCACCAATGATCAAGGTGAGCTCTCTTGTATCCACCCCTTCAACGGGGCCACGGGTGTGTCCCCATCGGGCGGCCTCTGCTGTAGTTTCTTCCCAGCCAGCAGCCTCCTCGGCCTCGATTACTACTCCGGAGTCTTCTTCTCCAACTATACCTCCTACCCTTCGTTCGTGTCCTTCACGCTCGGGAGCTTCTGCAGGGGCACCGACTTGGGCCGGTCCTATGCTGGGCAATCCGCTGGTAATCCGGGAAAAGCTCGGGAGATTTGTGTTTCCTCCTGAGGTTACGCAAATTAATGCTCTTGGCACTGAAGGGGTCATAGACTCGTTTCTAGAGGGTCTGGCTCAGGTAAAGGCTTATGTTTCCTTTTTCTCCAGACTTTCATTTTTTTTATTTGTACTCTCATTTTCTTTGTCCCTTATTATTTCAGGCTTCTACTGCATCCGTCTGCTTGTTGTCAAGGGCCCGTCAGAACAGTCAGCTGAAACAGGAGAATGAGAGTATGCAAAAAGAGCTCTCCGTCGCTCAAAAAAAGATTGCTGCTCTTGAAGCTGCTGGGAGAGCTTCCGAGGCTGATCTCACAGCGGCCCGCGAGAGGGCGACCAGGTTTGAGACCGAGCTCTCAACAGCCCACGAAAGGGCGGCCAAGGCAGAAACTGAGCTTGTGAAGGCCCACGAGAGGGCTTCGCTCAGTGAGGCTGAGCTTGCACAGACCCGCGAGAGGGCGATGCTCAGGGAGATTGTCGCGGAGACAGAGATGAAGGTGGCTCGTGAGAGAGCTTCTCAGGTTGAGGATAGGGCTATCCTGGCTGAGAAGGAGTTAGCGAATGGTCTCGCTGATGCCTTTATTGATGGCTATGAAGAACTTCGAGGGAAGATCTCTGTTGCTTTCCCAGATATTGATTTCTCAGGCTTCGTGCCTACTGAGGCCCCTGATGACAGCAGTGGTAGCTCGGATGATGATGATGCTGAGGGTGAGGATGATGGCGATGATGATGACGAGGACGATGGGGACAGCCATGAGAGTGATTAAGGGGCAGGGGCTTTTGCTGTACTCGTTTTTTTTTTTTTGAAAGATAGCTTACAGCTTAACTTTTTGAAAAGTGAATGGGAATGCAAGGATCTTTTCTCACAAAATGTAGAATATTTTATTCATCCATTGCTTATTGCTTAAACAGTATTAACATAAAAAATCAAATCAAGCCCCACACCCTCACAACTCCGACTTCCTTAGAATTTTACTGATAGTACCTCTTCAAATGTTCCGCGTTCCATAGATGAAGTAAGACCTTTCCTTCAGAATTTTGGATTTTGTAGGTGCCTGGCCTTACTACTTTTGTTATGAGGTATGGCCCTTCCCAGCTTGGTCCCAGCTTTCCTTCGCGAGAGTCCTTTGTGGCAAGGATCACCTTTTCAAGGACTAGGTCTCCCGGTTGAAAAGAACGAGGCTTCACCCTCAAGTTGTAGTACTTTGCCATGCGCCGTTTATACTCCGCGTTACAGACCATAGCCATCTCCCGTACCTCCTCCACCAAATCGAGGTTGATGCGGAGTCCTTCCTCATTGGTGACGGGGTCATAGAGATGGACCCATAAGGAATGTACGCCTATCTTGACAGGGATGACTGCCTTAGTCCCAAAAGCGAGAGAGAACAAGGTTTCTCCAGTTGGGGTTCTTGGTGTGGTTTGATAGGCCCATAACACTCCTGGGAGCTCGTCGACCCAAAGACCCTTCGCTCTTTCGAGCCTTGTCTTTAGGTTGCGTAGAACTGTTCTTACCATGACCTCTGCCTGCCCATTCGCTTGTGGGTGTGCCGGGCTGGAATGAGGCTGCTTTATCTCGAGGTCGGAGCAGAAGGTGTTGAAGAGTTATTATCAAATTGCTTGGCATTGTCACTAACAATGGCGTGATGTATCCCAAAGCGACATACTAGGTTTTTCCAAACGAAGTCTTTTACCTTGGAGTCTGTTATTTTTGCTAGGGGTTTTGCCTCCGCCCATTTTGTGAAGTAGTCAATGGCGATGACTATAAACTTGCACTGTCCCTTACCCAAAGGAAGGGGGCACAAGATATCAATACCCCATTTGGAGAAGGGCCATGGACTCAAAATTGATGTCAGCTCCTCCGGTGGTTGCCTTGGCACAGTGGCGAAGCGTTGGCACATGTCGCATTTTTTGGTAAATTATTTGGCGTCCTTTACGATGGTAGGCCAAAAGTATCCTTGCCTAAGCGCTTTGTGGGAGAGAGAGCGTCCTCCAGAATGATTCCCGCGAACGGACACACCATTCAAGCCCGACGTGGTGAACTACCCACTCCCTCGGAAGTTCAAAATGCCATTCGTGGAGACCTTTGATGGAATGAATGTTCCATTGGATCATCTAGAGACCTATAAAACAAAAATGCAGCTGCATAATATCCCTGATGAGATTATGTGCAGGGCATTCCCGACCACACTGAAGGGTTCCGCTCGGCAGTGGTTTGCCAACCTCGCCCCAGCTTCCATCGCCACCTTTGGGGAGTTGAGCAAGTCATTCGTCTCACACTTTATTAGAGGGCGCCGCCACCAGAAGCCTGCCATACACCTGCTCAGCATAAAGCAGGACAAAAATGAAAGCCTCAGGAGCTACCTCACTCGTTTTAATGAGGAGGTACTTCAGGTTGAAGAGCCTGACGACAAGGTATCCATAACAGCCTTTCTGGGAGGCCTCCGCTCATCGAGCTTCCTCTTCTCAGTGATGAAACGCCCACCTAAGAGCATGCCAGAGCTACTAGCAAAGGCCCAAAAGTATATGAACGCTGAAGATATAACCAGAGCCAGACGGGGAGAGTCCTCCAGAACAGGGGACAAGAGAAAGGAGGAGCGCGACAGAGAGGAAAAGAAGGACACAAGCAACAAGCGAGGCAAGACAGAGAGGGTACCTGTCAGAGACCGACTCGGTCCTGCTCCGCAGAGAGACAGACAAGTATTCACTCCTCTCAATGCCACTGTTGGGGATTATCTGGCTTTGTACCTTCTTGGAGGTACGCCCTTATGGGGGTCATCCAGTTCGCTTCATCCGTTGCACAGTTGATGTTTGTAATATCTACATCTAACTTGCTTGGCTCGAACTGGTGCCCAATGAGTGTTGGTTCTGCAGATGAGGCCTCCATGGACGAGGCGAGCCTGGCGAGTGCATCTGCAGCCATGTTATCCCCTTTAGGGATGTGACAGATCTGGAAGTATTGGAACCGCCGGATCAATCTTTTTACCATGCCAAGATAATCCTGCATTCTTGCTTCCTTTGCTTCGAACTCGCCACTTACTTGCTTGGCTACCAATTGAGAGTCACTGTAACTAACGACGTACTCGGCGTTCATTTCGATCGCCAATCTCAAACCGGAAAAGAGGGCCTCATACTCTGCTTCATTGTTAGAGGCAATGAAGTGGAGCTTCACTGGATACTTAATTTGTGTACCATTGGGGCTGATCAGAATGAAGCCAGCTCCACTTCCTTTACTGGTTGCAGAGCCATCAACATACAACTTTCAAAGTGGCAGTGGCGAGATCTCAGCGTCTGGAAGAGGCTCCTGGGCGCCTGGAGGAGGCCCGTGGGCATCCGGGGAATAGGCCTGGGGGTCGAGGGGAGTCTGGGCGTCTAGAAGAGGCCCCTGGGTGCCCGGAGAAGAGGCCTGGGTGCCCATGGGAGTCTGGGCGCCTTGAAGAGGCCCCTGGGCGCCCGAGGAAAAGGCCTGGGCACCCAGGGGAGCCTGGGCACCCAGGGGAGCCTGGGCGCCTGGGGGAGAAGTCTGGGCGCCCATTTGGATGTCTTCGGTGGACGGATTTGGCTCCCCTTTGGCGTATGTGAATTCAGCCACAAAGTCAGCCGGAGCTTGTGCTTTGATGGCCGCCCTTGGTTGGTACTGGATGTCGAACTCGCCCAATTCCAGTGCCCACTTGACTAATCTTCCGGATATATCTGGCTTTCCTAGTATTCTCTTCAGAGGCTGGTCAGTAACAACAACGACTGTATGGCCCTAAAAATAATGTCGTAAACGTCTTGCCGTCGAGATGAGGGCGAGCGCCAGTTTTTTCAAGCCCGAGTACTTGAATTCTGCCCCTCGATACGCTCTGCTCACGTAATAGATGGGTTTTTGCACTCCATCGTGATTTCTGATGAGCATAGAACTAACTGCCGAGGGTGAAGCAGAAAGGTACAAATATAACACCTCCCCGGGTGCAGCATATGAAAGAAGAGGGGGAGCGGCTAAGTAGGCTTTGAGCTTCTAGAAGGCTTCCTCAGCTTCGGGTCCCCATTCGAAAGCTTCTCAGAGGATTTTAAAGAAAGGCAGGCACTTATCTGCAGACTTAGAAACGAATCTGTTAAGTGCTGCTATTCTTCCATTGAGGTGCTGGAGTTCTTTGGTGGAAGAGGGCGGCCTCATGTCAAGTACTGCCTTGATTTTATCGGGGTTCGCCTCAATTCCCCTTTGGTTGACCATGAAGCCCAAGAATTTTCCCAATCCTACGCCAAAGGCGCATTTCTCAGGATTCAATTTCATACGATAGGATCTGAGAACATTAAAAGTTTCTTGGAGATGGTCGATGTGATCTGCAGCAGCGAAGCTCTTCACCAGCATGTCATCTACATAAACCTCCATGGTTCACCCAATCTGGGAGTGAAACATTTTGTTCACTAGGCATTGGTAGGTTGCACCTGCATTTTTTAGACCGAAGGGCATGACTCTGTAGCAATAAGTCCCCTCCGAGGTGATGAAGGACGTCTTTTCTTGGTATGGGGGATGCATGCTAATCTGGTTGTATCCAGAATAAGCATCTAGGAAGGAGAGCAGCTGATGTCCTACTGTGGCATCGATGAGGAGATCAATCCGTGATAGCGGATATCAATCCTTCGGGCATGCTTTGTTAAGCTCGGTGAAGTCGACGCATAAGCGCCATTTCCCATTAGCTTTCGTCACCATCACTACATTTGAGAGCCATTCAGGATATACTACTTCTCGGATCGCCCCATTCTCTATTAGCTTCGTAACCTCCTTGTCCATTGCTTGGGCCCTTTCAGTGGACGCGCCCCTTAGCTTTTGTCGGACAGGCTTGTGGCGAGAGTCGACGTTGAGGCAGTGAGTGGCGACCTTGGGGTCAATTCCTTCGAGATCCGCATGGGACCATGCGAAAATGCCCATGTTATTTCTCAGAAAATCTGTTAGCTGTAGGGCTAGATCCTCTGAAAGTGAAGAGCCAATGTATACTCTTCTGTCAAGATGTTCTTCATTTAAGACGAGAGGGGTAAGTTCTTCTACTGGTTCTCCTCTCTTTGTAGTGGCGTCATCCCCCAGGTCCAAGATTTCAACCTGCAACGCCTCCTGCGTTTTCTTGGCCTTCATCGAGGAGACGTAGCATTCCCTTGCTGCTACCTGGTCCCCTCTTACTTCCCTGATTCCATTCGGGGTTGGAAAGCGGAGGATGAGATGATAGGTGGAGAGGACGACTCCTAAGGCATTAAGAGCTGGTCGCCCTAAAATGATGTTATAGGCTGATGGGCAGTCTATCACCAAGAAGTTAACCATTGTAGTGGAACTTCGGGGTACTGTCCCGACTGTGACTGGCAGCGTGATTGCCCCTAGGGGATACACCTTCTCCCCTAAAAATCCGATGAGGGGGGATTTGACAAGCTGCAGCCTCTCCCGGCTCTCGTAAGCTTCTACAAATAGGATATCTGCAAAGCTTCCACTATCCACCAAGATTCTTCGCACCTTAAAGTTGGCGACAATCATGGTGAGCACCAGAGGATCATCATGGGGGTGCTAGATCCCTTCCAAATCTTTATCCAAGAAGGATATGATTTCGTCAGCTTCATGCCTGGGCGCCTTGGACGGGCGTGCTTCATCAAGATGCCTTGCCTTTCTGGCATGGGCCTTCATCGCGGAGAGTGACACTGCTAGTCCTCCCGAGATAGTTTGGATTTCCCCAATCGGCTACGGGTCCTCCATATTTCGAGGTGGCGGTGGTGGTGGGGCTTGCCCCCTACCAGCAGCATACTAGCGCAGGTGACCATACTGAATGAGATCCTCAATCTGCCGCTTGAGGTCATAACAATCATCAGTGTCGTGGCCATGGTCGTGATGGAAGTGACAGTATTTGGCCGGGTTCCTACGATTTGGAGGGGACTTCATTTTTCCAGGCCATTTTATGGCGGGGTCATCTTGTATTTGGAACAAGATGTGCCCAACAGTGGCGTTGAGAGGATTGAATACTTGTCTGTCTCTCTGCGGAGCAGGACCGAGTCGGTCTCTGACAAGTACCCTCTCTGTCCTGCCTCGCTTGTTGCTTGTGTCCTTCTTTTCCTCTCTGTCCCGCTCCTCCTTTCTCTTGTCCCCTATTCTGGAGGACTCTCCCCGCATGGCTCTCGTTATATCTTCAGCGTTCATATACTTCTGGGCCTTTGCTAGTATATCTGGCATGCTCTTAGACAGGCGTTTCATCACTGAGAAGATGAAGCTCGATGAGTGGAGGCCTCCCAGAAAGGCTGTCATGGATACCTTGTCGTCAGGCTCTTCGACCTGAAGTACCTTCTCGTTAAAATGAGTGAGGTAGCTCCTGAGGCTTTCATTTTTGTCCTGGTTTATGCTGAGTAGGTGTGTGGCAGGCTTTTGGTGGTGGCGCCCTCTGATAAAGTGTGAGACGAATGACTTGCTCAACTCCCCAAAGGTGGCGATGGAGGCTGGGGAGAGGTTGGCAAATCACTGCCAAGCAAAGCCCTTCAATGTAGTCAGGAATGCCCTGCACATAATCTCATCAGGGATATTATGCAGCTGCATTTTAGTTTTATAGGTCTCCGGATGATCCAATGGATCCTTCGTTCCATCAAAGGTCTCCACGGATGGCATTTTGAACTTCCGAGGGAGTGGGTAGTTTACCACGTCGAACTTGAATGGTGTGTCTGTTCGCCTGACTAGGTAATCCACTGTCTCCGGTGCCTGCGCCTTTATGGCATTGAAGACATCACCCAGTTGATTTTGCATTTCTCTAATCTTTTCGTCCCAGTGATTAGGGGCTTCTCTGGACCAATCGTGGAAGTGACTCCCCACCTCCATGCTTTGGTTTTCGCTCACCCCCTCTTGGAAATGAGGCTCCTCCCCATTAGAGATAGATGGAGGAGGTGGAAGTCCTCCATGATTCGCTCCACCTGGAGGTGGGGGCCCTCCGAGATGGACTCCACTGGGGGGCAGAGGAACTCCGTGATGGGCGCGACCTTGAGGGTCGACCAAGAGTACTCCAAGAGGGGCACTATGGGGAACTCCTTGGGCGCCATGTGCGTGTGCGCCTATGCCCTGGGCGTCAGTGGGATGGGCGCCCAGGCCCTGGGCGCCATGGGGATGGGCGCCCAGGCGAGGTACTCACCTGCGAGGAGCCGTAGGATGTCCCTGGCGAGGCGCTCATTGCGGTACTCCTCCAAGTTGTACTCCTCCTTGCCCCGTGAGTATGAGTTGTAGGATCTGCTGGTTTTGGGTTACCAGCTGCTGCATTGTCTCCAACATTTCTTGAGGAGTAGGAGCAGGAGCATTTGGGGCAGGATTAGTCGGTGGAGGATCATCCCCGCCCTCTCGCCTGGGATTATCCTCTGGTCATCTCGTTGATCTGGTGGTGGTCACCATAGTTTTGAAAAAGGAAGTGTTATGAAGTGAGAATTTGACTCTTCCCATAGACGGCGCCAAACTGATGATGCGAAAAATTGATTTCGGACACCACCCGTCAAGTAATAAATGCTAGTGCAGTAAATAAAGAAGAGAGAGAGAGAGAGAATTTATAGTGGTTCGGTCAATATGACCTACGTCCACTTCAAAAGGGCAAAGGTCGCCAGTAGTTTTACTTCTCCAATATGTAGAGATTACAAACTAAGAGAATACAAAAAAGTTATCTCTTGTATTTATAGCCTTCCCGAACGGATGAGGGCGACTTTACCTCAATGCTCCCTCCACTTCGACGGAGCCTTTGAACTACCCTCGTTTGACAAGGCAGGTAAGATATTCTCCGCGGGACTTGGTAAAAGCAGGTTAAAGACCGACGACTATATCCGAAGCGACGTGGTTGGCTTGACGTGGCAGTCTTCGTAGATTTGGGCTCGGATCCCCAACGGACCGGATCTTCACATATTTAGGCCCAGGCTCATTAAGAACTGGGTCACTTGGGCCTGACTTATCAGCTTCTACCCAGATGTACAAACACATGAGAAAAATAGTTCTTAAATCAGCTGAGTACCAAAAAGACATTTGAATCGTCTTTGCATTAGTTTATGGGTAAAAACACCCTAAAACCATTCTTCTCTTCAAATTTCTTCTCGAAAACAATTCTGGAACTTGGGAAGTGTTTTATTTTAAGGAAATGTATAGATAATAAAAACAATAGCATACATTTGGTGACATTACAAATAGAAACATGCAACAAATTCTGTAAGGATGCATTACACGACCTCTATTATGCAGAAAAAGCAATACTGTAATTATTTTAAGTAATATAAAACCATGTGGAACCATCCTAAATATGCCAAAATGTGATACAGAAAGTTTCATCCAGCAAAATAAAATTATATAATCAAAGAAGTTGCCCTTCCTTGCAGAAAAGTTGAGGGATTTTACCATGGAACCCACCAAATATTCTCGATAAAAAAAAATGGCAACCGTAATTTGAACCTTACTTAGATAAGATTTGCCGGCATGATTGGAAGTGGAAGACCATGAGACACAAAAAATGTGATTCTAGTTACCTGGTGGTCTCTCATTTTGGGTTCCAATCATGCTCCATGAAAACCAGTGTGTCTGTTGAAGTCAGATTTAGACTGAGCCCACCAACTGCAGATTGTAGATATGCAAGTGAATATGGAAACAGCTGAACCTAGGAAGAAGAAACAAATCTTAAAAGCATTCAAAATACCATGTGTTGTCAGCAGGAGCACATCAATCGATCAGAATTAAATGCTTTCACAATTTCAAAACGCCTCTCTGGTTCTACAGAGCCATCCAGCCGCGAGTATGTGATAGTGCTTAGAATCAAATGATTCACTTGATTAGAGAAAACAAGACTTTCTGAAAAGCACTAGAAAATTCTGACGGTTGTGTAATGGATACTAGGAACAGTAAAAGAGAGAAAAAATACTAGCACTCAGTAGGTAATCATAAAAAGAAAGCTACATATATATACATTAGATATGTAAGGAAGAATAAAGTCTCCGCGAGAAAAATCTTTTCATGTGATTATGGAACAAATCTCTTTCAACGATGTCCAGGAAAGACTGCATGAGAAACATATAATGAAACAACAGGTTACTGTCAAGAACACTGGATGATGAAAAAAAAAATTCCAATAGAACTTGAAAAAGCAGATAAATGAAAGATCCATTAGGATAATAAAAAAAAAAATACCTGAAGGACATGTGAAGATGCTTTTGGAGAAGAACTAGCTTCTTCTCCTGTATTTGGCATCGCATCTACATTTATCAAAGATGATATTTCTTTTCTAGTTTTTGAACCAGAGAACCTGCTCATAAAGTTTTAATTGGACAGGGCTTAAATCACAGTATCTGTCCTGAATTATTTTCTCTGGCAGGTCAGACAAAACCTCATCTTTAGTGCGACGAAGGAGAAATGGCATGACCTGTTAGATAAAAGAATTGAATTAAAAATGTGGGCAAGACAGCTGTTATCAATGTTTTACATCACAGAATTCAAACATAATGTGTTTTTTGCTGCAATTCAGACAGAGAAAGCTCAGCTGCTTGTGCAGTGCTTCCATAGCAAGGGCCCCTGCTTCCGCATCCTTAGCAGAACATTTTGAATCTTTAGCAGCCAGCAATGGTTTACAACACTAGAATCAGTATAGTAATAAGTTGGAATGTAGGTGTTTTTAACCATCCAATCAAAAAGCTGGTCTCCAAGTATTTCAAGTGTCTCTTAGATAAATTAAACTGTAAAGGTCCACAATTGAATCTTAACCATTTCAGCATTCCAAATAATGAGGGCACTTTAAAACTAAAGCGATTTTATGTAGCAAATTTGGAATCAAACGGGATAACACTCGGGAAATAAGGACCATAAATATATATCTAACATATGACACTATAAAATCAGCTGGATTATGTTTCTTTCTTTTAGTTTGACAGTTCCAAGTCCCAATGAAAGGATTTCTCTAATAGAAACACATGCTCCACAGAGGCGGACCCAAGCATCTCAACCGTCAACGTTTAACATCCAAAAAATGATCAGGAGCCACTAACTCAGTACATCATTATGTGTTTTGGCCATACTCAATAGATCAAAGCAATCAGATAGTAATACTTACCAAGATTGTACAGTTCACAATATAAATCAATCAATATGTATAGCATATGTATAAATAAACGAGTTGCATCGCCATCCGAATAGGAGTTTGTTATAAATTATTCCATACAGAAGCAAATTGTCATACGATTCCGAATCTATTAACATATTGGTGGCTCTGCTTGAAACCAAGAGTATATTCAATACATATAGTTTCTGTGTTTCTTTATCACTGTAATGCCTTTAAAAGGCAGTGTAGGCCTTCTTCACAACTTCTTGTATTTTTTCCCACTTAAGAGAAACTTGAAAGGGAAGCTGTGTTTTCAATTTGCTAATCCCTGGACCTAGTGTGAGAGAATCAATACTTTTCCTTTCTTATCTATTTAATAAAAGTGATACTTTTCACATGATACATTACTAATCAAAATAAGAATGGCAGTGGTATTTTGCACAAAGTTTGGTCTCCATCAGAACAATAGCCATTTTGATGAAGATCTATGCATAGTATTTACTCTGTATAGGCTGTACCGTACACTTATAGATGTCGATGAATGCCGGTATACGGTCTGTAGTCTATTCATACTGATACACAAGGAATGATACAGGGGTTGCTATTCATAAGCGTACATACACATTTTTTTTTATCGGTAACAGCTCATTATATTAAGAAAGTAAAACAATACAAACTAGCGACCAAAACTTGGTATAATATTAAAGACTTATACCAAAGTGAACAAGAACAACAAACAATAGGAGTCACAATTACATCAAAGATCCACAAAAGGAGCAACCATATCTAACCCTTGATTAGCCAACACATCCACTAAATAATTTGCCAAATGAAAAGGTGGAAAACCACTTCACAAGTTAAATGGCAATCAGGTTTCTCTCTATGATATTATCATCAAGTTATTTGTTATTTGCATTACATTAATGGTATAGATGGAGAAAGAACAGAATATCAGTATTGAATCTTTTTCTTATTTAATTTTTTCCCAAAACATTTCTATATTAAAAAAAATAAGGAATCATATGATTAGAGCTATCATTCTATTTGACCCCTCAACGATAAGCAACACAATTTTGATTTTCAAAACCTTGAACTGATCCTTCTGCACTATGGGTATGTTTGCCAGTGATATAAAAATCAGATTCAAACCCAGGCCGGCTCAAGACAATTTGAGGCCTAAAGCGACAAAATCCTAAATGAGGTCTCAAATTATCTATTCTTTTTTTTTCTTTTTCTTTTTTTTTAAGTTTTGAGCATCTGAATTCGTATTTTCTAATAGATACATTTATCATTTATAAATTATAACTAATAATATTTATAAATAAAATGATCACTAACTATAATAAACGTACAATACAAGCATGGAATTAAAAAAAAAATCTTAAAATTATAAAACAATTGAACTTGATTTAGTGATTAATCATTGTTGGCGATAAAGATTGTAGATGTAGATGAATTTTGAATTTGATCCAGTTTTTTTACTATGAACAAAATGGATTATATTTGAGTTAGTGGGTTATGATTAACATATATTATAAAAAAAAGACTCACACATATTATCAGAATATATCCACATATATTATTAAAAAGAAGGCAAAACCAGATCAATAAATCTTTAAAGAGGATTGCTTTAGAAAAAAAAAAAAAGTAATTATAGAGAAAGGCAATCTATGAGAGAGACATTGGGTGAGCAAGTAAAGAGTATGTGAGATGAAAAAGTGTTGGTGGAGAAACGTTTATTTAAAAAACCTCACCGGTGAGGTGGCAAGGAGGTTGGGTTTGAGATTTGTTGGAATTTAAAAAGACATTGTGTGGAGAAAAAAAAGGATGAAACTTACTTTAAGGTTTGTTTAAATGTGAAAACATAGCTTTAATGAGATGTTATACTAATTACTATTATGGGGCCTTGAGAGAAAAAAAAACTATGACAGCTGCTTGAATGCTTTTTTAGAATTTGAAAAGATGATTTTTATAGGCCTTATTTTTTGGGGGGCCTAAAGCAATGGCTTTTCTTGCCCAATGGTAGAGCCGGCCCTGGTCACTGAAACCCACTCAGCAGGTACCAGTTGGTGCGACTCGGCCGAGCAGGGGAGGGAATATAGGGAAAAAAGACTGATGAAAAAGTAAAGTTTTCTATAATATTAGGTGATTTTCCAAAAATTTTGGGGGGCCAATGTAAAAAAATAAAAATTTTCATAACACTATGGGGTTTTCCAAATTTTTGATGGGCCCAGAGAGGGAGTTTAGAAGAAATTGGCAAGATGAGAGTTTGGGTTATCCAATTGTTCATCAATGAAGAAGAACGCAGAATCTGATCAACATGCAGTCCCCATTTTCTACAGCAGAAACACATTCCATTGTAGAAAACACTTCACCACGTCAGACAATAGAAACTGAAACTGTAGAAAATAAGATCTTCGGTAAAAGCTGATTAAATGTACCATTAATATATACAATTCCACAAATAGAATGAGGATTGGATTAACTAATACGAAGCATTTCCAACATCAATAGATATCATAAATTTCTGGATTTGATGGGCACCTTTAATTACGCAATCAAATGCCCCTTGATATTTTTAACAAATATTAATGTGTGATTGTCTAACAAAAAAACTGTCAAAAAGTAGTAAGATAGAGTGGGGACCCTAACCATGTGCTCCATGCCCGTACAATAAAGAGGGTAGAGAAGAGATTGAGGAAGAAGACGAGCTTCCCTAACCTCTCGATCACATGCAACTCCCTATTGGAGATAAATCAAAGATAGAAAATGAAGAAGAAGAACGACAGAGACCTAAAATCTATCAATGGGTCAAAGTGCTACCCAACATTGCCAAAATCCCACTAATCTACCTAATTCATCACAAAAGCCATCCAAAACTTGTATTATACACATAATTAATATTAATTAGATGTTAATCATGTCTAGGCGGGGTCGGGGTCTTACAGATCATGGCCGGAGCCGGTGGCCGCCGTAGGTACAGGTCTGAGCCGGAGGTGAAAGGGGAGGTTGGGGAGAGAAAGGGAGGAGGGTGGGCCAAAAGGCAATCGCATAGGGTTTTTTTTTTTTTTTAAGTGGATGTGTGGGAAGAGATATTTTCTGTGCGCCAATAGAATGTCCCTAATAGTACCCTTTCAACTAAAAAGTCATTGGCAATGTCTTTTTAACTTCTGGGAAAAATGTCTTTAATAGTAGTCTCTCTAAAAATGAGCCCAGCCCCACCTCAACATTTTTTTCCACGTAAATATAAAAATGGGACCCGCCTCTCTCATGCTTATGGAAGCTCCCCCATAATTCTCACCTCTCTAATAGGAACTTTTAAACTAATGTTTTCCTTATATAATCCTAGCACCTTGAATTGAAGTGAGACCCCACTTTAATTTGATCATCTATAAATTTGATTAAATTTAAAAAATTAAAAATAAAAAAGAAGTGAATCGCATCTTGCCTCTTATGGATGATTCAGCTTTTTAATTGCAATAATATTTGGCCAAGGTAGGAATAATAGCACCTGCATGGATGCCCTATTTATTTTCTTTTTAAATAGCCAATCTAATAGTATGGAAAGCTCGGATTGAGGTAAAATTTGAGGATCTCTTATATATTCATAGAGAGTTTATTTTGAATAATTTGAATTATAATAGGTGGGCCAGGCCCTAGGGTAGAGAATCTAGATTCAATGACTTGAAGATGGGCACGCCTCACTGTATGGTCCACCCTCTCCTCCACAGGCTTAGTGAAAAAGGTCCATGTCAAACGAAAGCATATACTTAATTTTAAGATATATTCTACAAATCATAGAAAAATTTTAATTTCTATAAAAAAAAAGTCTAATTAATTTGAATATGTAATACTGAAGTAATATTAAAATTAATATAAGTATTAGTATATGTGAATTCAAAAAGGTCGGAAAAAACATTAATTCTCAATAGTATCAACATAATATTAATATTATGAGTTAATTAAAATAAATGTTAAACTTCATTATCAACATTTTTTTATAAGTGGGCCCCATTGAGGAGAGTAATGAAATTGTCATCCACTATTAGATTATATGAGAATTTTAGGTAGATCAAACTCTTTCCCTAAAGAATATCTTCTAAGATGACCCATGCACAAAAGATGAGTTAGTACGGGTCATAAAAGCAACAAACTTCGCATATTCAGAAGGGGACTCAGAGTCACTATTTTCATTCTCTGAATCGTCTTCTTCCCATGAAACGCTCAACGCCTTTCCTTTGTTCCTTTCCAACCAGTTAGCGCACTTAGATGTAGTGTGTCAAAAGCCTTGACATTTAAAGCACTGAATTGGTTTTGCAGCATTTTTAGCAAGGTTTTTCTCATTCTTGGGCACAACTTTGGGCTTGTTGTAATTCTTATTCATCAGAAATTCCTTCTTGAGGTTCCCTTTGTTCTTTTTCAGTGACTTTTTAAATATTTTCCAAACAGGGCCTCAAGTTTAACATCATTAGAATCATCATTAGAACCTACTTCACCAAACTTAGAAGACATGAGAGCTATACATTTGAATTTCTTATTTGAACAGTGATTAGCGTCAAAAGTTTGAAGATTACCTACCAGTTCCTCAACCGTAAGTTCATTCAAATTTGTATGTTCCTCAATACAAACCACTTTTGAATGAAATCTCTTGCGTAAAGACCTAAGGATTTTCTTGACAATTTTATGGTCAGGTATGAATTCACCCAAATTAAAACTCGAATTAACAATATCGCTGAGTTTGGACTTGAACTCATCAAAGGTTTCACTATCTTTCATACGAACAGTCTCAAAAGCAGTAGTTAAATTTTGAATCTTGGTATGCTTAACAATATCAATGCCTTCATTCACTGTTCTCAAAAGACCCACGCGTCTTTCACAGTTTTACAAGTGGAAATTCTGCAAGATTCTAAATGTTTAACACCATTATATATGGCGTTGATAGCTTTGTCGTTCCAATGGGCTTGGTTCTTATCACCTTGGGTCCAATCAACCTTGGGTTTGTGAATCCTTCTCCCATCAACAACCACAGTGGGTGGAGTATATCCTTTCTTAATAATTTAATTCCCAAACATCATATTCAATAGAACGCAAAAACGCAATCATTCTTACCTTCCAATAAGCGTAATTGCCACTACCATCTAGCAAAGGTGGCTTAGTGGCTGATGTGCCTTCCCTATTGAATTCCATAGTACAATCACACAATGAAATTGTGCAATATGTTCTGATACCACGTGAAGGGGCTGAATGCCTAATTCACCCTCCATGTAATCCTTAATATAGGGTAAGTTCCCAACTCAGATTTTAATATGAAATTCAATTCCAATTAATCTAATATCAGGAAAATCAATCAATCACAGAAAGATAGGAGGCACACGATTTTTAACGTGGAAAACCCTACTCGGAAAAAAACCACGGGTGGTAGAGACCACCGGAAAAACCAAACACTAAATAAGCGAAGATTGTAGAAACTCATAGAGCCTTTGATCCAGTTGGAACTCAACCTAAAGGACTGTGATGAACTTGCCGACTACCCATCGTTCATCTTTCATGTGCTTGATATATAAGAACCCCCGTTGAACACCTCTTCAAGGTTCTTGAGAGAAGAAGAAATAATCTCTGTCTTTAGCGCTGTTCTACTTGCAAAGATTAGCCCACAAAGTCTCTCTAGATGAATACTTGATGCTACAGATGAGTAGAGAGCACAAGATGTATCTTTGGGGATGCAAGGAGGAGTATAAATAGTCCAAGGTTCGTGCATAAAGCTTTCCAATCTATGTAGAGCTCTTAAAAAAAGGAGTTGTTGGAGAAATAGGAGAAAATCTCCGCGCTGGCAAGAAGACCTAGCTCGCTATAGCGAGTAGTGTCTCTGCTTGGCACAGGGGATAGGCTCGCTATAGTGAACATGTTCTGTGGCTTGGGCTTCGTTTTGGCTTGCACTTGAAGTGTGTGAAGCGTCCAGTACTTGATTGGACCCCAAGTATAGGGTGCAATTGTAGTAATAATCTAGTGAGTCCAGGTCGATCCACAGGGAGCAATGCCTTTTAAGAAACTTTCCAACTTTAACCTATCCTAATTTAGAAACTAAATCTAACCTAATAAAGAAACTAATCAAATTACAAGAAAATTCCTAAAAACTGAAAATTAAAAATACAACTTTCCAAATAAAAGAAATAAACATAAACTAAGTAAAGAAACCTAATTTATTCAACCCTATTCTAACTATAACCTGCAAAAGCAACAAACTCATCAAAACAACCAATTTAATATAAAATAAATCAAAAACAAATTTCCTAAATTAGATACTAATTACCAAAATCACTTCTTATGCAAATGTAAATGATCTATAATTCCCTAAATACTAACAATGCAATTTTATGGAAGTTTCTAAAAATCTGATGCATGCTGTAAAAAATTCTAAACATAGGCCCAATTTCTCTGGACTGTACGACTAGTCTAAGATGATATGAACCTAAATCTAATGGCTGGAATCAATACTCTGATAATGCATGAACACAACAAAAAACAAAGAATGGAAAAAGGACTTAAAGCGAAAAAGATATGATCTCCTAAAGATGCCTACTTGAACTGTTTTGCTGCTGAAATCTGAACGCAGGCTTACCAACTACCCCTGTTTGAGCCTCTAGTTGACACAGTTCCCGATATTATTTTTGGCTGAAATTCTGGGGTTTTAAAGTCCAATTACCATACTTTAAATCTGCTATTTTTCGAACCAAAACATTCACGTTTACCTAGTTTTTAAATCATGTACTTTTGTAACCCAATTGGTTCAATTCTGCTGAAACTGTGCAGAATTTTTCACTATTCACATACCAGGACCGAATTTAATCTTTCTAATCAGTTGATAATCTTATGATTTCAGCAACAAAATTCTATTCTAATGCAATTTCTAAATATGAAGTATGTAAAAAGACACTTTCCAACCATAGATTATGCAATTAATAAAAATCGAAAGTTTCTACTAAACATAGAAAGATGCAAATTGGGGTTTTTTTAAATCTGAAATCTGTAAAAAAAATAATCAGAATATTAACTTTAAAATAAAACAAAAAGGGTGGAAAAATAAAAAGCGGAAAAGTAGTACCAAAGATCTAGAAACTAGACAATCCTATATGTATTGACAATGCAATAATGATGTCCTCTCTTCTCAGAGTAGGAAAATTTATGCAAGTGATCATTTGATTTCTCTCGACTTTTAATCTGTTTAATTTATTTTCAAATCCCTAGATCTAATCATGTGAAATATCGTCTCCAATCAAAACACATAAAAGAACTAAAAGAAAGAAAATTAAATCACTTATATGAAGAATACGCAGAATCAATGCAAATAATGTCTTTATTCCTTGATCTTTAAGTACAAAAAATTAAGATTCTTCTCTCTTTTTCATTCTCTCAACATGGCCTATCAACCTATGTCTAAAGAATTAGAATGGAGAAGAAGAAGAAGGGATTAGAGAGAGAGGGTGGATGGGAGTGGAGAGGGAATGGAGAGAGAGAAAATCTCCAAGATTCTACACAAGAGTTATGGACGTCCAACCCTCTTGTTGGCTCTCTTTTTATAATTTTGCATATTCCTTGTTTGGAAAGACTCATCTTCCATCTTGGCTTGAACTCTAAGCAACCATCCTATCTTGGCAACTTTTCTTGCTAATGATAAAGTCTTGTGGTCCCATTCTTTCCATCTTTGGACTCCTCAAAAGGTCTTTAAGATTGCACATGAGAAGGATTCCAAAAAAATTCAGATAGTGTGACTAAATTTGTGCTCCCATATGTGGGACATCCAAGACTTGTGGACCCCACTAGTGGACCTCCAACACAACTTGGTTTCTCCTCTTTGGAAAGACTTTTAAATTTGAGAGATCTCCTTGCCTTATTAGATTTCTTGATGCACACACCTTCCTTGTACAATTCCAAGAATATCTCTAAAATTTGCATGATGTTGACTTTTAAATTTGAGAGATCTCCTTGCCTTATTAGATTTCTTGATGCACACACCTTCCTTGTACAATTCCAAGAATATCTCTAAAATTTGCATGATGTTGTAGAAGGAAGAAACTTTCCAAATATTGAGATTTCTTGCAATTCCCGCCTAAAACTGTAACAAACAACTTCCCAAGGTCATATCTCCCTCAATATAGCTCTGATTTACACAATCTTGGGCTCCACGGATATCTACTCGAAAAGAGCTTTCCAACGGTGGCTAGATTGCACCGATCCGACACTCGGTTTGAGAGTTATGACCGTTTTAAGTTGCTGCCCTTGAAAAATCCGACAATAATTGTGCACAAATGAAAGCTTCTATGTTGGCATGCAATGGGGTGTGTGGGCCCATGTTGGACGTCGAAGGCATGCTTGGACTCTTTCCTTGCTTGCTTATTTGACTCTCCTTTGACCTCTCTTCTCAAACACCATCAATTTGGTCTAATACTGATTTCTCCTGCAAATTGAAAGAAATAAATTTATCATTAATTACATGTAAGAAAATAAACATGAATCATGCATGGGACCCTACATTTCTAATGATGCACCAAGATGACCAATTTTCCAAAAATCGCATATGGTGTTAAAAATTTGCAAGATATGCATTGATGAAACCAAAAGCCTAATTTTGGGTTGATAAATGAGAAAAACTGAATTTCACAAAAGTCATGCAATTCAATGAATTTTGACCAATTTTGACCATGTTTCCAAAAATAACCTCAAATACATGAAATCATGAAATTAAATGCAATTCTATGCAATTAAACCTAATTAAGTCCACAAATGCTAATGAAATGATGACCTGATGACCTAATTTTGTGGACTTATCAGTACTCTCCAATCTTCGCCTTGAAGTGTCATCACAATCCACATCTAATAGAACACTACTTACAACTCAATATGGACTTGAGTTTTGTTCAAACTAGATGAATTAGCCAACCAAGACTCTACATGAGTTGATCCATCATATGATCCCTTGGATCTAAGTATTCAGACTCTCCCACTTGAAAAAGATCCAACCTTGAGTCGACAATTACCCATGGCCTCTTTCTCTCCCTCATCCGCATCCGCTTTTGATGTTTCGATAGTAATTGAAAATATGGAGATTTATCAAGACTTTGTTTAAAAGATAAACTTATGCAATCCATTTGACCTCAAAAGTCAATCCGTGGTAGATCTCACCTTCGGACACCTTGCCAAAATGGATCTGTATAATATGTTGTGAGTGTATCTACTAATTGCAAATCATACTTTTCATCATCTACAAAATCTATCACATACTGCCCTTCAACATTCAATCTACCATATCTCACCCTTCAATACATCCTTGAATCTACGGTACCATTTAATATCCCAATCTACTCTTTATTGATAACTGGAGTCTCTTTCTCATAGATATGATATTCAACAAAAATTAATTTCTCTTCCTCATAGAAGGTAGGAATTTGGATGGATGACGAATGATTAATCTGAGTTCAAAACTGAATTTGTATTGGAAATAGAGACTTTGTAGATTATTAGCAAGAAGGTGGATTTTCTTCTTGTTATTAAACCTTTTCTTTTCTGGCCTACTTTTTTTCTACCAACTGAAATATGAGTTTCAGTTCAAAAATGGGGTAGATCATATGGAGCAGATCAATGAAAATCATTCATGTGCCTGGGTAAGGCATTTGAAATTAGTACAAGTTCCTTGTTAGAGCATTCTTTGCAATTGAAAACTGTATTAATTCTAAACTAGGTGGCTGCTACTAGTCAATATACCTACTTCACATGAGAACCTGTTGTATCAACCTAATTAACTCCGTTGACTGGTGGTATTCACAGTGTGCTCATCTTTAATAAATTTGGTAAGAGTAATAAGAAAATTGTAATCACGGTCAGTAATCTTTTCTTTTTCTTTTTTGCAGTCAGTAATCTTTTCTTTTTGTCATAGTGCAATTGTATTATTTATGACAAGCATCCTATACTAATGGAGCAGTCTGTTGATCATATATAGTGGCCAAGAAATGTTTTCTTTTACTTTGTGCAGTTCAAGTAAAGGAAGACCACTAGCCCACAGGTGCAACATCACGAAATGCACAAAGTGCGGGGACCGGAACTCTTTGCTTTTTTATTTCTTTTTAGAAATGAAGTGGATGAATATTCTCAGAAGGTTGTTGGTTGTGAGTATGTTATATATGTGTCGGTCTATGTTATATATGTGTGGGTTTCTAAATATTGTAAATTGTACCTTTGAATTTGTTACACCCCGACCCAAACTAATCGTGATTGAGGCTAATTAATTGAGATTAATGTTAATTAAGCATGGATAATTGGATTAATCAAGGTTAACGACCAAAGAGAGACAAATCAGTCTCAAATGATACATTAAGCATAATGGAATGGATTTGAATGGAAATTAAATTGATTAAAGTGAGTTTAGACTCAAACAAGGTAAGCTAAGGACTTTTTCGTAAATACGGGTTTTCACGTATTTCGTCAAATATGAAAATTCTTGATACCAACATGTGTATCTCGAAAAGTACGTTAACTTTCATAATTAACACGATTCTATTGGACCTCAAATGGGCCAAGTGAAGCCTCATTTGACTCAAAATGAAAATAGGTTAAATAAGAGGGGGCTTTAGTGTTCAAGTGCATATATTAGAATGAAATGAGGGAGATGAGCTCATTCTTTATTTCCATCTCAAGAACCCTAGAGCCATTTCCTCTTTCTCTTCCATTCCTCTTCATTGAGAGTGAGATTAGGAGTGATTAAAGTGGTCTTTGGAGTGAGGGGCTTCATCTTCATCATCTTCCCCAAACTATTCCTCCATTGTTGAAGAGTGGAGCTTCAGAGAAACCTCAAGAATCCTTTTCCTTTGAGCTACAAGTAAGTAACGGTTCTTCCCTTAGAATTTCCAAGTTATTAATGAATGGTTAGGCATGATTACTAGCATAGATAGCTTATGGTTGTGTATTTGGATGTTTTATGGATTAGGGTTTGAAAAAGGGAACATTAAACCAAGCTAAGGCAAAGAGGGTTTTTGGCAAATAGGTCCAAGAGAGGCAAGTATAAGCATCTCTTGTGATTAATGTTAACCATGATAATTGTTCATAGATTTTCCTTGGATTATATGCATTTTACATTGATTTTTGGGTTCATTATGAATGCTTAATGAAATGATTAAGGAGTGATTAGAAGTGTTCTGTGAATGAATGTTAATGGATAATGTATGAGGGGGGAACAGGAGGTTCCAATTATCTTTGTGCAGGTTATGGAAGCGTAATGGTGATAGAGTAGAAGAAGAGAGAGTGTATTAGAATTTCGGAATAAAATTCTGAAGGGTTCGCTCTAGCGAACAGTAGGTCCGCTCGAGCGAACGAGGTTCTGTTTCGACTGATAAAAGTTCTGGGGAGTTCGCTCGAGCGAACATTAAGTGCGCTCGAGAAAACATGGTTTTGTTTGTGTCCGCTCGAGCGAACAGTGGGTCCGCTCGAGCGAACAATATTCTGTCTGGGTCTGCTCGAGCGAACAATATTCTGTCTGGGTCTGCTCGAGCGAACAGTAATTCGCTCGAGCGAACCTGATACTGGCCCAACGATAATAGTTTAAGTCCAGTGAATTTTGGATTTCGGATTTTTACGAGAATTTGAGGTATGTCTCGTAAGTATAAACACTTCACCGACTAGTTTTAAGACTAATCATAGATTAATTTAGATTATTGAGAATTAGTAATAATTCAAGAGGGTTCCTTGAAAGAACCATAATCGATAATGGCTTAAACTCCATGGGTGATAATTATGGGGACTAATAATGCACATATTAAATGTATAAATGTGATGTCCATCAAGAATAACACGTGCATTTGGAAACCAACGGTTACACCCGAATGGTTGATTAGGATTGAGATAAGATTGAGTATAACCATAGGTGGTTAATAATACTTTTATTGTATTATGATTATTCCCTTCCTTTGTTGTGAAAGGAATTGCTGAAATGAATTGAATCCATAAAAGGATTTCTTACTGAATGTTATTGACCCTTGAGTCTGGCACTACCTAGCTATTGTATTAGAACACTAAATGAGTTCAATGAATGACTAATCATGCTGCAGCAGATGGATACTGAGGTGTTCCGGAGCTCCATGATGATGCTAGTTGTCCCTGGCCCGGACACTAGTAAGTCCCACCAAATTCCGATCGTATTTTCGGATATTGATTGATGCCTTCCATTGGAAGATGAATCCTCCCTTTGAGGGGAGATGGTAAATGAGAATGAATCCTTTCTTTGAGGGAAGATGGTAATGAAATGAATTATAATGCAATGAATGCTATGGTAGTTGCCATTTCGTACATGTATATTGACTGACATTGTGTCTCTTATTGTTTTTGTTGAATTGTCTAGATTTTTCTAGCATTGAAACTGTTATTAATGCAATATAAATGTATTAATATACTATTGCAAGAATTGTTTATACATTGTTGAACCGTCGTGCTCATTAGTGTTATTGATGACATTACAGGCCCAATTGCCCCTGCCAGTGTAGCAGCGCCCCCGGCGCTAGCGGAGGAGACCGCTCAGGTTCCTCCAGGAGGTCTGACAGAGTGGATCAGGCGGGATACCATATGAATTGAGTATCCGAGTGCGAAAAATAGAAATTGAAACGTTTTGAGAAATATTTTGGAGAAACTGTTTATAGATTCATTTTGGACTGTAATTAATTATCATCTGCATAATGTTTTGAATATGCACTGTTGATCTATGAATATTGGAATGATACATGTATAAGAACTGTATTTTGTATACGTGTAAATTGTGTATTGGTATGTCAAATATATTGTTTCCACAAGATTTTGTATTTGACAGGTATTTGAGATTGATATCCCTTGTGGATCTCGTTTTAACTTCGGTTAATTCGGGGTTTACGGGAGTAAGTATGTTGATCACCACTCGGGGTTACTGGATCTCGGGCCCGGGTCGTGACAGAATTCAATATATCGTATTGATTCCAATTTTAAGTTTTGCGAACCATTTGATGATGTATAAGATGAATGTGCATAGATGTGAATGCTACAATTTATGGGTTTCAAGTTTTTGTGTTGGTTTTTTTTAAGAAATGCATTTAGTGGCAAATAAAGAATTTGCCATGACATTATTTTTTTTAAAAATAAATAATAAAATCAGAATGGTTCAAAATTAGAGCAATTTTGAAATGGGCATGGAACAGGCTGGAAAACCGTTCCAGTTTTTAAAATTTGGAACGGTTCCGGGAGTTTTGGAATGGTTTAAAAACCATTACAGTCATTAAAATTTGGAACGGTTTTAGGAATTTGGGAACGGATTCAAACCATTCAAGTTATTAAAGTTTGGAATGGTTCTGGACCATTCCAATTTATTTAGGAATGGTCTTTTTTGAAGTGGTTTAAAACCGTTTCTAGCTATTTCTGTTAGGAATTTCATTTTTAGTATTTTAAAGATGTGGTCATGGCAACATCTTCATCTTCATCTACATCCTCGCTAGTTTGGTGTATTAAGTTCATCATCATGATCTTCATCTGACTCAACGTATTATAAATTTGATCCTCAAATCACCATCATTATCTAGTCTATCACCGTAAACCAAAAAGTCTTGTCACCTTCATAGGTGGACTCATCAAATAATTGATCTCGGATTTGATTTGTTCCAAATGCCAAGTCAGGGTCTCTAATTGCATACGCAGATCCCATGTTTGGTCTGAATTTCCAAATCTTGTGGTCCACATGATTCATAACTTTCATTTTTAAAATAATTTCTAGAAACTTATAGGAAGGCAATACCATAACGAAGAACAAGAATCAAATAAATAATCAAAAACCTTTCGCTCTAATACCAATTTACAAGTTGTATACACAGTTAACTTCTAGAGTTTGCATCTGCGACATAGTCAAGGAAGCCAAAACCCAATCATTACCAAGTTGATTTATGAAGCCAACCTATTTATCTTCAATAAAAAAGAATCAAACGTCAATCAAAGAGAAATTAGGGATCCACTTACTGTTCATCATAAAATCCACCAGAGAGATCTTCGATCCAATGATAGATGCTCAACCAAAAGCAGACGAAGTAAAAAAAAAAAAGTGCTGAAATGCAACTTTATCAATAAGAAAAAATAGTCTATTCATCATCCCTTATAATGATATAAATAGATGAAGCTTAAATATACCTTAAAGCAGTGAGGGAATCCTAGTCATACATCAAGATCTTAAGCAAAATGAAAATCCTTAAAAAAAAAAAAAAGGTCCTAGTACATTGGGGAAGAAATGTGGGCTTTAAACTCAATCATTTTCGACAGTTTGAATTCGTCTAGGAGTTTTGAAGAAAAAAAAGTCCTGTTGCTGCGCTTGAACTTGCTATGTTATGTTATTTGAGGGATTGGGATATTTTGTGGTTTTCGGGCTTCCTAGATTTGGTTCGTGGAGCTGTCCAAGCCCGTGTAAGATTTTGTTAGTTTTGTTTGCTTACCAAATAAAAAAAAAGACTTGAGCGTTGGCGACTTGCTTTGCTGCTGCTGCCCCTTGTGGATTGGCTCTTCTTTGGGCCAACAAACATACAGTTTGTATTTCAAAGACTGTTTGGCCCTTTTAAGTTTAAATGGGCTTCTTTGGATGACCCAATATCAATTCTAAATCGGAGCATTTATAGACCACTAGTGGAGCCTTGCACGTGCACAAAACATACTCTTTTAGTATGATAATTTGAAAAAAATAAAGTCATTTAAAAACCCAATATTAACTATCCCAATGGAGAATTTACATATAGCTCATTTTTTTGGAAAATTAAGTAATTTACAATCACTCATTGTTCTCATGAAATTTAGTAAAAGCTTCAATAGAAAAAAGTAGGAAAAAGATGGAATAACAAGATATATGGAATGAAACTAATTAAAAAAAAAAGAGTTGAACATCAACTTTTTCTGGCCATCCATGATTAGGCAAAACACTCACCAATTTCAATATAGATCGATAGTCCGGCCTATTTCCCATTAAAATTTGTCTAAAACCTAGCGCCAAATACATACCAAATTCAATAAAACAAAATACTAACCAACCAAAACAGTACCCAACTCATAGCTTTAAACGAATCAACAACAATTACAAGGATTCCAAGCAATCTTTGGCATTCTCATCTCTTCCTTTGACAAGCAAATCGTGTCTATACAGGCATTGGGTTCGAAGTTGAAATTTTCTACACATGAAAATCTCAACTGAAATTTTCTACACATGAAAATCTCAACTGAAATTTATCATTTGAGTTCTTACAGCAAATGAACAAATTCTTCAAATACAACCCTTTTTATGATCATTTGAGCTAATTAGCATTTAATCGAAATATAATAATACTAAGTGGGGCCCACAGATGTGTAGTTCTCTTTGATTTTATATATATATATATAATATAATATAATAATACTAAGTGGGGCCCACAGATGTGTAGAGATAAAGCATGACAAGTTCTGCTACTAAGTGGGGCCCACAAATGTGTAGTTATCTTTTATTATATATATATAATATAATAATATTAAGTGGAACCTATAGATGTCTAGATGTAGAGTAAAAGCATGACAAGTTCTTCTACTAAGCGGGGCCCATAGATGTGTAGTTCTTGTATTATTATATATATATCTAATATAATAATACTAAGTGGGGCATATAGATATTATAATAATACTAAGTGGTGCCCACAGATGTGTAGAGAAAAAGCATGATAAGTTCTCCTACTAAGTGGTATAATATAATAATACTATGTGGGGCCCACAGATGTGTAGATGTAGAGAAAAAGCGTGACAAGTTCTTCTACAAAGTGGGGCCCACAGATGTGTAGTTCTATTTTATTTTATACATATATATAATATGTAGTTCTTTTTTTTTTAAGAATGCAGAACTAATGGTAAAAAGAATCTCCAATAATATTGGCCCCTTTAAGTAAAGAATTAAGCTCATTCTTTTTATCATCATTTTCTACTTTCTCCAATATAATTCTATTTCTCTGTGCCAACAGGAGAACTTTCATTTTTCCATTCATTTACTTAATTGTATTTTATTAGAGAAACTTCAATAATTCTTTTGTTTCTTCGTCTCTCTTTTTAGTACCGTCTCAAGTTTCATTTGCATGTTTAATTTAGATCAGTATTCAACCAATTTTAAAATGTGAACTTCTTGAGACAATTGGTGCAATTATTAAACGTTTCAATTTGAGAGGTAAAACTTTTTTAATTCATTTACTTTTGAGTTCATCATATTTTATTTGAGCAATTTAAATTATGTCATTTTACTAGGATTTATACAAAAGTATCTTCATTTTAAAATTTCTATAGATTTGCAATATTTTTATGGTTTGTATTTGTATGGTTTTTATAGATTGTAAGTTTCTTTTTTCCCCCTTTTTGTTTCAACTTTTGGGTATTGGGTTCTCCTTAATTTTTTTTTTCTTTTAAATCACTTTTTATCATGGGACTTTTTGTGAATTCTCATTTTTTTGTTGTATTTTTTTATTTTTTAATGCTTATCATTATGAGTTAATTATTTATTTTACTTCCATTGGGTTCTTTAAGTTCTCTTTGTGAAATCTTTTTATGGATTTTTCTTATTTCTTTTGTGGCTTCAAATTTTCATTTTTGAGTATTAGATTATCATAAGTTGGTTTGGTTCTTCTAAATTTCTTTTATCATTTTATTGTCTATGGATCTTTATTTATATATATATATATATATATATTTACAGCCTTTGTAATAAAGTTTATTTCATTTTGTTTTGTACTTCTTTTATTATAATTTCTCACTTGTGATTGGTTTTTAGTTTTTTTTTTATGATGGTTTTTCATGAATTTGTGGGTTTTTTTTGTCTTTTCCCTTTTGTGCTTCATTTTTCAGTTTTTCTTTTTTCTCATGAGTGTTTGATTCTTTTAAATTTCTTATGTTGTTGAGTTGATTATGGATTTTTATTTCTATGTTTTATTTCCATGTGTTTTCCAAATTCATTGGGTTTTATTCATAGTTTATATTGTTTGTTAGTTTTGATTTGTTTTTTAGTCTTCTCGATCATTAATCTTCAATTTTCATGGGCTTGTGGTTTTTTTTTTTTAATTATATGATATTATGTATTGAATTCTTATGGACTTCTTTTTTTCTCCATTCTCTCATACTAAAACCTTTTGCATTTAATTTTAAAGAAACTGATCATAAATATATTTTTTTATAAATTTTAATATTATGATTATTAGCACGGGCATGTTTTTCTAGTTCTTATATATGAAAGGGACTAATCCTAATTGAAAAATCAATATCAATTCAATTCTAATTGACATCAATTGATCTTGACGCTCCCTAAATAATTGACTCCAAAATGTCTCCTTACGTCCTCAACCTCCCCACATTAATTATAATTTAAGAAAGGGACTAATCCTAATTGAGAAATCAACATCAATTCAATTCCAATTGACATCAATTGATTTTGACGCTCCTTAAATAATTGACTCCCAAAATGTCTCCTCATGTATCCTCAACCTCCCCACAATAATTATAATTTAAGAAAGGGACTAATCCCAATTGAGAAATCAACATCAATTCAATTCCAATTGAGATCAATTGATTTTGACGTTCCCTAAATAATTGACTCCCAAAATGTCTCATCACATCCTCAACCTCCCCACATTAATATTAATATTAATAGTAGTACATGTAAATTAAAAAAGGTTGGAAAAGATATTAATTCTCAATAATGAACATAATATTAATATTATGAGTTAATTAAAATAAACGACAAATCTCATTATCAACATTTTTTATGAGTGGGCCCCATTGAGGATAGTAATGATTTGTTGCCCACTATTAGATTATATGAGAATTCTAAGTAGATCAAATAATGCTTGAGCCCGTGCCACATTTTAAATATTTAATTGCTTGATTATTGTACTCCAATGTGTAATTATTTTTATCATTAATTGCTTAATAGTTGTTTAAAATGGGTAACATTTTTTTTATTTAATAGATTAATCTTTTTCTTCTTTTTATCATGTATAATAGAATGATGATTTTTAGTAGTTTAGACGTTACAATGTTGGCTCACTATTAGTAAATTGGACCTACCTTTATGAAATAGAACATGGGGTCCGCATTTAAGAATTATTTCATATGTTGCATTAAGAAAAATGGTCCCGCTTTAGAAATAATAATATGAGAGGCACCTTTAGAAGTTATGACATGAAACCAATCTTTAATTAGGAAATACATATGACCCACATTTTACAAAAATTCAAAGGCTGGCCACTTTTTTTTAATATGGATATAGGTCTCACAATTAAGAATTATAATATGAATCCATCCTTAGAAATTATAATTTGGCCTCATAATTTTGAAATTATAACAAAATGAGGTCATTAGTTGAGAGTTTGTAAAGGATAGTATTGAAAACTATTCTGTTAAGGAATTAGCAAGGGTATTTTTAAAAATAATTAAATTTATTTATGTACTCATGTTTTGAGGAGAAGCGCTAAAATTGCGGTTATTCAATTCGTCCTCCATGTTGACGTGTCATCCTAAGCCCGCCCCAAAAGTAAGAGAGAAAGTACAAGTAATAGACAAAGTTGAAGACGAGGTGATCTTCCATCGTACTATTCGATGGCCCTACTGAAATTTGGTAGGTGTGCGTATCAATTACCCTTCGAAAGTGACAAAAGATTAAATAAAAACCCGGAACCTGCTGCAGCTATGGAAGTGTCCTAAAAGAAGATTGCATTTAATTCCATGTGTAACACATTATTTGTCATTTGCCCTGGAAAACTCCGACGGCTGCTTTGTTTACACGAGAGGAGTAGAACGAAAATGCGGCCAAATCTAGTAAACGAGTTTAAGACAAATGTTTACTTCTCTTAAATTTTTACACTTTTGGTTGTAAAAAAAAAAAATGCCAAAAGTGGTGTAAAAGACACTAGTGGGGTCACATTGAGGCTTATTTTGTTGAAACTAATATGGTTTCCAACATAAATCAAATCTACATATTCAAAACTTACGCGCATGAAACAATGGATGATCCAGTACACCTAAATGCATATCTTGCTCCATAATCTTAATAACGAACGATTGGATTTGATCTTTAAACTGTCCTATCTTGTAATCAACGACCTTGATCAAATAAGGTTTTTTGTTATCTCGCTTCTTGCTTATTCTAATATGCATGAGAGTTAACGGGTACTATGCAAATATCACATAAGTAAAGTGAGAGGATCAAAAAACCATTTTTGTAGAAATCCCTAAATAGATTTCTTCCCATCAAAGAAATCTTATTAGATGTTAGATTCCTTAATTCCCTAATTAATTAGTCAAAAAAAAAGTCCTAATGAATTGGGCTTTCTAAAAATGAATCCAAGCCAGATTTATTGAAGTCAAAACAAAAGGGAAAAACTTATCCAAAATGAAAACAACTTTGATTAATTCCTAACTTGAAGATTAAATTAAAAAAAAATGAAAATTTTCAGAAATTAAGGTAAAACACTTTTGGCTCATTTTCAAAAAATACATAAAGATTTGAACATTTCAAAAATGTATAAAAGCTTTCCACAAATCTTTCAATCAAGTCATCTCCATAAAAAAATTGAAAAATGAAAGAAACACCCTTATCTTATTCTTCAAAATTCTCTTTTAATAAATCATTTAAGAGAAATAATCAAGTCCAACCCAAAAGACCTAGTGGGGCCCACTTCAACTACCTCTTTGCATCGATGGTTAGAGAATGGAGAATTCTAAATGACTAAAAAATACCTTCATTAATGGTTATGACCACAAAACTCAAAATGGCTAGCGTGGAAAGAGGCTAAGAAAAGACAAAAACATGTCATATATGGAAGGACATTTTTTGAATTTCTCAAAAAAGCTATGCAGAGGACTAGATTGAAAGAACTATGGAATTTTTTTTTTACTTTTTTTGAAATATTTAGATATTCATGTATATTTCTTTTTTGAAAATGAGCCAAAAGTTTTATACTTTTTTAAAATTTCTCCTTTTTTCGCCATTGTAAATATAAGTTTAAAGCTGAAAATTGATCAAAGTTGTAGATTTTTTCAAGGAAATTATGAAAGGTGTGTGTTTTCTTTTAAGCTATTTTATTTATATGAATTAATGAAATTATCCTAGTTCTATTCTATGATGAATCTCTACTGCTCTAAGATGTATTTTTTCAATTTGTTTGCAAAAAAAAAAAAAAACTTGTGGGCCAGCACGACCGGCCCATTTAGAGCACAACGTAGCACATTCGTCCCACGGTCATGTTGGGCTGATGCCCTACGAGCCTTGGCACAGTATGGCACAGCGCAAGCACATTTGGGCGGTGGATTGGATGGCCAGCATGGCTAGTTAAACATCTCTACTTAAACTGCTAAAAATAAAGACCCTTTTATAATTAGTCAATAACATGTATTCAAGTTTTACTTTTAGGGCACATTTGTGTCACCCATTTCTATAGAAAAGGTATTGTTAATTTTTTTAGGAAAAATTGCTTTTTAATGCATTTGGTGCGTCAATTTCCTATGGAAATGCTTTTTCGCCCTGTCAATATTTTTCTTAAATAGCATAGAAATAGACTCATTCTCCTCTTTATTACTTCCGCAAAAGACTTCTCCCTCTTTATTACTTCTTTTCCTCACTTCCCTTTTTAATACTAGTTTTCAATAAGGAATCCGTGGCAGCACCAAATAACATTAGCGTCAATTTATCGTGGAAATTATTTTTGCACCAAATATGAATTTCTAATTTGCGCGGAAAACCTTTTCAAGGTATTTAAAAGCCATAGACTTTGTTGATGTAGCAATTTCATCTTTCTAAGGAAAATACATATACACAAACGTGCTCTTATAGAAATTTATTTCATTGTAAAATAATCCTATGATACCTCTCACTCTTATTTGAATGAAATTTGAATGCATCCAGCTAGGGGGAGTAGTACTTAATTTTGAACTGTTCCATCTTTCAGTAGGATTTTAGTCCCTACACTTACACCAAGCTTGAGTGAATCAATCTGTTAATAATGCACATATCTTGTAATGTGACCCAATTATATTACAGTAAAATTTGAAGGCATCCAATTGAGGAGAGTACGTTCATTTTGATCCTTTGATCTATTCAATTTTAAATAAAATTTACATCGGTATACTTGGAGGGGAGCTTCAATGTTCTGTGCGTGCATGAGGAGTTGAGGGTCCCCACCACCTACCGTTCATCGAAGTATAAAAGTGTATAACCAACTCTAGCTGATATTCTTCAATTCCTACTTTCCTCCTTTGCTTTCTGAAAAAAATAAAAATAAAAATAAATAAAAAATAGTAAAGAGAGCTGCTACTTGCACACTGCTTTTCACTTTGCACATACCCACTTCTTTTTAAATTCCTAAACTACCCCTCCCTCTCCTCTCTCCCTCTCCCTACTAGCCAGCTGCCCCCCTCTGCCGGACCTGCCTGCCGCCCGAACCACCATCTGCCTCTTCCTTAACTTTTCCCTCTCCCTCTCACTCTCCCTCTTCCTCTCCTTCTCCCTGTCTCTCTCCCTCTCCCCGTTGCCGCCCGCGCCACCCTCTCTCTCCCCCTCCTTCTCCCTGTCTCGCCAATTGCACAGCGAGTAGGTGGCGAGACCTGGAGAGGTAGGGGGAAAGAGGGAGGGGGTGGGGCGGACGGCGGTTGGCGACGAGCAGGGAGAGGGAGAGGGGTCGGTCTCCGCCTGCGACAGGCAAGCTCTGGCAGAGTGAGAGGGAGAGAGAGGGAGAGGTAGTTTAGGAAATCTTTTAAAAAAAAGTGGGTGTGTGCAAAGTGAAATGTAGTGTGCATGTAGCGGCTCTCATAAGAAAATCATTTCCAAGTTTTTAGGAGAGGCTCAAGCAGAGTTTTTCTTTCCAAAATCAATCTCTCCAAAATAGAGATTTGTGCTTCACGATACTTTGAGATAAGAGTTTCTTTGGAATTAGATGGATTTTGGCTTATTGGCTATCTTTGGATTCAAATAGGAGCTGGCCTCACCGCAATTACATTTTAAACTATGATATGCATAATCTTTGAAATGAGTCTTTCTTTAGAGTTAATTAGATTTTGGCCTATTGGCCATTATTGCGATTCAAGTGGGAGTTTGTCACACTACATTTGAATCTAGAAATACAATGTACTTAATTTTATGAAGTAATCAACTCCTATTTGAGTCAAATTTGGAAAAAGTCCACTTACAAGGAAGATATTTTTTCTTAGCAACATGGTTACTTGATTGTTCACCTTTTTATGGCAATTCTCTCAACCATCTAAGTCTGCCACAGGTATCGTGGCACATCAAATGATCACAAGTAAATAATTGGCCCAACCCAAATAAATTATAGATGTAGATTAGTAACTTTTTCATCGAAATAAGTAATTAAAAATTCCAAAATAGCATATAGAAAGCCTGTCCTGGCCCAAATAAATTATACATGTAGTTTAGAAACTTTTTCATCCAAAAAAGGAATTTAAAATGCCAAAATAGGGATAGAAAGCTTGTCCCGGCTCATCCTCCCGATTGATAAATGGGCCGGATTTGGTCTGACATTTGTAAGCGAGACCAGTTATCATTGCTTGATTCTGTTTTTTCAGTAATTGTGAAAGCATCTTATGGGGCAACACTCTCGATATCAAAAGACACATCATGTATTTGATTGTCATATAAACAATTTACTTCGGTTGGATAAAATTTTGCAGCACTCTTTATATGTTATAGTGTACTTATTGGTGGTTTATTCCATTCTAATCTTTCTGTACCTATATGTAAAGAATTACAAACCTTAACCAACTTTAGATGTCTTCCTTAACAGCTAAACCTTTTGTGTGTAAACTACAAAAGCTGTGAAAGCTCTGGACCAACATTTCAGTACACAAGGGTTTCTATTTTGCAAATGGGATGGACTTGGATTTCGATTTTACTCCTAGGAGCTGTTTTGGGCCTGAATATAAGGACCATAGTTAAAAAGGTTAGGCTTGGAAACCTTCGGCTTGGTCTAACGCTGACATATAAGGACCATTGGCGTGGGCACGTTCTGCCCATCCCTTTTATTTTATCTAACCAGTCATTTTTAATATTGACCGCTAGATAATTGATAGGTAATAAAATTCTCCTCGCGCTCCGGCAGGATCATGCATCCAGACCGTTGACAAAATTGGGATCCCTCTAAATTTCATTAGGTCCCACATGACTAACAGCGCCGATGCACGGTGCATAAGTGGGCAGGAGAAAATCGCCCGGTATACATCTCAATTTTTACACACATAATGATCAAACCGTGTATGTTATTCCGAATAAAGTGAAGTTCGGATCAGTACAATATCTATAGAAGATGCCCTTTTGATGGCTTAGATCAAGTAGAAGCGGCGCCCATGTGCAGTCTCACTAGCTTATCTGCAAGGAATCTTTGGGAACGTTTGGATATATACATACATATATATATATATATATATATATATGGGCTAGCTCTCCTAAGCTTAAGCTTAGGATAAGGTAAGCTCAAGTGTGTGGTGGGGCTCACTTGGGGACCCACATGGGGATGGGGATGTGGGAGATCTCAAGGATTCCCTAGGATCCTCCTCTCTGCAAAAAATCAGCAAATCATCTTCATATGGGCCCAAAAGTATAATGGTCGATAGTCCATTCAGATCGATACATAGTCAATCCAACGGTCCAGTAAATTCGGATCTGACCGAAACTTGGTGAACATGTGCAAGTTAGGGGGGTCATGTGTTTGGTCCATTTGGATGGACCAAAGGTAGGCCCCACAAGCATGAGCTTACATAATTTTCTCCTAAGCTCGAGCTTAGGAGAGCCTTGCTCATATATATGTGTATATATATATATATATATATATATATGAGGAACATTCATACCATAGGGTGAGGGACACTTTCATAAATGGAGATTTTCAAATACAAAAGTGAATTTTCAAGTACATAGGATGAGATGTACACTTCCTTGTCTTCATGTGCAAAAGGGGAAAGTGCCCCTCACCCTATGGTGAGGGATAGATGCACATAAATATTCCCCTATATATATTTATATATAGATTTCGTCGCATTGGTATCAATAATTGGAGGGAGGTACTGGATAAACGAATTTGGACCACTCAAATGCGAATGGAAGCCGACTGTTTCTCCTATATATATCCTCGTTTCACAAGTCCATTCTAAGGCATTAGAGTCTTCCCTTTTCCTCAATCTCTGTCAGTAGTTAACTAGTCTTTCTGTTTTCAAGTGCATTTTCTTCATTAAGATCATCAAATTAGCAAACTTCCTTCCCCACAGGTAGAAGATCAATATCTGGAAGGTGCGTTTCACTTTCCTTTAACCAATTTTTGTTTCTTTTCTATGTATTTAACCAATTTCATCTCTCTTAGTTTTAGGAAAGCCCAATGCATTTACCAAAATACCACTGACTTGAACCTGGCGGTGTCTAACCCAATGGACCAATCCGCTTAATCCGAAATACAAGACATAAGCCCTAATTCAAATAATATAATGGCAAAATCAAATATCAAATTCAAATGAATGCGCATTCACGGGGTACATTTTTTGGAGGATGTTTTTTTGGTTGAAAAGATGAACCTCAATATGTTCAATATATATATATATATATTTCATATGCATCAATCCCTCACCATGTTATGGTGAGGGACAACATAATAGGATTTACTTTATAACACATCCGAACCATCCACACACATGGAACCTCCTTAAGTACACTAGACCCAGTGAATTTTTACCTATCCAAATGGGTTGGACCGTTGGATCGAGGGTCAAATCTTTTGCTTTAATTTAAAGTCATTAAATTTGTAGGCTACGGATGAAATGGTTAGAGGTATGAGATTGACTCCAAATTTGATATATAGTCTCATCCAAGATGCATGTCTCTTCCCATCCCTTACAAGTCCCATGATTAGTGTGTCCCTACATGGGCCCCATTAAGTTTGTCCCTCACCATATGGTGAGGGAAGGATGCATAGGAACATCTCTCATATATATATATATATATATATAGGGGCTAGCTCTCTTAAGCTCAAGCTTAGGATAAGGTAAGCTCAAGTGTGTGGTGGGGCCTACCTGGGGACCCACATTGGGATGGGGGTGGGAGGGATTTCAAGGACTCCCTGGGATCTTCCTCTCTGCAAAAAATCAACCATAACTGTGATTTCTATCATCTCCATATGGGCCCAAAATTTTAATGGTCAATAGTTCATTCGAATCGATGCATAGTTGATCCAACGGTCCAGTAAATTCGGATTTGACCGAAAGTTGGTGGACATGTGCAATTTAGAGGGGTTATGTGTTTGGTCCATTTTGATGGTCCAAAGGTGAGCCCCACAAGCATTAGCTTACAAGATTTATCCTAAGCTTGAGCTTGGGAGAGCCTTGCTCATATATATATATATATATATATATGTGTGTGTGTGTGTGTGTGTGTGTGTGTGTGTGTGTGTGTGTGTGTTTATTTTTATTATTCTTTTAACCTCAGCCGAGGGGGCTGGGACCCAAGAGAGAGCCCACATACACACGGGAAAGCAGCCCACCCGCACACGTGGGAAGAAAGCCCGCACAAGTCAGACGGGGAGACTTACCCGAGGTTTGAACCCCCGACAGCTAGGTAAGAACTAACGCTCCTTACCACTCGAATAAGGAGCTGTTCTAATATATATGTTGTTGCTGCTACCACATGCTTTGCATGGACATTCTGCTGTAGTTGCTGCCACATACTTTGCAGACGTTTTCTTCTATAGTGTAAAATAAAGTGATAAGGATTATTATAAGGATAAATTCTTCAAAAACTTTTATTAGAGTTTTTGAAATTTTTTTGTATTTTTTCATATTGGCCCCCATAGATTTTTATTTTCTTCTTAGCCCCTTCAAAGAAGATTTTTTCCTTCGACCGTTCAGTATACATGTGGCTTTGTTTGATTATTATCACAGGATTTGGGTCTTCACCGACAAACTCAAGATCAACAGTGCAAAGTATCCTATCAATCTTATTCTTTAGTTGGATAGCATTTGCATATGATCATTAATCTATTAATTTCTGATTCATACACATCTTTGCTTGATTAAGGATCACAAATTGATTGAGAATTGTGTGTTGATTTTGATATTTTCTACGAATGCATTAATATAAAATTGTAATTTCACAAAAGGTCTATAGGTTAAGTGTATCTGCAGTTAGTTGCTCTGCGTGTCTGAATATAATCCCCCAAAGTCTAAATATCCCATATATATATATATATATATATATATATGGAGAATATTCATGTGCATCCATCCTTCACCATAGGGTATATAGATAGGGGGACATTCATGTGCATCCATCTCTCACCATAGGGTAAGGAACAATTACATAATTGAAAATATTTATGTGCAAAAGAGGAAATGCAATATATATTCATATGCAGAAAAAGAATATTCATGTGCAAAAAGGGAAAGCCATGTAAGTGTCCCTCACCCTATAGTGAGGGATGGATGCACATGAATGTCCCCATATATATAGTTAATGAAAGGAAAGAAAAATCTCTCCAATCCGTACTTTGTTTGGCTAATGAACAACAATTTGTTGATATTCGTTGCATATTTATTATGAACATGGTGGGGTTACCGTCAACGATGTCCAGGACATTTACCAAAATAAATGAAAGAACCTCGTGTATGGGATTTAGTCAAATTTTACTCTAAATAACATTTGCCATCATATTGGTTTTTCATTGTTCATTTGTTTGTGTTCTTTGCATTTCTGGGGGTGTGCTGCAGTTCTGGCAGGCTGACTAAGAAATGATTCTTAGTGCCGCGCGGTGTGTTTTCAGAGCCAAACATTTACCCTGTGATAGTTGCCATCATTCCCATTTCGAGCACGCAATTTGGGTGATTTGTACTATTTGGGATATAGATGGTGATGATAATGTGTTTAAAAGAGGTCACTGGAGGGAGAAACTGGTAACCGAATTTGAACCACACAAGTGAATATGGTGGTCCTACAGCTATTTAAAGTGACCGACCTTGGTCGTTATGATAGCTCTCGCTTTTGATTTAGTTGAGAGTCTTGGTCTTCCTCAACCCCATTAGTGATTAACTAGCCCTTCTGTTTTCAAGTGCATGCATATATATATATATATATATATATATATATATATCAATATTCTTGGTTAAGATCATCAAATTAGCAAACTTCATCCATCGCATTTAGAGAATCAACATCTGGAACGTGATTTTCAGTTTATACTAACCATTTTGTGATTCTATTAACCATTTTGTGATTGTTTTCTATGCATTTATTTGTCTCAATGAACTTTGCTAAGGGTGCTGTTGCAGGCTTCAAGTTTATACACATTCGTTCTCTTGTATCAAAGGATTGACTTCAGTTTTCTTACAAGTGTCATGTTAGCACTACCAATGACTATATCCAATGTGTCTACCTTTACCTTTTATAAATTAAAGGAAACTGAAGAAGTCTCAAAGTTTAGTATTTCTATTATGACTCAAAACTAACAGTAGCTGATGGCAAGATCAGTATTAAGTTTAAATGAATGCATACTCACAGGGTACATTTGTGTAGGACGTTTTGGGTTGAATAGATGAGCCCCAATATGCTGTATATGTTGTTGTTGCTGCTACATACATTGCATAGATTTTTTCTGCTATAGTGTAAATTAAAGTGAAAAGGATTATTAGATGGATAAATGTTTTAGAAACGTTTGATTGTGGCAGAACTCGAGAGGCAGAGCAACTTAAACTGTATATAATGTACACTTAAAACTATATAACTGGAGAGGCGGAGCGACTTAAACTGAATATGACGTACACTTAAACTATATAACTGGAGAGACAGAGCAACTTAAACTGCATATACGCACAACCCAGACTTTTTGAAAAACTTTTGTAATTTTGCATATTGGCCCACTCAGAAAATTTTATTAGAATATTTTCCACAGTTTTTGGGAAAAAATCTTGTATATTTGGATATTGGCCCTTTGACAAATTTTTTTGGTCAGAGAGTTTTTTGCTTGCCTTGTTTTCATTGACAAACTCAAGATCAATGGTAATTAAATCAACAATGCAAATTACCCTATCGATCCCATTCTAGGCTTTAGCTTTAATGCTCTTATTAGTTTTTGATTCATAAACCTTATCTTAGCCTGATAAGGATAAAAAATTGATTGGAAATTATGTGTTGATTGCGATGTTTTGTATAAAGAGTGTGAATTTATTAATATGAATTTGAAACTTAACAAAAATTCTCTATGTGGAGTTAGTTGCTATAATCCCTAAAAGATGTAAATATCCCCTAACAAAATGTATAGTAAGTACTTAATGACAGAAATCAAAATTTCTCCAATCCCTACCCCTTCTTTGGCTAATGAATGAATAATTTGATGATACTCGTTAAATATTTACACTCTTATTTTTCATTATTTAAAATCTTCCTAATTTTATGTTCATCAAATCTACATATATGGTTTAAAAACCGTTAAATTTGTAAGTTGTAAAATCAACGGTTAGGATAACCCAATGGGGTTGTTTTTTTTACCCCATTTAAGTTGTAAAAATGCCTCCAAGTGGGTCCCATCATCTGGACCACATTTATACAGCATCCAGCCTGCTCGTAGGTGAAAATATTTGCTGAATCTTATATCCATCTATGTTATTTTGCTTATTAGAGATTTACAGAGCAATACTTTTAAAGGAAAAAAATGATTTATAATGTAATAACCATGACTCTATTTACTTTCCAACTAATATTGCATGACACAAGGTTCTACCCAGATAGAAAGGTTGAAAACAAACATTCCTGGGTGGGTGTTGGCTCTTCGACATGAGGCTTGTGTTGGCTGCCCAGCTGGCACCGTGGATTTGAATCCCCTCATATTTACGGGGTGCACGTGTAGGGCAAGCGCGTGTGCTCGGAGGATTAGTCTTAACGGGTTAATGCCACGACGATTGATACCTTTATTGTAGAAAAAAAAATGTTTCAAAAAAGGGAAGAAGGTGGATAAGCATAGTAGTTTTTTTTGTTTTTTCCTTTTCTTTTCAATTCCTTAAGTTCTGTTCACGTTTATTTTTTCAACAAATTGCAAAGAGTTGTATTTGAAATTTTTTTATACACTGACATTTTTGCATACTATTTCTTTTAGCTTTTTCCAACAAAATTGCAAAGAGTACTTGTCCTTGAAACTTTTTCTGTATGCCAACATTTGCCATTGATATCACTACCTTATGGCCTCTTCTCTATTTGATGGCCCTGCACTCACCGAACCTACCCATATGGCCCATTATTACACAAATAACATATGCTAAGTTATGTTAAGAATTACATATGCATATTGTATCTGAGACCACAAAAATGACAGAGAAAAAATATAAATAGCCCAATGCAAACGTACCAAAGGGATATACAAAAGATTTGATGATTTAATTGAAGCCCTTTTGTGATGAATAATCATGGAATTTGATCTTAATCCGCATGGGATCTTCTCCTTGCCATATCACAGAGTCTATGGATAATAGAGAATTCCCTTTGACCCGCCTTGAGAAGATGGATCCTAAGCTCTACGAGGCAGCAATGAAAGGTGACATGAAGCTCCTAATAAGTATCATGGAAGTCGACTGTCCACCTGACCTCACTAGCTGTCTCACTCCTCAGAAGAATACAGCGCTACACATTGCAGTTAAATTTGAGCAACAAGAGATTGTGAAGAGGTTGATCCAACTGTGCACATCCCTCATCTCTCAATCCAACTCTAAAGGTGACACTCCACTTCACGTGGCGGCCAGGACTGGCCGTACTGACCTCACAAAGCTTCTTACACCCACTTTAAATTTGAATTTGACGAAAGAAAACCTAGCTTTAGAGGAAGGAGACCCTGTGCGGCAGGCTGGTAGTGTGGCTTTGAGAATGAGGAACTTGGAAGGTAATAATCCAATCGACGAGGCACTAAAGAAGAGCTATGGAGCAGTGGCACTACATTTGTTGGCATTTGAAGAGAGACATGAGCTAGCACGTGAGGTGAATGTGGCTGGAGAGAGTCTGCTTTACTTGGCTGCCGACGCTGGGCTGGATAAAGTTGTGCAGAAAATAATAGACAGTGGAGATTACAGCACTCAAGGACCGGATGGGCAAAATCCTTTGCATATCGCAGTAATTAAAGGTCAATTAGGTATGGTTCTCCATCATAGTTACTGTCTTCTTGTAGGAGTAGCAATATAATGGGTCCATTTAGATGTGATCGAGTATTATTGTCCGACCAGGGGTTCGATCGATCCTAATTTTTTACTCTAAGGTAAATATTAAATTCAATCCAACATTTATTACAGGTTAAATAAATCACAGATTTAAATGAGCGTATGCCAATTCATGGATTGAAGAGATCGTTGGTAACAAGGGGAAGTGGATTGATTGTAGATTACATTGTTACCTCTTCATGGACTGAAAAGGGGAAAAATTTTCAAAAGTTCTTCCTTTTTAGCAGTGATGATTTTTTTTTTCTTTTATTTTTGCTTTTCAATGAAATTTTGTGATATTTGGGACCTTCTCCAATATATGTATCCTCCACCAGTCTCAACAAACCCAAATTGAAAACCCATATCATTTTTTCTATGTTAGACTTTCTGCGTTTTAATAACTTCTACCACTTCGAGACGTTTCTTTTGTTTTCTTTTTGGACTATTTGTAACCTATTTTTAACTTATCTTAATAGTATTAGAATTCTAACTTTATCTAATGTTCAACTTTCTAAACTTGTACTTATCTTAGTTTTCTATTTATAATTTTATTTACTTTACCATTTAAAATTTCCTCACTTATAAGACTTTGACCTCCTTTTCTAACTCATTCTTAAATATTTTTATTGTTTCTTTAAAAGTTTAACATTATAAATATTAAATGAATGAGTTGACAAATGCTTTTGTTCTCGCTGAGAATCAATTTTAAAAAATGGGACGTGCTCCAACTTTTTAATTTCCATGCATTGAGGTCCACAATGATGAATTCAACATCCCAACATAACCTTATATGGGCACTCATGAACAGTTTACTCCAAATAGAGTGGATCCCATTGTTAGATTTAACATACAGAAAAACAGGATTACTATTTATAGGAATTGAGCATGCATTTCGGATTTGAGTCATCCAACAATTGTTAGATTCACCATGAAAAACAAGATTTATATTTACTGGAACAGACCATGATTTCATTATCAGATTAATCCTTTATTTAAATATAGAGGATTTTAACGGTAAAAATCCCCTTAAATCCAGTAAGGACAATAAGGGCCACCTGCCACAATTTATGTACTTATTATTTCTTTGCACTTTACGACCCAAACGGCAATGTACAAGCAGTTCGACAAAGAGGAATGATAATATGACCTTTCATCGCAGTCAGAAATTTTAGTTCTTTCACACTTCTTTTCTCTTTCAATGAATTATAAGCCATACATGCAACATCAGATTCTTATAAATAAAAAAAAAAAAAAAAAGATATACAAATTCTTATTGGGCTTAAAATCAAGCTACCTAATCCCTAATCCCACATAATCCTATTTTTTTTTTTTTTTTTGGAAATATGCCCTTTTCTTCTCTAAAAGACTTAAGATATGAGATAATATTCATTTTTTTTAAAAGGTTTTGTATTGGGGTTTACCTAGATACAATCTTGGCAAGGCTAGCGCTCAACCAATCCGAATGGGTCTCAATTGCATCTTTAAAGGATTTTTACTCAATGCCCAATTAGAGAATTGGACCTAATTCCTATCCAATTTCTACTTATTTTAGATTAAAATTTGTGACAAAGTTTGTGGGGTTGCATTGGCCTAGCAATACACCAGAGTTTTGGTATGCAATAATCCACAAAAGTTTGGACTAATGGATGTTGATTTATGGATATGTTAAAAAAGAAACTTTACTCATTATGCATTTAATTTATGGCTTTAAATAGGAGAACCTGTAACATTCATTTGATTTATTATTTTGGTAATGATTATAGATCCCAAGCCCTCTTGTGTATGGTAGCTCAGTAGTTGGTGTCATAGATTTCAGCTTGTGTCCATGTTTGAAAAAGGCAGTAGAGAGATTCAGTTGCAGAAGGTATAGAATGTCTAGATCTTAGACTCGTTTAGTCAGAAGGTTGGAAAACTCCCTGAGTTGACTGTTGACCTTCCAGATTCATCTCGTTTTGACAAAGGATCGAGTCAAATACAAGGGAGACGCGGCCAAGTCACCTCATTTTAGTAAATTGTTTGCATTCTAAACCATTTGATAGGTATAATTGATTTTAAACAATTAATGTATATTTTAAGCGATCATGCATAAGGTTTGGACTCATCAATTTATAAATGATGATTGGTTTGTAATTTAAAATTTATATTTGATCCTTTACATTTAATATTTAGATTAACAACTTATGTAGTAAGCAATATTTTTTTTACTTTATTTTTCCTAATTATAGATTTTTTTTCTTGGATATATAAATTTATTAACTTGAATTGATTATCAAGAATGTATGTAAGTAAATGTATATTTATATTTTATATGTATTTAATTCATTTTTTAATTATTTTTAATATATATATATATATATATAACTCTCTCGAGTCTTCACAACGGCTCTATCCGAGTCAACATTTTTGCATTGGACAAGTCAAATTCAAGTCACAGTTTTTTAAACCTTACTTTAATCTCGGTATTTTCACGTGGCTTTTCAAGATTGGCCATATGCATACAGCCAGGGCCAAAGGATGTTGACAATCATCATGCCTAACACCATACAGAAGATCGACTTGCTGAAATATAAACACCTTTTAATTTTCATGTTGGCACACAATTCTATGTTCTTACAGTAGATGGTAATTATCAACATCAAATGTTTCTTTTCTTCTTTAATATTATTTCTAAAAACCACCAATCCATAAAACCTCTTGTATAAGGTGGCTCCTCTTGACACGATGAACAGGAGTTAATACCAAAAAATAGGGCCCACATTGAGGCTAATGATGAAGTGACTAAAAAAGAGATTTCCAATGATGAATGACAGGAGTGGTGCGGATTTTGCTGGATAAAGAGAGTGATTTCATCCCACAAGCAGATCGCTTTGGAAATACAGTGTTACACTATGCATCAGTTAAAAGCTACTATAGGGAGCTCAAGGACAAGAACAAGGGTTCCCGTTCGAGTCCGGTAAGCTTTCAGAAACAAATCCTTGGGCTATTGCTAGAAGCCAACCCATCTCTAGCTTATGTACCGGACAGAAATGGCGATTATCCTCTTTTCATCGCCGCTAGAAAAGGTTTTTATTGTGCCGCTGCTGTTATACTTGATTACTGTCCTGACTCCATCGAGCTAGTCAACCAAAAAGGACAAAATGCCCTTCACCTTGCTGTGATGGAGAAGAACTGGTTCATCATTGGCTGGCTATTAGAGAGGTTGGAGTTTAAGAAGCTGATTAACGAACCTGATGACGATGGGAACACGCCAATGCATCTAGCAATTCTGACCAATCGACTAGACATCGTGCGGCTTTTGATCTGTAAAGGGTCCCCTGACTTGACAATGAGCAACAAAGAAGGCCTCACTGCTATGGATATTTGTGACTACAAGAAAAAAGAGGTATTTGTTTTTCTTTTAAGTAAATTAAATAGAGGTATTGGTTGGTAACACTGGGTCTAGTAAAGGTAGAGAGCTCGGAATAAGAGAAATTCTATTGCCACGCCCAGGCCTATGAAAAGGAATTATCTCCTGCAGGACAACTCTATTATGGAGTGAAATACTGAAAATGTCCGTCGATATGAAACGACATTTATCTTGAGTAGTAGTTTCAAATTTGGAGGCTCCAGCTACAATAGATAGATTTATTGTCCTGGACATAGGATTATCTTATTCTGATAGGTGTGATCTAAAGGTCGTTCACTAGATTTTTACGATTATACTTTTACAATCCATAGGATCACATGTTTGTTTGTTTGTTTGTTTGTTTGTTTGTAGAGTAGATTAAAATGAAAAAAAGTTAGAGTGTCAAATCAAAAGAAAAAAAAAAAACGTGGAGGGAGTTGGGAGTAAAAAGCACAAAATGATTAAAAATATACTTTTAAAATCCACAAATCGCAAGAGAAATACTCTCAGAGGATACAAAATGAGAGAGAAAAAAAAAAAAAGAGGTAATCTTGTAAAGCCCAAAATGGGAAGAAAAAAAAAAGGTTCTTTTACTCCCAACTCTCACGGCTTTCAGTTTCAATCTTACTTCTCATTCTATTTTCTGAAAAGAAAAAAGTTATTTGATGCTTATTTCTTAAAAATTTATCTTTTATTCAATTCCTATATATTCTAGTGCAAACAAGTAGGCACTTGATGAAAGTCCGGGATCCTAACCCGAGAGGGGGGGGGGGGGGGGTGAATAGGGTGATCTACACTTAATGACTAATTATGACCAATTTTAATTTCTTAACAATTAACTAGTCACAAGTGATGATTAACATACAATATGCGGAAGCTTAAACAAAACAATCACCACAAAGCAATCACCATAACACAATGATTTATAGTGGTTCGGCCTCAATGCCTACATCCACTACCGGCTTGTGTCTCAACACCCCACCGGATTTCCACTAGTTATGCTTTTGAAAAAAAAAAGGCTAAGCAATAACCTCTACAATATGCTTTCCAAGGATAAGCAATAACCTAACAATGTTGTTTTTCTAGGCTAAACAACAACCTATACAAGATGCTTTTCTAGGCTAAGCAATAACCTTTACACAATGCTTTTCTTAGGCTAAGCAATAACCTTTACAAGATAAAGATTTCTTCTCAAAGAAGTGTCTACACAAACACTCAAAGAGATACAATTTAAGCTCAATTAATATGCCTCTTAATTAGGCGGATATGAAAGTTTAATTCAACTCACACAACACTCTATGAAATGCTAAGATGAATGCTCATGAAGTGTGTGTGTGAAAACTTCAATCAAGTTTAAAATGAAGGCTCAATTAAAGTATGCTTAATGCATTTTTAAAATTGAAAGCACACAAAGATTTGATTGAAGTGAAATGCAAATCACATGTATAAAATACTAACTTGTTGATGATATAAAAATCAAAGGTTCACAAGTTGTATGAAACTATTTAAGACTAAATATGTGATGCATGTGCTATGTTGTTTTCAAAAACAAAAGTTTAACTAAAGTTTAAATGAATGAAAACAACAATATGATTCAACCAAGTAAATGAAACATGTTATAAAAGAAATCAAAGATTTTGACAAAACATGTTTTAAAAAGTTTTAAACAAACTTGGTTTGAAATCAAAGGTGAAGAATCCAATCCAACTTAGATCAAAGATTAAGAGAAGAATGGATTCAACACATCATAGTTAACATGCTAAAATCATTTACCAATAATTTAAACAAAGCATATAACATATGATAAATAAAAGTAAAGCTTACTTAGAGATTTAACTTCATTAATCCAAGCTTTAGCTTCACTAATGACCCCTTGGATTCTCTTACTTCATTCCCCTTTTTCTTGCCTCAAAACACCTCAAGGATGGCTTAGATGTTGCACACTTTGGCAAAGGAATGAGCTTCATTTTATACCCAAAAAATGCCCAACGGCTAGTGAACAGTGTTACTGTTCAAACGGTCATGAACAGTGTTACTGTTCAAACGGTCATGAACAGTGTTACTGATTCAAACGGTCATGAACAGTGAATAGTGAATAGTGAATAGTGAATAGTGAATAGTGAAGTTACTGTTCATGACACAAGCTAACCGAAAATCCGTTTTCCCAAAAATGTATTTTTTAAAGTAATTTCTTGTGGGGACTTTTGGGCCATCAAATCAAGTTTAGAATCATGATTTTAATTCAATCTAAGTTCTCTTAAAATCATGAAACATACAAAGCCAAAAATGATTTGAAACTTTAAAAACCATTGGCTAGCTTGAATTATAAAACTTCTTTTCAAATTAAAATGCATCCAATCAAAACATGCATGAAACATATGATTTACAAGATTTAAAACAATGCATGAGTAAATTAAGATTTCAAGATTTTCTAAATCAATGCAAGTGTGAAAATTCGAATGATGCTAAAATGATAATGCATCCATCAAATTGCAATACACAAAATTCCTAACACTTGATGTATCAATCATAAATTGGAAAATACAGAGTTATTAGGAGCTTTCCCATGATGTAAATCAGGATTACTATATACCTTCCTCTCCTAATAGCTCCATTAGTATATGGACAATCCATTTCCATCAAATGTACAAACGATCCATGATCATCATTCCTTTATTTCACCCTATATTATCTCCATTCAGCTCATATGAAATTAGAAAGTCAACAAAGTCAAAACCGACCTGTCAATGCCAGTGTATAGCCTGAATATTCCGTCCATCATCTCAATTTAGCTCATATGGATTTGATGAGCAAATCAATGCCACCCTGTCATTGACTTTATATTGTGTACGTTCATGATTATCTTCTTAATTATCAGGGCGAAGTAAGTATAACTTGGATCACCATGCTCTTATGGGATCTAAATATAGATTTGATTTTGCAATGGATCTTAAGAGTATTTAGATATCAAGATCTTGTCTACAAGATTCTTGAGGTAAAAATGAAAACCTTCTCAAGTCGACCTATCTTAAGGGTCTCCATGCTTGTGACTTATACAATCGTCCTTAAACTATGGTTAATTTGTTACTTTAGTAGAAATGAGGCAAATTTCACTTATTTAGGCATTGATCCCTATTTGGTGGCTAAATTGGGCACAATTGGCCCCATTGATGATCGGACGAAGGGGGATGAGAAGATCCACTTGTGATGGGTCCATATACCAAATTTGGGTTCAATCTTATCCTTTTAATCCATTGATTTGTGGCCCACAAAGTTTAACAAGTTATATATATATATATATATATATATAGGGAGCATTAGAAACTGGGATCTAATTTTAATCTCACAGAAATTTGAGTCATCAAGAAAGAAGAGGATCATTGTTTATGTTAGAGGTGCGTTGGGCTTTGATTTAAATGGGCAACGGAGGATCCATGTTTAAAGACGTGTGGGTCCAAACCACATGGTTTGGCCTAAAACTCGGAATTGAAGGTATATGTAACCAATTCAAAGAAAACCACCCTACTGAGGGCACACTCTAATTTCCATTCTAGAATTTTTGAATGGAAATCCACCCAGTTAGAAAACTACAAATCCCAAAAGGATCAACTACAGAAAAATGATCGAAATACCCTTTAGAATTATTTAAAATTTTGAATTCCGAATGCTTGTCTAAGTTCAACATTTGAAAATTTCTGACATCAGAATTAGTTTACGCAAATTTGAGAGATTTTGAAATTCTACCAACAATTTTTTATATTATTTCTATCAAGTAGACCCTGAATCATTAAGTTTTTTTTTTATGCATATGACAGCATCCGATCTTCGACAAATTGACAGAATGTGGAGCCGTCCCTGATCGCCACCGATGGCAAGACTGGTTCCCATCCAGACGCAAAAAAGTGAAGATCAGCCCAGAATTTAAAAAATTAGGTCTCCAGATACTTCCTATTGTCACATCACTAGTAGCTACAGTCACTTTCGCTGCTGCTTTTACAGTGCCAGGAGGATACAAGAATGACGGCCCTCGTGAAGGCTTACCTGTCTTTATGAGAAACACAGCATTCCACCTTTTTGTGCTTTCAGACATTCTCGCCTTTTGCAGTTCTATGACCGCCACAGTACTTCTCGTCTATGCCAATGCCGATTCCGAGGATGAATTAAAGGTTTATCATGCGTTAAAGACATGCTATTATATCTCAGGGGTTGCCATTGTTGCAACTATAACTGCGTTTGTGACTGCTTTGTACGTCTTGACATCAAAAGAAAGCTTGTGGCTGGCAGTCACATCTTTGCTATTGGGCTTTGTTGTTCCACTCTTTCTTCTTTGCTTTAGATGGGGTTTAAAAAAACTAAAAAGGAATTTGTTTGATAAGAACAGAGTCTTCTACGGTACGAGTTCAAATCGTAGAATTTTTATTTGCTCATCGGAGAGATAATGTCTATTAATTTCTGTCAATTTGATATAGGATGCTTTTGATTTCTCTCAATCAATAAACATTTTGTTTAGTTTCATGTGATTAAATCAATTCATAGTCTTGCTAAGGGCCCATTTGTTTGAATAGATTTAAAGTTCCTAAGAAACCATGGTAAAATGGTTACGGATAAAGGATTATTAAAAAGGTGCATGACAGGTGAATGATATAAGCTGGATATGTAAATAGGAGACATAGGTAATTAGGGTCATAGCTTATCTATGTTTTTAATTTTCATCTTTCTTTAATATATTTCCATTAAAAGGCTTATAGTTTAATAGCCATTATGAATGTTCACCTTTGTTTATTCGATTTTTAGAATTCCTAGGTATCCAATTTCATGCAAAAAACTATGCCTAAATGAGACCACTCATCGATAAAGATGAAGGAGAAAAAGGATTTTGGTTGTGTGTGTGAGTCCTCCATTGTGTGCGAGTTATTGAATGACTAGAAAGTCAAAACATGCACTTTTCGTTTAATTTCAAAAGATCTTGAACATGTTTCCTCAAAAAAGAAATATTCCTTATATATGGGACTGAGAATTCCACCTAAATAGAAGTCCAATCGTCGCGATTATCAATTTTATTGTTTGCTAATTTTATTTGCACTAAACAATAGAAAAATCCATTTTCCAAAAAGAAATGATAAATTTCTCACAAAAAATGGTTACACAGACATAAGGTGACTATATGTTATGTTTCATCGTTATATGTTATGGCGCCCCCCCCCCCCCCCCCCCCCCCCAACTCCTTTTTTTGAGGAGTCATCGACCCCACCCCCGTCTTTTTTTTGACGAGTCATCGAACTGCATAGAAAACGTTTTCTTGAACGATATCATTACTAGCATGCAGCATGCATTGGACAGATTCAAGCCATCTAAAATCTTTTTCTCTTAATTTATCTCCTAGTGATGGCAACCCTAGATGCTTCCAAATGCTCTAAATTTCTTATTCTACCTTTCCTAGTCGTACCACACATCCATCTCTACTTTGCCTTAACCAATGGTGGGAAAATACTGAATCATGTGTCTATAAGGAAAAACATTGTACACAAATGAGCCTTTGATGCATGTATATAAGAATGTCTCTGGTCTAAGACTCATTGGATAATCATGGAGGAAGCAGATATTTTCTACCATCCCTTTTATAGCTTCACTAGTGTGTTTGTTTAGCAAGAGGAATATTTTTTATTTGTTATCCCACGGTGTCTCCCGCCCAGTAATAAATGAGCTTGATATCCCAAAGTGTCTCCCGCCTAGGAGCCTTTGGCCCTGAGCCCAAGGGACAATTGAACAAGACAACGAGAACTAATCCATGTGGGCACATGCAAACCCTCCCATTCACATGCACCGGGTAAAACTATGGGAGGTGGCCAATGAAAGCAAGTGTCGAACACAAACCGCTCTCAAAGGCGCAGAGTCCTTGGCTAACTGAGGAAGCACTCATTGAGAGTGGACTCGTGCATTTTTAACATCTAGACATTATTATAAACAAAGAAATAATAAATGAGTTGCAATGAAAAAATAAAATGTATTGGCCAATACAGATCACGGCACAGTGAAAGGTGCTTACTTACTATTGTAAACTTGATGATTTATCTTCTCCTACCTATGTCAAGAACACTCTAAAATCCATTATCTATCAGATATGTGATGTTATGCCACTGCAGTAGACCGGAACTCAAAAAAAGTTAACAGGAAAAATAATGTGAATCATACAGCCTGAAATCATACTTAAAACCAGAGTTCCAGCTTTCATATGGAAGCGGATACAGAAAGAAGGATTAGCTCATTGAATGGGGGGGGGGGGGGGGGGGGGGGCACACCTTGATCATGAGAAACTGATGGTATTTACAAATATGCAAAATATACATCACTTCGATGATGGATTGTCACAACCCGAGCCCAAGATTAGGATTTAATCTGAGATGATTCAGAGTCGTGGCGCATACTTACTCCCGTGAATTCCAATAATCATAAAATTCACAAGGGATATCAAATACATATTATGCGGAATAAAAACAACTATACATTGCTTATGTTTAAACAAAAGTTCATTTACATCATTTACAATAGTAATCACTTGCATATTTAACTACAATGCAAGGATCAAAAGTGTAAAACATTCCAATTCAGTAATTCAAGTTTTAATATCATTTCCACTCTACTAATCCTCCTGGAGGAACCTGAGTGGTCTTCTCCGATGACGTTGAGGCCTTAGAAGAGTCGGCATGGGCAGCCTTGCCTGTAATGCCATCAATAACACTATGAATTTGACAATTCAGCAATGTATAACAATTACATGATTTAACATGCTAACACATCAATTACATTTGTCTAAGCCAAGTTAGACTAATGCAATTTACCATTTAATTCAAATCAATATGAGTCGTATATAGTTGGCAAACCTACAATAACATTTCAATTCATATCACATCTTCCTAAAAAGGAAGGAATCACATATTGTGGGATTTACCAGTGACCGAGCCAAGGACAACTGATATCACCACGGAGCTCCGGAACACTCCCAAATATCTGCTGCAGCAGTAACAGCTCCAAAAAGCTTATAGAAATCACTATGTAGTGCCAGACTCAATAATCAATTCAATTATACAAGTTTACAACATTATCTAAACCAAACAAATGAGTGAAACGTTCGTTATCAATGCACGTGTTATTATGGATAACATTACGTAATTGAATATGTGCATTTCGATAACCTTAGCTAACACTTATGTAGGTCTAGAGATTAATCAACTAATTAATAAAACAAACAAACTACTTCAACAAACAAAAAACAAATAAACATTTTTCAATAGGCTCGGTCGACCCGCCCCTGGCGCGGTCGACCGCATGAACAGCAAATGCTGTCAACCTGAACAGAGTAGGTTGACCTTTCCCTGTGTGCCCGGTCGACCCGCCCCTGGCGCGGTCGACTGGCAGTTGTAAACATAAATGGGGAATAGTGTTTTCATCAGGTTCCAGAGAACCTGATTTCTGCATGCTCGGTCGACCGCACCCTTGCGCGGTCGACCGCGTGAACGTGAAAAACAGAACTCAGGTTCTGTACTGAAACTAAAAACCCACTTTCTTTCTTCCATTCCAACTAGTCACCACCTGCATATAGCACATGGAACCTCCTGTTCCCTCATTTAATCATCAATTTAAACCATAAAAACACTTCTATTCCTCAAATCATCCATTCTATGATTGTTTAATCAATCCATAACTCAAAACCAATCAATTCCAATTTCTACATAACATATTTGAGCTTGCTAACTCCAAATAACTATGAAACTCATCAAATTAGCATCACAAGCATAAGGAATTGTTATACTTGCCTTTAGTTATGAAAACCAAGAAACCTCTTATGAAACTCAAAGAAGATGATGATGAAGATGAAGCTTCACTCAAAATCCTTGATAACAACACCTTAAAGGAAGAAATGATGAAGAGCAGCAGTTTCACTCTCTCTCTCTCTCTCTCTCTCTCTCTTTCTCTTGCTGGAATGCTAGAAAGAGGCCACCGAATCGAATGGGTTCTTACAGAACCCTTTGGAACCTTATAAGAAGTGCTTTTTGCATATAACACCAATTAGTTCACTATATTTTCAGTTAAAATCAAATGTAGACCTAATTGACTAATTTCAGGTCAAACGATTACGAGTACTTTATGAAAGTTATTGTACTCATTAAGATACACACGATGGTATCAACTTCCATCACTTTCGATGAAATACGCTAAAATTCGTATTTACGAAAAAGTACGCTACTTCACTAATTTGAATGTAAAATCCACTCTATTGAGTTAATCTCTTTCAAACTCCTTCCATTACACCTAATTCATTTGTTTGAGACTAATTTGACTCATCTTAGTTGTAAATCACCATTAAATTACTTAATCATGCTTAATCCTCATTAATCTCAATTAATTAGAGTTAATCGTGATTAACTCAAGTCGGGATATAACATGGATGAACAAAATCCCATTCACCTCACAAAAGGATCAGACTCACCCATACAAACCAGCTTCTCTTCAATATAATGAAGATATACAAAAGGAGGGAGATAAAATTAAAAAAGAATTGGAGTAAAACGTCAAAATCTTGAGCCGACAAACTCTCCCAATTTACACTTTGTACACTCCAGCGGCATCACGATCAAATTCAGCCATTAAGCTTTGCTAAGAACTGGCTGAGATTGTATTCCTCTGTGTACTGTGATTGATCCCAAAGCTCCTCCAGGCCACTGAGGATGGTTTTCAACCCCTTTACCCCGGACCCCATTTTGGGATCTTCATAAAGGCTACCATTAGAATATTTTGACTGGGTAGTGGCACCCTGCTTCATGTTTCAGAATGGGAAAAAAATTAGCCAGAGAGATGGTAACACTAACATTCAAGTTAGAGATACGAGTTTCAAGGCATAATGCAGTAACTCGATTTTGTCCCGAATCCTGTGTGCGCAATTAACCTAGACATTCGTCAAGTTCAATAAATCCCAATCGCCATCACTTTTCAAAAGGTCTTATGTGTGGAAATATAATGAACACACCATCGTGGAGCGTGACTTGTATGGTGATCCTTATGCAACACACACCAGAAAGAGTGTTTTGAGGGTGGGTGTGCTGGAAACCCAAATTCAAATGTTTTGGAAATGAAAACGAGAAGAACATGACGTCGCCCATGACAATACCCTTCTTGTCCCTTTCACAAGGTTTGATGTTTTTTAGAACGAACAAAAGAAAGCCCATGTCGCAGACAGATAATTACCTTTCTGCCTGTCTGTGACGATGTATAAATAGATCGAGAAGCTGGTCTGTGTTCATTGTATTCAGGCTGGCATTCTCTGCATTAGCAACCGACACTTTGAACTTTTGGAGGCTCATAACTTTCTCCTCCAAGGTTCCCCGCATGATTAGACGATGAACATTTACAACTTTACGTTGGCCCAACCTATGGGCTCAGTCCATTGCGTGCACATGTAATAACTAAAGAATCAGCAGAAGGATAAGAGTTCTTATATCGCGTAACTAACAAGAGAATTTAATGGTCATTTGCTTCATTAGTAGGAACTAAGCATACAACGCTTCAAGATGAAACAAGATGTGAGTTCATCCAATCACCAAGAAAAAGATTTGCATCAAGAGACAGTAAAGAAACAGAAAATGAAAACGATATCACTACAAGCCAATACAATTTATTTTCAGTCCAAGAAAACCGAAACTTCCTCAATGAAGGTTATAACACTCTCTACTCTCTTTTTTCTTTCCTTTCTTTCGATGGAGAATGATGGAAGAATTTTATTACAAAATTAACCGAGCAAAGAGTTGTGAAAGATACAGCATTCGACAAAAGAATGATGGGTGAGGAGCTAGGCTCAAATGACAATAATGTGCTTCATCATGATCAGTCATGACATGAAACTAAGATGGACAACTCCATCCTCGACAACCCAGATTAGGCAATGCAATCAGTTCCAAGTTAGCATATCTTCATATCTGAAATATATGGGAAGAGTAGAATTTCATTAACACAATAAAATCATCACCGCCTTTTAGATATCCCAACAGTCCAAGCAATTGCATTCCTGAATAATCCTCTACAATTACAGGCATTTGTAAATTTGATGGCTAGAATCTCTTCCAGAATAAACCGTCCAACCCACCCTGGCCTAGGAAGAGCAAGAGTAAAAAAGTATGTTTACAATTCTAGAAATGAAATTATCATGGAAGACCAACCTGCATGGAAGCCCAACCTGCCAACGCAGATGATTTCCCTTAAAATTATCATTTCCTAAGGAGCACCTTCCACTAGGTGGATCATCCTGATCAAGAACATCAGCTAGTGACGAGCAATGACAGCAGGTCATCCTTATCCATCTCCATTTGGTTGGGAAGCAACCACTTGAAGAAGATTGTGTATGAGTCTAAGAAGAAAAGGGAAAGAAACAACCAAAACCAGAACTTAAACAAGAGTATTTTCTTCAACAGCATTGTTACACCCCTACCCGAACTAATCGCGATTAAGGCTAATTATTTGTGATTAATACTAATTAAGCATGGATAATTGGATTAATTAAGGTTAATGACCAAAGAGGGACAAATCAGTTTCTAATGACACACTAAGCCTAATGAAATAGATTTGCATGAAATAGAATTGATTGAAATGAGTTTTGACTCAAACAAGGTAAGCCAAGGACTTTTTCGTAAATACAGATTTATACGTATTTTGTCAAATATGGAAATTCTTGATACCAACGTGTGTATCTCGAAGAGTACGTCAACTTTCATAGTAAACATGATTCCATTTGACCTCAAATGGGCCAAGTAAAGCCTCATTTGACTCAAAATGAAAATAGAGTAAATAAGAGGGGGTTTTAGTGTGAAGTTACTTATATTAGAATGAAAAGGGGAGAGATGAGTTCATTTCATCTCTTGAGACTCAAGAGAAACCCTAGGGCATTCTCCATTTTCTCTTCCTCTTCCATTCCTCTTGATTAAGAGTGAGATTCAAGAGTGATTGAGTGATCTTGAAGAAGGAAGCATCAACTTCATCTTCTTCCCCAAGCAAAAACCACCATTGTTGAAGTGTGGAGCTTGTGAGAAACCTCAAGAACCCATTTTCTTTGAGTTACAAGTAAGTAAAGGACTTCCTTTATGATTTCCAAGTTCCATTAGTGATTATGTAGTGGTTTCTAGCACCAATGACTCATGAGAGTTCATTTGGGTGTTTTTCTTGATTAGGGTTTGAAAAGGGGATTTTAATCTCAAGCCAAACCAAGACAAAAGAGGGTTTTGAGTTTATTGGCTTCACTAAAGGCAAGTGTAAACTTTCCTTGTAATTGTGTTAACCATTGTAGAAGTGTATGGTGTTTTCATGGATTGCACATGCACTTTACATTGATTTTTGGATTCATTATGGATGCTTAATGAAGTGATTAAGGTATTATTAGAAATGTCATAATGAATGAATGTGAATGGATGTTGTAAGAGGAGGGAACAGGAGGTTCCATGTATGGTGCAGGTAGAGAATAAAGGGGAGTGGAAATGGCTTCAGAAAATAGCATTAGACTACTATTTCGGAGCCCAAACAGCAAGCAGTCTCGCTTGAGCGAGATCTGGGCTCGCTTGAGCGAGCTGGCCCAGTGGGCCCAATAAGGGCAACTTCAAAATGCCATAACTTTTGAATCGTAAGTCGGATTTTGGACTTCTATATATCGTTGGAAAGCTCTTGGAATGTAGAATCTAATGGTCTACATACCATTGTGCTTGGAAGACTCAAAGTTGGGTAAAAAGGTGATTCTAATTGAATCGAAAGCTCATTTGATATGTGTAAATAAGCCTATAAATCAGTCTAAAGACTATTTATAGTGTAAATGAGGTTTAGGAACTATGGAAGAAGGAGTATTGATTAGGTTTGATTGACTAAGTGGTTAATCAAATATATTTAACGTATACTTGAAATCTCTATAAGTTAGTATCCATGGATTTGGAACTAGAATAGATTATCGATTAGGGGACTCTGTTAGAGTCCAGTGAATTTTGGGTTTAGGATTTTTACGAAAATTTGGAGTACGACTCTTAAAGATAAATGCGTTTCCGATTGGTTTTGAAGACTAATCATGGTTAGACTAAGTTATAGAGAATTAATAGTATTTTAAGAAGGTTCCTTGGATGAACCACATAATTGGATATTGCCTAAGCTCCTTGGGTGTTAATTAAGGGGACTTGAAATGCACATATTAAATATAAATGTGATGTCCATCAAGAATAACACGTGCATTTGGAAACCAATGATTACACCCGAATGGTTGTTTAGGATTGAGATAGAATTGAGATAGGATTGAGATAGGATTGAGATGGGATTGAGTAAAACCATGTGTGGTTAATGTTATACTCATTGTGTCATAGTAATCAATCTAATGAGATTGATATCATTGTTATTCTTTTCCTTTGTCATGAAAGGAATCATTGAACTGAATTGGATCCATAAGTGGATGTCTTACTGACTGTTATTGATCATTGAGTCTGGTACTACCTAGCGATTGTATTAGAACTCCAAGTGAGTTCAATGAAAATGAATGATTAATCCTGCTGCAGCAGATGGTATTGGGGGTGTTCCGGAGCTCCGTGGTGATGCTAGTGTCCCTGGCCCGGGCACTGGTAAGTCCCACTTATACATCCGATCATACCTTCGGGTAGTGATTGAAGCCTCCCTTTGAGGGGAGATGGTAAATGAATAAATCCCGATCATATCTTAGGATATTGATTGAAGCCTTCCTTTTAGGGAAGATGGTAATGAATTGAATGAAATACAATTTAAGAATGCTATGGTAGTTGCCAATTGGTACATGTATACTGACTGATACTAACTATCACTGTCTATTATTGCTATTGTAGAATTGTCTAGATTACTCTAGCATTGGAAATTGTCACCATTGCAATGTGAATGTATTGATGTACTATTACAAGATTGTTTATACATTGTTGAATCGTCGTGTTCACTAGTGTTATTGATGGCATTACAGGCCCAGTTGCCCCTGCCGGCATCGCAGCACCCCCGGCGCCAGCGAAGGAGACCGCTCCGGTTCCTCCGGGAGGTCTGATAGAATGGAACCGGCGGGATACCATCTGATGTGGTATCCAAGTGCGATCGAGCTTTTGATAAATGTTTTGGGATAATGTTTTGAGAAAACGTTCATAGATAGATTTTGGAAATGTGATTAATATTTGGAAATGTAACTAATGGTTGTCTGCATAGTATTTTTGTATATGCAGCATTTGTCAAATGTATATTGAAACAATACATGTATAAGGACTTTCTTTTGTATACATGTAAATGATAAGTTGTGATTGTCAAATATATATTATTTCCGCAAAAGATTTATGTTTGGCAGGTACTTGTGATTGATATCCCTTGTGGATCTCGTTTTAACTTCGGTTAATTCGGGGTTTACGGGAGTAAGTATGATAATCACGGCTCGGCTCGGGCCCGGGTCGTGACAAGCATGCTCCCCATTGTCACTAGTACTAGTACACTCCCCTTACTCTGGTATGAACGCAACACATGCTCCCTTGATAATAAGCACAGCACATACACCCTCTAGAATAATTTAAAAGAAAAACAAAAGGACTTGGCTTCTATAGAAATGAAGTCTATACCAATCCTACTAGGAGTATAAATTTGTGCCCCTTTCTCGAAGTAGGATAACCAAGTAGTAGTATATTAAATTTAATGGATTTTGCATCCACTTTGTCATGAATACGATTAGAAACGTTGATAAGTAGTACCTCCACATATCCTGAGGAGAATCTGATACAAATGTTTATATGACAAAGGAACATTAATAGGAGTTTTACCACTGCCTGGTGCACATTACTTGGCACTTCTTTGAACTCCAAGAAGAGCAAGAAGCTGACAATGGTGTCCAAGTTCTGAGCAGAGGCTGAGCACTGTTCTATGTCCTCTGCCACAAGTGAAGTTAATTGGCTACAAGTCCTCCAAGAATTTGGAGTAATTCGGAAGGAAGAAACCCCATCTTATAGCTGATAACATTAATGCCATTCAAATTGCGAATTCTGTCTTCTGTGAGCACACAAAACATATAGAGGTTGATTCAAATTTCCTCATTTAGCCTGATCCAAATTGGATTTCACGATTGTATCAGCTGACTGTATGCTTGTTCCCCTCATTCAAATTGGACATGTTCAAGCCCTCTAAAATTATTTTCTCTTAATTTATCTCCTATTGATGGCAACCCTTTAAATGCTCCCAAATGCTCTCATTTTCTTATTCTACCTTTCCTAGTCTTGTCACACATTCATCTCTACTTTATCTTTATTTAACACTACTTTGTCTTTATTTAACAATGGTGGAAAGATTCTGAATCTTATGTCTATTGGGAAAACCATTGAACACTGTTTTTTCAAGTAGGGTAAATCTGAAGAGAGCAAATGTGCCTTGATGCATGTGTAAACAGAGGTTTGGGGTCTAAGACTCTCATTGTATAATTATTCATGGTAGAAGTAGATATTTTCTACCATCCCTTTTTATGGCTTGACTAGTGTGTTTGTTTAGCAAAAGATTTTTTTTTTTTTTTTGTTTTTTTTTTTTTGTATCCCAGCTTACCTCTAGTGAGGGAGCCCTCAGCTAAGGGAAGTACACCTAAGGTGAGGTGGGTTAACCCTCTGGTGAGGGGAGTTGACATCTAGTGAGGTAGCATAGCCTCGAGTGAGGAAAGATACCTGTCCAGGTTCAAACCTTGGGCAGGCAGGTAAGATCAGGCACCTCTTACCACTAGGGTAAGCAAGAGGAAGTTAAAAGAGAGGAAAATACCACAGTTTTACTTCACGCTGTTTGGATGGAATAAGGGGAGAATAAAATTTTCCCTATACTGTATTCTATTTGGATGGACAAAGGGGATTGGAGAGTAAACTTCCATGGGACATAATGGCCCCTCATTTTTTCTCTCTGTAACTGTAATGATTTGAGGAGAAGTAGAATCTTGTCTACTAATGATTTTTACATGAAACCCCTCGCTTTAATTCATGATTTGACCCTTACTTTCTATTTACTCTCATGTAAAGAAACAGAAAGTTAAGCCTGAAACACTTCCATTTGCTTTCAGTAATTTTGAGTCTCTCAAAAATGAAAGAATGTAGGTTGAGAAACTGTATTAAAAAAACTCTTCATGGGTTGTAAAAACTGCATGAATATGGAGAGAATTCAAGGATTTGGTCCAAATAAAAAGTTTGTTGCTGGTAACGATCAGGTCATTGTATGCATGTTACTTCTTGTTAGGCCCATTGGATGATATGGGGATAGATTAATAAGCACAAGCCTGGCCTTTGGTGTATTTTTTTTAAGCTCCTCGGAGTAGAGCAAATCAGTTAGACTTCCAAGCCCTAGAATTGTTGACAGTTGAAATGGATAGATATTCATCATAGGCGGAATATGTGTAAACAAAAGTGTGTGGACTCAATATCCATAGTTTTAATTCTAAAAACAAATAAATAACATAATAAATAACAACAGATAACCTTCATCCTGGTTATAAAGGTGCGGAAGTAATTTCTCATATAGCTGAAGTTTAACGGACTAGCGCATTTTTAACATCCAAACATTATTATAAATAGCAATAAATGAGCTTGATAGCCCAAAGCGTCTCCTGCCTGGGAGCCTTTGGCCCTGAGCCTGATAGACAATTGAATTAGGATAACCTAGAATTAATCCAGAGGGACATATGCAAACCCTCCCATCCACATGCACAATTGGTAAAACTATGAGAGATAGCCAATGAAGGCAAGTGTCAAACACAAGACCTCTCTGCTTCTAGAGGCGCGGAGTCACTGGCTAACTAAGGTACCACTTACTAAGAGTGGACTAGTGCATTTTTGTGTAACAACTTCTTCTCTGAATAGAGAACTTTCATCCTCTCTAAATAGAGATATTACCTTTGCTGCAAAAAGTTAATGCACTTCTTCTCTGAATAGAGAACCTTTATCCTCTCTTAATAGACATTAGACCACTCTTAATTTATCATTAAACCTAATTTATAATTCTTTGAAATATTACAATTGAATTTTAGAGCAAAGCAATTAAACTTTGACTACCCGAGGTGAACATCGAAGATGATTTGATGAATCTGAACATGGGTCAGAGTCACAAACTTTAACTCTAAATGTGGGGTCCACTTGAATACAATAATCCTAGAAGTAAGGAGATAGAAAGAAATTATCATCAATCAGTGGCTAGTGGTTAAAGTTCAACCCCACTCACTGATTATGCATCCATACCTAAGATCCCAAACTTTCCTAGTTTACGTTAATGATGAAAATCAGTCTAATCAATGACAACTATAATTCCCTTTCATTGAAGAATATGTCCATGGTGGCAAATGTAGAATCAAACATCAGTGGTAGTATTGTGATCTGATATCCATCAATAAAGTTTGCCTAAGATTATTATCATTTGACACGATATTAAATCTCTATCATTAATTGCTAATTAGAGGGATTATTTATAATTTTATGGTAGAAATCCCTATATACATTATATATATTATACATATTATTTATTTTATATATTAAGAGACAACAGGCCACGCCGGTCCCCCTTGGCCAACTAAGTTATGCCTTAGCTTGGCCCTCAAGGTTGCAAGCTTTTCAAAATTCATCCCTACGCTACCCTCGGGCTTTAGGAAAAAAAGAAAAGCTCTCGCTTTTTCGTCCTTATTGCTACACCCACTTTCTACCTTCACATGCAATATCTTGATGACAAACGATAACAGAGTATCTGAGCTTTTGCATCCTGGGTACAAACCACGCTGAGAAGCCTTCAACAAATTTTCAAAATCATGCACATCATCCCTCTCTTGAGTATCTTCCTCCAAGTAAGTTCCCCTACGATGGTCCTCTATCAACTCATCGTATTCATCCTGATTCTCTTCTGATTCATCATCGCTCTCATCCGAATCATCGGGTTGAACTATAGGTTCCCCGTGATATATCCACTGTAGGTATGAGACCATCATTCCTTGAATGTGGAAATGATTTCTGACGGTTACATAGTCATGCTTCCGATGGTTACAGCAATCGTTACAAGGGCATCTAATCAACACTGCCCCGCCCAAATTCGCCTTTGCAAAATCAATAAATGAGTTCACCCCAGCTATGTACTCTGCACTAAATCGGTTCTGATAATGTAGTATCCAACTCCTGTCCATATCTGAAAAGATACTCAACATTATAAGTTTGTATAATTCTGTGATTTTATGCTCAATAAAACCTTATTTTCACGTGGCCATTGAAAATCAGTTTTGGAAATTCTCAGATTGGTTCCAACTTCCAGCCTTTTCTCTTTTAACACAAAAAACACATTGTTGTACCAAACTGTAAAAAAATTATAAAAAAAAAATTATAACATCTTCAAGTTGTGAAATATTTGATGTTCTACACACGTGACCTTGATAAATCCAAAATATTCCTAAAAAGACTTAGTCCATTTGAATAAAAGGGGAGAAACAGATAAAAAATTAATAAGATGCAAATATAAATATCAACACAATTGATAAGAGCACAATCACTCTATCTTCTTCCAACAGTCAACAATCAACAATTTGTAAAAGGATCATATATGTATGTGTCAAACAGAAAACACTTGTTGTGTCCTAATTTTTTGTGTCCTAAACAATTTGATTCCACTCGGAGAATCAGGACTCTACATCAATATCCTTTCAAATGTCATTCATTAAATTTAAAAACCATTAGGCTAGAAGGGGACTTGTTTGTGCCCTTATACCTTGGGTTTTCATCTCAATGAGTATAGGCCCGTACTGTCCTTTAAACCATTGACATAGTTGTATCAACTAGGCTATCCAATTAAACTGTGATCTAACCATTGCTGGATCTAATGGACTGGATCATGGACCTCAAAGCCATATGAGAGAGAGAGAGAGATGCAAACAGTCAATGGCTTGTATTCAAAGAAATGGGCTCACCTAATAGGTAACAAATAATCCGACTTTTTGGAAGTTCATGTAACAAATATGACACTAGAGACCCAAAATGTTCAACTTTTATTATTTATTTTATCATATATCATTTGGATACATCCTTTGGAGAAGAATGTCCCAAACACAACTAAAAATGGGGTCACATATTGGTTGCTTGGTTTCCTAACAGTCCATGTTTGCAGAACTTTGTCTTTGTCTAAGGTCAAACAATTTCTTTTCATCATGAAAGCCTTCCAATTGTTCCAGAAGCTGGTCATTTTCAGCTCTCTTCCGTGTCATAACCCATTTCCAACTAACTTATATTCAAATAATATACTGTTTTCCACGTCGTTTATTGTTCATACAAGGAAGGAAATAAATTACTAGTAGAAAGCTCATTACAATAAACACTCTAAAAGAATATTTACATAAATGGGTCTTTTTATGTACAAAAGACAATCAGTTTTTGAATCACTCTCAAATACATCAATAACCATTGTTGGATTCAATTTAAAAAAAAACAAAGAATGAATGCCTAGACCCCTTACAGGCTTATAACCTATAAGACATCACAGAAAGCATTCATTCACAAAGCAGAGAAACAATTCGTACATCCATGGAGCAAGATACTTGCTTATACTTCAACAATAGGAACTAGCATGTTTAAAATAGAAAACTGGTATACATACAGGCAACAAAATAAGCAATATAGTCAAGAACTCTGCCAACTCAGCCCACTATAAATTCAAGTTAACGCCAGGCTTATTGCAGAGAGAACTTTTAAAGCTAAAAATTGGATCAACATGGTCTCCACCGAGTTCACTCATCCATAAAGTCTCATCAAATCCAATCCAGCAGCATGCATGAAATATATGCTGCAGAATTAGAATTCATGGTTTCACCTTCTCTCTTCAAAATCATGGAATCTGATGGGTCAGGCCCAAATGACTCAGTTCACGATGGTGGGTCAGGCTTAAGTGACCCGAGGCCGTGATGAGCCCAGGTCCAGATCCATTCGTTGAAAGTCGGGTCCGGATCCATGAAGTGACGAAGTCAGCGCGTCGTTTCCTTCTACCTGCTTTTACCAAGTCCTGCGGAGGGGATCCTATCTGCCTCGTCTGTTGAGGGCGGTTCGGAGGCTCCGCCAAAACGAAGCATCCGCTGCTGAAGAGTCGTCCCCATCTGTTAGGGAACGACTATAAAACACAGAGCCCCACCGGCACTGAGGGACAAGCAATTTTCTATTAGTATTTTGCACATCTCATCTGTATTCTCTAAGTCTGTAATTTCTGCACACTTGAGAAGTAAAATCATCACCTTAAAGTGGACGTAGGTCACACTGACCGAACCACTATAAATTCTTTCTCTCTCTCAATTTTCACATTAATTACTCACTACTTGATCGGTGGTGCCCGAAAACCACTTTTTGGCATCATCAGTTTGGCGCCGTCTGTGGGAAAGACTAACTTCTCACTTCATTTTCAAAACTATGGTGACCACTACCAGATCAACGAGACGACAAGAGGACAATCTCAGGCGAGAGGGAAAGGACAATCCTCCACCAAATAATCCTCCTCCAAATGCTACCGCTCCAGATCCCACTCCTCAACAGATGTTGGTGACAATGCAGCAACTGGTAACCCAAAACCAGCAGATCCTACAGCTCATGCTCGCAGGGCAAGGAGGGCAAGGAGGAGCGCAAACTGGAGGAGCACCGCAAGGAGGACCTTGCCAGGGAACTCTTCGCAGGGGAGCGCCTCGCCTGGGCGACCATCCACATGGCGCACAGGGGCTGGGCGCCCGTCCCCATGGCGCCCAAGGCCTTGGGCGCCCATCCCCCTGGCGCTGGCACCCAGGAAGTTCCTCATAACCCCCCTCTCGGAGTGCTATTGGTCGACCCTCAAGGTCGCGCCCATCACGGAGTCCCTCTACCCCAAGGTGGAGCTCATGTTGGAGGACCCCCACCTCCAGGTGGAGCGAATCATGGCGGTCTTCCACCTCCTCCCTCTGTTTCTAATGGGAAGGAACCTCATTTCCAAGAGGAGGAGGATGAAAATCAAAGCATAGAAGTGGGGAGTCACTTCTACGATCGGTCCAGAGAAGCCCCCAATCACTGGGAAGAAAAAATCAAAGAAATGCAGAATCAACTGGGCGATGTCTTCAACGCCATAAGAGCTCGGGCACCGGAGACGGTAGATTATCTAGTCGGGCGAACTGATACACCGTTCAAGCCTGACATGGTGAACTACCCACTCCCTCGGAAGTTCAAAATGCCATCCGTGGAGACCTTTGATGGAACGAAGGATCCATTGGACCATCTGGAGACTTACAAAACCAAAATGCAACTGCATAATATCCCTGACGAAATAATGTGCAGGGCGTTCCCAACTACATTGAAGGGTTCCGCTCGGCAGTGGTTTGCCAATCTCCCCCAAGCATCCATAGCCACCTTTGGAGAGTAGAACAAATCTTTTGTCTCACACTTTATCGGTGGGCGCCGCCACCAGAAGCCTGCCACACACCTGCTCAGCATAAAGCAGGATAAACACGAGAGCCTCAGGAGCTACCTCACTCGTTTTAACGAGGAGGTACTTCAGGTTGAAGAGCCCGACGACAAGGTCTCCATGACAGCCTTCCTAGGAGGCCTTCGCTCGTCGAGCTTCCTCTTTTCAGTGGTGAAGCGACCACCAAAGAGCATGCTAGAACTGTTGGCAAAAGCTCAAAAATATATGAATGCTGAGGAAATCAACAGGTCCAGGCGAGGTGAATCATCTCGTGGATCGCCAAAAGCTTGACCTGCCCCTCTGCACTGTTCTCAAACAGGCAGCTTGTATACCCAGCTCAGCGGCTCTCTCACGGGTCGCCAAAAAAGCTTGGCCTACCTCTGCACTGTTCTCAAACAGACAGCCTATCTCCAGCTTAGCAGCTCTCTCGCGGGTCACCAAAAAAAAAAAAAAAAAGCTTGGCCTCTGCACTGTTCTCAAACAGGCAGCCTATCTCCAGCTTAGCGGCTCTCTCATGGGGCGCCAAAAGCACGGTCTCAAAAGGATCTTGAAACTCAGGTCATCTGCAACCCGAGGGACTACATTAAATTAGCGTACCCAACTGTCTAGCCGCCCAAATGAGCCAACCCAGCATCCATAGGGCAACCAGTCCCTCTTAGCTTGCCCAAAGTGGCGCCTCTTGACGCCTGCATGCCAACGCCAGTGCCCACTACAACAGCACCCTGGCCTCCCTCGTCTGGACGGGCGCCCTAGCCGGCAGCGCTGCCAGCGCCTGCGCCCGCAACGCTGCCCGCCACCGGCGCCTGCGCCCGCTGCTGCCCTTGCTGCCTCCGCCCGGGCGCCCAGGGAGCCCGCCGCTGTTGCCCCTGCGCGCCTGACGCCCGCAGGCGCTGCTGCCCCTGCGCTCTCGACGCCCGCAGGCGCCGCTCCTCTGCTGCCCCTGCGCTCCCGACGCCCGCAGGCGCCCGCTGCTGTTGCCGCCCTACGCGGGCGCCCGCGCCCGCCACTGCTGCCTTTACGCGCCTAGCACCCTCTGGCTCTGCTGCCCCTGCGCGCCCGACGCCCGTAGGCGCCCGCTGCTGTAGCCCCAACGCGGGCGCCCAGGCCAGCGCCCGCTGTTTGTTTTCTTGGTGCTCATCATCAATGATTTAAAAAAAAATGCTGGGTTTTCTTTCTCTGCATGTTAAAAAAAATGCAATTGGAATTCTCAGAACTAAGTCAAATAGACTTTTCCAAGCCAGCTTGGACCTCCATACTAATACACCAAAAATGACTAGAGGTGCTAACATGAGCCACATGTACTATTTACAAGCCAATCTTCTTCCTTAATCATGTAGATCTGATCGTAACGAGTCTATTGGTTCAAACGGATTTCAAATCGGACTCCGGATAACTCCGATATCACAGCTTGATTTCTGACAGTTGGATCTGGTCAAACTGGAAGTTGACCATTGCTGACATCATCACTGACGTCATCTCTGCACCTCCTGATGGGCTTCTGCACTGGGGTTAGGTCAACCTGACCTGTACCCTAACCTGACCTGTACCCTGACCTGGCCTGGAACCAGGCCTGGGAGATCACCATTTCACATGGTGCTTTGAACCACCATTTACACATGTCTCCATCAACCCTTTAATTTTTTTTCAAAACACTTGTCTTAAAAAGTGTTTCAGAACAGTGGTCTCCATCACATGGTCTCCATCACCATTTCACATGGTGCTCAGAACATGTTTTGGGTTCATCGTTTCTGGAGAGCAGCACTGCTGCTTCAACTTCGCCCACGGCACGGCTCGGCGGCAACGGTGCGGGACCCACCTCGAGATCCCCACCGACGCCCACAGGCGTTGTTGCCCCTCCTGCCTCATCCATCCCCGCTGCCTCGCCAAGCCGAGCGCCCCGGCGCTGCCGGTGCTGGCGCCCGGCGCTGCCCCTGCGGGCGCTGTTGCTGCCTCGCCCATCCCTGTTGCCTCACGAAGCCTGGAGCCCCGGCGCTGCTGCTGCCTCGCCCATCCCTGCTACCTCGCCAAGCCGGGCGCCCCAGCGCTGCCACTGCTGTCTCCCCTTGGCACCCATTGCTGCCACTGCTGCCCACCTGGCGCCCGGCGCCACTGCCTTGCCTGGCCGGGCGCCCAGGCCAGTTCTCGGCCTCCCCTGGTGTCCCCTCCTCCAAGGCGTCGACGCCCATGGCTCCTACCGCTCCAACGCCGGCTCCCGATGTGGCCGCCTCCTAACCGTACGCCTTGAAACCCGTCGCCATTTACACTCCGGAGTCTGCGAGCAAGATGTGTCCAGCGCCAGGAGGACTCTTCCGAAAAAAAAATATTTTTGGGAAGAGAGAAAGAAGTTGAATATCTGAAATGTCCCCCTTTCAAAGTTTCTTTGAACGGGGGACATTGAGGGGCAAATGATGGGTCAGGCCCAAATGACTCAGTTCACGATGGTGGGTCAGGTTTAAGTGACCCGAGGCCGTGATGAGCCCAGGTCCAGATCCATTCGTTGAAAGTCGGGTCCGGATCCATGAAGTGACGAAGTCAGCGCGTCGTTTCCTTCTACCTGCTTTTACCAAGTCCTGCGAAGGGGATCCTATTTGCCTCGTCTGTTGAGGGCGGTTCGGAGGCTCTGCCAAAACGAAGTATCCGCTGCTGAAGAGTCGTCCCTATCTGTTAGGGAACGACTATAAAACACAGAGCCCCACCGGCACTGAGGGGCAAGCAATTTTCTATTAGTATTTTGCACATCTCATCTGTATTCTCTAAGTCTGTAATTTCTGCACACTTGAGAAGTAAAATCATCACCTTAAAGTGGACGTAGGTCACACTGACCGAACCACTATAAATTCTCTCTCTCTCTCAATTTTCACATTAATTACTCACTACTTGACCGGTGGTGCCCGAAAACCACTTTTTGGCATCATCAGAATCTTGTAAAACATGCATGCATTTGCCTACACCCTCCCTGAAGTTTGCTAAATAAATAGCAATCAAGTGAATACCCAAATGGAGGTGATTCACTGAAATTGAGTTCCTCAAAATTTTGAATATGAAGCTAAATTCTTAAAAATACAAACAATTTTAACAATAAGAAAAATAAACTCTATAAAGTCTAGCGACTTTACGTTTCCTTTCATTTGGTAAGTTTCTATACTAAAAAGCAATTGCAAATGTGAGTCAACACAGTCTAGTAAACCAAATTAGTTTTTTGTACTTAATCATGAGAAGAAAAAAACAACTAACTAAATATTCATAATGAAATATTTTGAAAATCCATAAATATAACTAATTGTGACTGTCACATGAAAATCACAACAATTAAAAGCAAATAACATAAAAAATAAAATTTGACGTTGTAAATATATCTGGTGAAACTTGATCTGAATCCGCTAAAACAGGGTGAGACTCGGTCAAAGCAGTAGCAACTCTGAGTCAATTATATTATTATGCTCGATCTAGGCCCAACTTTTAGAAACACCAAATGTTGTGTCAGTGAGACAACAAACCATAACCAATACTAGTTACCAGTAATTACATTTACTAGTTGGGACGCTTATGGTGAGGTTGGGACAAACAAGGACGAGGTTTCCACAGCCTAGCTTTCACAATATTGTGGCCTAATGTTCTGGCTTGTATCAACCTATGAGACTAAAAGTCAAGTGGTTCTTCAGACCATTTGTAAATTATTGAGCTACTAAGAACATCCTATCATAGTTTAAAAAAATTTTCCTACCTAGCCAAAACTTGGCCAAGTTACTTGGCATGGCAAGACACCATGTTGATAAGAGTAGATCAGGAACTCGACCAGGCTTGCCTGAGTTACTAAGCTCGGTGACCTCAAGTGTGCTCCATGGGAGTTGTGCATGTAAGAACCATGTGCTACGGCTCATAGTTGAGATTTTTAATTTTTTTTCTGCAAGAGTGCATGTTTTTATGTGGGAACACATTTACAATTCCCTTTTTATGTCCTTTCAGAGTTTTTCATTTAAAATATAATACAAAGAAAAACTCCGCCGTTTTAAACTTCAACAGTTTTTACTACCAGTCCCATGTCCAAGTAAGGAGTGGGGTTGTGTTAAGTAGGTGATATCCAGCATAAAATTTGTCACAACTCAAGCATGAATTCTGATGACAAAAAAATGATACAAAAAAATAAGTTCGTTAAATACAAGGGAAGATTTCAATGTGAGATTCAATGTGTGATTGAATGCATGAAAACATGTCTGCAGCAAATTAACAGGGAGCTAGAAAGGTTAATTGAACAAGTTGGATTCACAGATGATGCAGCCCACAAAGGAAATTACAGCCAATACAAGTTCATTGTTTCTGACTGCATGCAATCACATGTAATTTGCCACAAAAGGTTCACTTATAATGCGAATGCAATCAACTATATCAAACAACTCACATATAAATTGGCAGGCACCCAGTTAAGAGTGATACTCGATTGGAAACTTACCATGGGCATTGATCTTATTCTTTAATGAGCATGGCGCTTACCAATTCGATAGAATGGTTTGCAATCAGCAAATGGCATTTTTTGGCCGAATCAATTTAAATAAAACCTCAAGACGCAGTAGAAACCAAATCAAAGTGATTAATATCACTGTTTAATAGAACAAAAAGAATCCTGACATTCACTCCCTTCAACAATGCAAGCCAAGTAAAAGAAAAATCCAGTCTTTCACCATAAAACTTTGCAACCAAAGTACTAAATCCTTGCAAAATAGCTAAAACCTTTAAAAAAAAAAAAGCCCTCCATCTGTCCATTGCCACTGTCACACCACCACCATCACAAAAAATAATAACTAAAAAATCTGCAAGCATGAAAACACATTTACAATCTACATTTACATAAATTTAAAAAAAAAAATCATTCCTTAGATGGCTGTAGAAATCGTGAGCAAATCGACAGAGCGAGAGCGCAAAGAGATGGATTGCAAACCTGAGGGAGAAAAAAAAAATGAAAAATGAAAGAATAGAGATGAGGAATCGCTGGGGCATAACTTTTTTTTTTTTTTTTTGCCCTAACTAAAAAAAAAAGATAAGTAGAGGAGAGAGCATACCAGAGAGAAGGGGGCGACGGCGGGAGAGGGAAAGAGAGCGAGAGAGAGAGAGAGCAGAGCAGATCGAGAGAGAGAGAGCACAGAGAGAGAGAAAGAGCAGATCAAGAGAGAGAGAGAGAGAAAGAGCAGATCGAGAGAGCGAGAGAGAGAGAAAGAGAGAGCAAATCGAGAGAGCGAGAGAGCAGAGAGAGATCGATCGAGAGAGGGAGAGAGAGAGAGCAGAGAGATCGAGCGAGAGAGCGAGAGTGCGCGAAAGAGACAAAGAGAGCAGAGAGAGAGCGAGATAGAGAGAGAGCGCGAGAGTGAGAGAAGAGCAGAGAAAGAGAGAGAGCGAGAGAGAGAGAGAGAGCGCGAGAGTGAGAGAAGAGCAGAGAAAGAGAGAGAGCGAGAGAGAGAGAGAGCGCGAGAGTGAGAGAAGAGCAGAGAGAGCAGAGAGAGCGAGAGTGAGAGAATCGTAGAGAGAGCGAGAGAGCAGAGAGAGCGAGAGCGAGAGAATCGTAGAGAGAGCGAGAGAGCAGAGAGAGCGTTGAGAGCGAGAATGAGAGGAGCAGGGAGCGAGAATGAGGAAAGAGGGCTTTTGGAGGGAGAGAGTGAGTGGGAGCGAAAATAGGGTTTTGGGAGGCGGGAGAGGAAAAAAAAGAAGTGGGACGTTTAGGGACGTTTATATTTTGTCGCACAAAATGACTTTTTATCATCCAAAATTATTTTATTTTTATTATTTAAAATAAGTAAAAAAGTCTATCAAACTTTATAGACGTTTTATATTAAACGTCTGTAATAAATTTTCCGACGCTAATTTTCGTCGAGAAAAAAAATTCGTCGGTAAAGGACTCCGATTTTTAATTTTCATTTTACCGACGTCATAAAATTCGTTGATAATATTTCATTTTATTTTTAGAAATGTTTATTTTCCCTAAAATCAAGTTAATAATAAAATTGAACTTTGCCGACCGTTTTCAAGGAAACGTCGCTAAAATTCGATTTTACCGACGTTTTCTAATTCGTTGGTAATAATCTTTGATTTTTACTTTTCCTAAAATTAGACCAAGAGCGAGAGAGAGAGCAGAGAGAGACCGACAGATCGGAGAGAGCAAGAAATCAGAGAGATCAGAGAGAGTAAGAGAGAGAGAGGGGGCTGAGCAAGATACATAGAGAGAGAATAAGGTCGAGAGAGAGACAGAGAGAGAGACCAGAGAGAGCGAGAGAGAGAAGATCGAGAGAGCGCAGAGAGATCAAGCAAGAGAGAGGAGAAAATAGGGCTTTTTGGTGGCGGGAGAGGAAAAAACAATAGGGCTTTACCGATGTCTAAATTTAAACGTCGGTAATAAATTTCCCGACGATCATTTTTGTCGATAAAAAACAATTCGTCGGTAAAGGTCTCTGATTTTAAAGAATTCGTCCAGAATGGGAAATGGCCCTGAAAAAATCGAAAAACGGCAAGAGCAGTTCGCTCAAAGGGTATAGTAACTTGTGGGAACTAATGGTTCGCAAATAGGACTCTCGGTTAGAGATTTAGAAGCGAAAATCGACGATGTGCCAACACTTAAGCTCAAAAACGGTACGTCGGGGGTCCAAAACGGGAAACGACCCTTGGAAAAATAAGAAATCGGCACGAGCACTTCGCTCGAGGCTAAAGTAACTTGTGGGAACTGACGGTTTGCAAATAGGACTCCCGGTTAGAGATTTAGTAGCGAAAATATCTGATTTTCCAACACTTAGGCTCGAAAACGGCCCGCCAGGGGTCTGGAACGGGAAACGGCCCCCGAAAAAATTGAAAACCAGTACGAGCACCTCGCTCGAGGTTAGTGTGACTTGTAGGAACTGACGGTTTGCAAATAGGACTCCTGGTTAGAAATTTAGAAGCAAAAACATCGGATTTTCCAACACACTTGGGCTTGAAAACGGCCCGCCGGGGGCCTGAAACGGGAAACAGCCCCCCCCAAAAATCAAAAACCTGCACGAGCACTTTGTTCGAGGCTAGTATGACTTATAAGAATTGACGGTTCACAAATAGGACTCTTAATTAGAGAACTAGAAGCAAAAATATCGAATTTTCCAACACTTGGGCTCGAAAAAGGCTTGTCGGGGGTCCAGAACGGGAAATGGCCTCCAAAAAAATCAAAAACCGATACGAGTACCTTATTTAAAGCCAAAGTAACTTGTACGAATTGACGGTTAGTGAATCGGACTTTAGGTAAACGAATTAGACACAAAAAACCGCCTAATTCTCAACACTTAAGCTAGAAAATAGGCCGCCGAAAAACTTAAGAAAAGATTTATATATATATATATGTTTATCTTTCATTTATAATTTCATTCATTGAAATGATTCTAATGTTATTTTTGTCTTTTCATATTGATGGACGCTTTGGGGTCGGTTGCAAATTTCTAGGGGTGTTTTATTCTTTTTAGTTTATTTGTTAATCTATATTTGACATTTATATGTAATTGTATCATTATTGATTGTAATATATGTTTAATGAGATAAATGATTTGATGAAAAATGATGATGATTGTTTGTTTATTTAGCAACTTTTGTTTGTATGCATATTTTATATTGAATATAGGTACACGAACAGGTATATTTTTTGATAAAGGTGTATAAACAGGTTAACATGATAACTATATTGAAAAAACAAATATACCATTTAAAAAAAAAATACTTTTAGCGAAGTTTTTTTTCATCGGAAAAATCAGAAATAAAAATAAAAAGCATAAAATACTTTTACTTATATTTATTTTACCGACATTTGTTTTCGTCGGTAAAATAAATATATGTAAAATATAAAACTCTTTTGCCGACGTTGTTTTTTGTCGGCAAATTAATAAATAATATAAAAATACGTTTACCGACGTTTCTTTTCTTCGGCACAATAATAAATAATATAAAAATACAAAAATACTTTTGCCGACGTTTATTTTCGTCAGTAAAATAAATGAAATAAAAATAAAAAAATAAAAACACTTGTACCGACATTTATGTTCGTCGGTAAAATAAAACAAATAAAAATAAAAAAATAAAAACACTTTTACCAACGTTTATTTTCGTCGGTAAAATAAAAGAGATAAAAATAAAAAAATAAAAACACTTTTACCGATGTGTTTGTTTTGTCGGTAAAATAAATATATGTAAAATATAAAACTCTTTGGCCGACGTTTTCTTTCGTCGGTAAAATTAATAAATAATATAAAAATACTTTTGCCGACGTTTATGTTCGTTGGTAAAATAAAAATAAATAAAGAACATGATACACTTTTACCGACGTTTTGTTTCGTCGGCAAAAGAATAAATAAAAATACGAAGAATATAAATACACTTTTACCCACGTTTGTTTTCATCGGTAAAATAAAAAATAAAAAAATAATAATTTTACCGATGTTTTATGATTCGTCGGTAATAATGAACATATTTTACTTTAACTTTGCCGACGTTTTTATAAAAAATGTCGGTAAAAGGTAGACCTTTACCGACGTATTATGAAAAATGTCGGTAAAAAGTATTCTTTGGCCGACGTTTTACTCTAAACGTCGGTAAAAAGCTAATTTGCGGCACACTATTTTTTTTGTTGGACAATGTTTATTTTTACCTTCGAATTGATAAAAGCGTCGGCAAAAAACGTCGCTAAAAGTACAACTCCTTGTAGTGTCTGACTACTCAATATTTCTGCAAAACTAACGATCGATAGAAAAAATGCCAAGAAATTAACGGTGTAAATAGCTCGATAATCTCTCTTGGCCAAGAAATTTGTTAGCCTCTTTCATGAGTTCCATTTTTTTAAAACCTAAATCTATCAAATTAAATAATATAACCTCTAGCATCATGAGTTTATAACATTAGATTGATTCTATACCCATAATATAAAAGCCACAGTTTGGCAATAGTTTGGTTGACTCACTCGTTAGTCGATTCCTGTGGGGCCCACTGGAGGGCAAACTCTCGATCCTTCTTCTCTCCTCTCAATTCTTCCTCTCATCCACAACACCCACGCCAAGCAAGAAATGGAGAGCCTGGTCACCTCTTCTCTTCCATTTTGGCTCTCTTGGTGAAGTGCCCAACGAAAAAAGGAAAACATCACCGCTTCCTCTTATTACTCTTCCAATCTCTCTCAAGGTACTTTTTTCCAATCTCTCTCTCCTCTTTGTCTGTCTCTCGTTTCATTTATCTTACAATCTAGGGTTTGGAGAATTTGGATTTGGCCATGGCTTCGAAGAGGATTCTCATTTCCTTTCTTTCATTCTCATCGTCTCTCTCTCTCTCTCTCTCTCTCTCTCTCTCTTTTCCCTTTTCCATTTTACCTGTTGCCTATATGGAGAATGCATCTATCAATTTCATCATCCATTTGCTTCATCATGATCACAAGACCTTGAGCTTCATCCCCATTCCGTTACCGCCGTGCCACCACCGGCCACCACTGGAACCCCAGCTCACTCCAGTTCTTCTCTCTTTATTTTCCCTATTTTCCCCCTCCTTGCTGCCAACGTGAATCAGCCCCACCCATCTCACCATTTCTCTCTCCCTCTGTTTTCTTTATTTCACACACTCTCTCTTAATTTCTTTCTCTCATTCTCTTTCTCACTCCACTCACTGCCAACGTGAGGCATTCCCCAACCCATTTCATCATATCACCATTTCACTGTCCCTCTTTGTTTCTTTCTGTTTTCCTTTCTTTCTTTCATTCTGTTTCTTTCTTTATCCTTGCCAATGGACCACCGAGACCTCCATCATCGATCAAGTGGACCCCACAACCTCATTTCAATTTCTCTCTTAGGTAAGCTTCTTTTGTTTTGATTAAGTTGGGTTAATTGGGTTTTTCCACTAATTAGTGTTAGATGAGTTTGTTAGCACTTAGCATGTTAGATTGTGATTTGTAGAGTTGTTTATGTGGGTTTGTTTCTAATTCATTGGTTTTGAGCTAAGTTGTGGATTTGGGCATTTTGGATTTCCTCACCCAAAGGCAAGTGAATATGTATTTATTTTTATGGATCTACATGTGTTTTTTTTTTATATATATGGAATTGTAACTTTGAAATGATGGTAGAGGTCTGAGTCCCTAAAAATTGGTTGCAGGAAAAGAAGGATTGGGGATCATTTTTCTAAAATCAAGGAAATAAAGTAGTTAGATATTTTAAAATATGTTGATTGCCGATTATTGATTTGTAAAGTCCATTTTCATGAAATTTGTTAGAACATAAATTCTCTGGAATTGTATGATAGGGTGCAGTAGAAATATCTACTAAAAGAAGATTTGTAAACTCCATTTTCATGAAATTTGTTAGAACATAAATTCTCTGGAATTATATGATAGGGTGCAGTAGAAATATCTGCTAAAAGAAATGACATCTAAAGAGGAAAATAACTTGCTTATCTATGCTTTTCCTTCCATAAGATTATCTTGTATGCGGCAAATATCAATGTGATGTGAATTGCGTATCCCATGGGCTCTTCCTTTGCTTAGACATTGTCCAAAGATCACCATGGTTAGATGACACCATTAAATTTTCTTTTCAATTTGTATTCTATTGATTAGCCATTTTGAGGTCTGTAATAGTCTTCTTTATGGATCTGTACAATCAAGTTAATGGACAGTTTGAATCTACTTGATATAGAGCCATATGCATGATTAGAGATGTGGGTGATTGTATTCTTTATTAGGAGAGATGAATAAAGAGAATTGAGCCTAGGCCTGAATCGGGGCCTGACATGTATATAATTGCATGATGCATACAAATTCATCTCAATAATCTATATCCGTATTAAAATGGAGTTTCTCCTCAATAATTGATGCAACGAGGCTTTGTTGTTTTGGATGAAGAGGTGGTGGTGTTATTAATGACAATGATGATGAAAATCACATTAGCCATTGTTACTTTTAGTTATTATTCATGCAAAAGTTAGAAATACATGCATCCCTATAATAATATGTTCTATTATATGTAACAACTATGTCATACAAGAAAAACAAGTATAGAACTTTCTGCCTTGGGTTAATTTGTTTTCAAGAATGTCTTGGAAGGACTGCAAGCATCAGCAAAAAAGAACTTGGGTTACCCTTGTTTATAGTTTTATATACTTGGAACAATATAGTTCCACATAAGCCAAGAAAGCCTTGAAGAAATCGGCAAACAACAAGTCCATCAGATATAGAGGTCCAAAGTACTTAGATTTGAGACATAAATTAAGTGTGTTCTTTGTTAGTCAAGCATCAGCAAAAAATAACTTGGGTTGCCCTTGTATGTAGTCTTATGTTTAGATCAGTATAGCTCCACTTAAGCCAAGAAGCCCTCAAGAAATAGCCAAACAACAATATCATCAGATATAGAGGTCCAAAGTAAATAGATTTGAGGCATAAGTACAATGTATTGTTTCTTAGTCATTGGCTCCACATTTAGTAGTGTAGGTGCTTGAGGAAGGTGTTCCCCATCATAAAAGAAAAACACAGATTAAATGCAGCTCAATAAACCGTTTTGGATGGGCAAGAGATGAACATATCAAATACAAACAAAGATGGCTTAATAATAAGTTATTTTGTAGATCAACTGTTTAGTATACAATAGTTGCTTGGTATCTGAGTGTGGAATGTGGATGCAATAACTAACATTCTCTTCTATAACCAAAAGACTGCTCATAAAGGGATAAAAAAATATAATATCTATGGAAGAAAAAGATATATCTATGATTATTTGCATTTTCACTATGCATTATATCATGGTCTGTTGGTGATGGTGTGTGAAGCAAAAGTGCATTCTAGATTTCACAATGGAAGCAGGGTAACTTCTATTGCTCCCAGTGGGCTTCTAAAAAAGCTATTTAACTAAAGTTTGCTTTGGAACTCTCTATGGTACACATGGCGATAGAGTTGCTACTATTTTTTAATTATAATATTGAAGTGGTTCTACAGTGCAAACAACCAAAGAATCACAACGGGCAAGCACATTGATGACAACAACCCAGCAAAAAAAAAGAAGTTTAGGACTACGTTCTTTTTGCTCAGTCAAGTTTAGGGCTATGTTGAACACAAGGAAATTGAAGTCAAGCCTCAAGGGTTTCTTCGCATGAAAACTTTTGAAAGGCCATTTCGACAGCATGGGATATGTAAACAGTTGGCTTTAGGGAAAACAGGAGCTTATTAGTATTTGTATGCCTGGGGGAAAACAGGAGCTTATTAGTATTTGTATGCCTGAAAAGTAGAACCAAGCGCTAACTCCGTTTTCATTGGATGATATTGTTTAATTAGTTACACCTAATTTCTATCTTTTTTTTTTTTTCCTCTTCACGATCAATGTGGAATGATTATGGAATGACATTATATCAGGTTAATGCACAGTTCATTTCAATGAATGGTTAGTGGTGACATAAGTTAGGAGACCTAATGGCATTCGAAGAAACTTTTGGGTAGCTCTATTCATAAACCTTCATTTTCCTTCCACCACTCCTTATAATGACATAGAACATTAAAGATAAATGATGAAAGCATCCAATAGCCCTCAAAGGCATTGCAATAGTTAATTCCAGCATAGTAATTGATATATCTCATGAGTAAGTTGATATTGTGTTAGATCCCTATTTGAGTCAAACACACCATATAACTTAGAGAAAAAAAAGGCAACAACACCGAAGACTAACCAAAGGCTCCAAAATATCTATCAAACTTGACCAAGATGGAATTCATGAATGATACAACTTTGCAACATTATCCAACAGATGATCGTTGAATTCAAGAGAACTCACAGACAAAAACATAGTTCAGGACTCTGTTCTTTTTGCTTGGTAAAGTTTAGGATTATGTTAAACACATTGAAATTGCAGTCAAGCCTTATATTAGTTGAATAATATGACTATCTTATGCTACCTGCATTTATATACACTGTAGCTTTAACACCTATGAGTTAAACTCAGCAACTAAACATTTTTATCTCTATTTTTTCTTTTCAAATGTCTCCTATTCTTGTGGCGAATGAATTAACTTTCTAACAAGGTTTTTTTTGCTATTCTTACTTCCAAAAAATTGGATTGTTTATATAAGATTTCTGTTCTTTTTTTTAATCTATATGATCTTAGTTTCTTTTCTTGGAATGGTTACCTTCCATTTAATTTCACATATGTTGCAGCATATGTATATTTCTCGGTAAATTTACAATATTTATATTTCTTTTATCAGTAAGTTTGATGTTTTTTTATGGATTGATTGTTTTTTGAAATACAATATGTTTTTTTTCACTGATTGTATGCTTTGTAGGATGAAAGCCAATGGCATGTGGAGACAATGATTACCGCAAAACTGAAAATTCAAGGGCTGATGTTGGGCACTTTCTAATTTCTTTTGATCATCATTTTGTAACAGCTTGGATGGTAGGATTTCTACAAGGCTTGTATGTATAACTTTAATTTTATATTTTGTAAAGATATGGTTTCTACAAGGCTTGTATGTTGTAACTTTTACTTCATATTTTGTATAGAATTGGTGCGTACATATTTAGTGATGCAATACTTTCAATGTGAAACAATTCTTTCACTACCTATAGGTCACCAATATTTGTTTCATATAGCTCACCAGTTCCTCTGCATGAAAAATCAATTAATCCAATTAGTTTATATGCATAATTCTTCTTCTCTCCTAGACTTGCATCAGAACATGAAAGAACTCATTTTCAAGCCCTTTCTATAGGTAATTTTCCACCTTTACTGTTATTACTTATTCAAAATTCTACCTTTTTGAAATCTTGCATTGATGTTTCCCTTAGTTTCAACTCCATTCTTTGTTTTATTGAATCCAAGTTCAAATGAATCTATGAGCATGGAGATTATGTCACGAGAATGAAATTGTAAATGAGTTTTGCAAAAAACCTGTATATTCTCCCTTTTAGATCTTCCACTTTGCTCTCAATGAGATATACATATGTCTCTTACCTAAATAACAATATATATTCACATTGTTTATGGGAAAGAGAACTGGGATTGAATTAAAGTTTCTCACTTTTAATAGACATATACTGGGAACATTCTAATGTCGGTAAATCCTTTTAGAAGGCTGCCCCATTTTACATGACATTCACATGATGCAATACAAAGGAGCTCCCTTTGGAGATCTTAGTCCTCATCTATTTGCTGTTGCTGATACTTGCTACAGGTACATTCTATGGATATTTAGATTCCAAACATCAACCAGTCATAATGAAAGATACTCAACCAATTTTGGGTTTGGTTCATATCAGGGCAATGACAAATAAGCAGGTAATATTTCTTCTAATAGCTTTACTTTTTCTCCATATGAACTTTGTTCCTTAGAAATAAGAATCTTGTGCATCAATGGAAAATTTATTTCAAGTCAACTACAGTTAAAGTTTTTCTACAATTTGCAAACGCCATAGGTAATTTCCTTTCCACTTTGTAATTTTGTATATGTATATTAATTGATTAATTTATTCTTTATTCAGTGTCAAATTACTGCTAAATTAACGTGTTATTACTTATTCACTATGTTGGAAAGGATTACACCTTCTTTATTCCTGATGCAGATACCTCTCTCTTGTATCATTGTCACAAGTGTAGTTTCTACAATGACGTAAGTACAAGGGTTCTCTTTTGGGGCCTGGCAAATGCCATAGGTAATTCCCTTTGCACTTTCATAAGTAAATGTCATATCCAAAACCATTGCAGTTCAGATAAGCTCATCTCTGTTCATTCCAAAATGTTTCAATACCGTCCCATCTCTTCTGTTTTGATAATAATGATTGCACCATGGTCTGATGAAATAGAAATTCCATGCATGAGAGTCCCAGCTTCTCACATCAAATATTAAAGTAAAAATGAAAAATAATTAGCAATCAAAATTCCATTTATATTTTAATGGAAAAATATCCCATGAAGATAATACATGGCAAAGTTGGTAATAAACATTAGTAACCAGACCATATTTATAAAAAAATAAATAAAATGAAATCCTTCTTCAATTGAAACAATAAAAAAATAAAACCCATAAAAATCAACCTTTTCTTTATCTCTTTATTATAGCAAGAACCTTAATTTTAGAACTCTTTCTCAGTTCCAACCAAATTGCTATAATTTTAATCCAAAGATAAAAGATAAGGGGGAGAAAAACCCATATTCAAACAATAGTAAAAGCCAGAAATCATGAGAACTCTCACCACGAGGAGTCCCAATCCAGAACCTCCATGAATAGAACCCAAGATCTAGAAAAAAAACCTAGATATAGAATAATGAAAAAGGATTCTAAGAATTTACAAAAACAATGAAAAATAATCAGAAGAGGTTTGATTGCAAACATTTGTAGAAGATTGAGAATTTATATAGATAAGTAAGTTAACTGTGGAAACTGAATCAAGGGGAGATGGAAATGAATATACAGCCATCATCTTCATCATTCAAATTCTAGGAAAGTTTAGCTAGAAAAAAAGGAGGAGGAAGAATCAGAGTTGAAAAGAGCAAAAGGAACATCAATATCATTCTATTCAATCAGTGGATTAGGTGATATTGTCTGTTCTGGAGTGTGATACATTGATCAAAGGAACTACACTTCTCCATAACCATTCACCTCAAAATACAATTCAACTTTGAACTTTCTATCAAATATTAAAAAAATAGAGAAATGTAATTCATATATGAGATGATGAATACAAGAAATCCTTGAGTCAATGCGATTTGGCGATCTTGATGAAGAATCTGAGGAAAAAACAGAGAGATTGTTCTGTCCTGAATCTTTTAAAGTTCCTCACTTTTTATAACTTATAACATTCATGATCTTTCACGCTTTATTTTTCCAAGTGTCATTTTAGTTTACTTTTTATTAATTTATTTGTGAAAGACACATGATGAGAAGCTCTGCATTGAAATTTTCATCTTGTTAGAGCTAATATTTTTTGCTTTGATTTGAAGGTATTTATGTGTGTTCATGAAATGATTAAGATATTTTACTGATTTTAAACTATAGGAATGATGAAGAAGATAAAAATAGCTAGAAGTAACTGGTGCGTGCTTTTCTTTCCTTCCTATTGAACATATATTTCTATTTGGAAATCTTTGCCAATGACTATGTCACCTTTTGCAAGTTATATGGACAATCTTGTATGACAGTTGTTGGAAATGGATGCTTAATTTATTGAAAATGGTGATGATCTTGGTCCTGTTTTTGGTAGATGGTACAAAAAAGATCAATGGTTGTTCTGGTACAGTGAAAGCTTCTTGTGCATGAATCATTGAAGTGGGCAGGGCCTGCTGTGCATTATCTTGATCCCTGATTTAGTCATAAATTCTATTTGAGAATCTTTTATAACTCTCATGTTGTCTTTTGTAAGTTTGATGACTGATCTTGCATGACAGTGAGTTTTTAGTGGTGATGTGATTCTGGTTTTTCAATATTCATCAGATCCACCAAACGAGTCTTACTGTTGATAATTATTAAAAAAAAGTGGAATAGAACAATAACAATATATATATTTTGTTATAGATTTTGCTTTATTTGTATATAATAACAAACATAGGCATGGTTCATTTTCTACCATTTTTGCTTTACCCCTGGTTCAGGAATCTTTCCATAGATTTCATAGACTGAATGAAATGAATGTACCAATCTTCCCTCCCCCAATCAATAGCTATCTTGATTTTCAATTATTCATTAGAGCCAAATGTAAAATAAAATAAATTAGGTCTAGAGAAAATAATTTGTTTAGTATTGAATTCTCTTCTTTGTTAATAAGATCAGGATGGCTAGAGTCTTGAAGTTACTACTTTTGTGTGCAGGAGGATTGATCTCACTTCTGATTCTTAGGGTTAGAAACTCTTCAACTACACCCCTGTACATCCAAAACCTCTATTACAACACACCACGAAACCAAAATTGACCTTTCCATGGCCACTTTGAATGCCACATCTATGAAGGAACGAACTGAATCAATAGAGTCCTCCATACTAAACCTTGGGCCCAAGGAGGAGAAGTGCCCATAATAGTACTACTTGGGCATTGCATCATCATTCTTTTAGCCAAATTAAGGATCTGAGAGGGATTTAACTCAACTCCTCTAAAGATAGAATTGTTCCAAGTTCCCCATAAGGCCCATCATATGGAAAAACCCTAAGCCCTGATGTATTGGTTAGGTTGGGGAGGAGTCGGTTTCCCGGGGTCCATACCGTGCTTCCACCATTATAGGATTCCACTTGAGGAGCATCATGCGTAAGAAGGCCTAAATCTAAATAAAACCATATATACTTAGTATAATCTCAATAAAATAAAGCATGTTCCACCAATTCCTCCTCCCAACAACAAATGGGGCATAAAGTAATGTCGGCTTTTAAATTTGTACGTAAAAACTCACATACCAAGATAGCTCTTCTCAAGCATTCCCTACCAAATAAGAGAATCCTTTTAGGGCAAGGTGTTTTTCATAATAAACTCCAATTAATTGATCCATTTTCTGTTAAAAAAAAAAAAAACATGTTTGGACTACATGAGAACTGGTTCCATGGTTGTTTTTGGTAAACGAACTGGTTCCATGGTTTGTTTGATCATAGACAATAATGTCTTGCTTGTATCATCTTTTCTACTCATTATATATTTTCTTCATGAGTTCAGAAACATATATTCTGCTTTTTTAATGCTTGTGTTTTAAAATATATAAACTTTCAGTTGCTCCCTTGTTGTAGAGGCCCTTTTTTTTTTTCCTTCCCACTTTTTCCAATTGAGTTTCAAGTACATGAGGGGGTGGTGGCTATGTATTGGAGGACCTTAGAATCTAATGCAGGTTGAATTTGATACTATCATTGTATTGGTCATATTGGCTAAATTTAATTGTAGTATTGGAATTTGGAAAACAAAGAACTTCGAATGTCATGTAGCCTGAGAAGTTCATTAATTCATAATTTGTTCTTTTAGTAGTCCTTGCTAAAAAAAGAAAAAAAAAAGGACTCACTGCAGCTTCCTTATAAAAACTTCTATGAGCTTGGGCTTTAATTCAAATGGCACATGGTTGTCCATTTTCTTGCACTGAAATTAAGGACCTGGTTTTATGTATCAAATGGTTTGTGAATGGCCTGAAATTGGTTAGGATGGATGGGCGATTCTGTTGCATACATCTATCAATTTAGATAACCATGTCATGATGTGCCTTATATATTCATTTTGATACCCTCAATCCATGCTCTATAAGAACCCAATGTTTGGACTACAGGAGAACTGGTTTCATGGTTGCTTCGGCCAAAGATAATAATGTCTTGCTTGTACCGCTGTACCTTTTATTTTCTATGAAAACAAAAAAAAATGTATACAAGAAATACCTTATGTTTTCAATTGACTTATGATTAAAGAATTGCGAATGGAAAATCATGCTTGAAGTTTTGTATACATAGTTTAGCTGGAATTTAAGTGTCATTAGTTTAAAATCTCTTCAAGATTAGTCAGTATGTAGTGTAATAAGGTAAAATTTCCCTTTCTTAGAACATTTGTTCTTTTCTGCATATTATGTGTGGTAGGCTATAAGTACCTATTTCATGAATATTGTCAATTCTTCTTATTGCTATGCAACAAGTGGAACATTTGTTAGAGAATTTTGCTAATAATACTATAGAAATAATTTTGTAATTAAAAATATTTTCTCCTAAATGTGTACATCTGCATTCAGTTTTTTCCCTTCCTACCATTTCATTTCATGGGCGATTTTCATTTAAGTAGTTATAAATGTCATTGTTTACAAACATTATTGTCGTTTTCTTTATTTAGTTTTAATCTGAAACATTTAGCTACTATTCTAGGTACAGAAGATGAAGAACCTGGCACTACTTAAAATATGCTCAAGGTTTGTCTACAGTCTACTTGCTTTTCATCATGATATTATTATCTTTTTCTGCCTGGATCAAGCGAACATAATTCCAATTGAGAAGTAAATATTGATTTATATTTCAAGTTGTATTCATTCTATTTTATCCTATTCACTCCAATTGTATATTGTAAGATCTTTTTCTGTGTCTTTTGTATGCATAAGAATTGATCTTGTGAAATAGAATTGTATGTTCTTATGTTTTTCCATATTGAATGTTTATTGCTTTTTAGATTATATCCTGTATGAGACTTTTTCTCTCTATGTTTTCGTGTAAGAGCATTGAGCTATTCAATTGAATACCTCCTCTATTTTTTTTTTCCTCTTAATTTTCTTTCTTATAGGTAGTTATGCTATTTTTATGTAGGTTTCACACAACTTATAATGATGAACCTAAGTAATAACATATGTGGATTATTATGAGTGTGCCCTTACAAATGGTGTCCTTAGCATAATGCGGGGCAAAACCTGGGGTAATGGTTTGTATGCTTGCCCATCAAAGCCACACAATTATCATGGTCGGGGAACACAGTTTGACTCTGCGCTATAGATTTTGCTTCATTTGAATATAATAACATAGGTGTGATTCATTTTATACAGATTTTTCTTTAAACTAAGTTCAAATATCTTTTCGTAGATTTCACAAAGTAAATGTAATAAATGTACCAATCCTATTACACCGGCCACCTTAAACATGGCCAGATGAAGGCTTGTAGAATCTGTAGCAACAACCTAAAACTCCCATGAATTATAGTGTTTGTACCCTTAAAGGAGTACCAAATCTACAGTCATCTCTAATTTGTAATTTTCTTTTTTTCCCACTCCAACTGAATTGAGCATGAAAAGCAATGTATAAATGTTGGACATAATATGTATATATTATATTTATGTGTTTTGATAGGGAGTTTCAGTTGAAAATCTATTGGATTTTATTGTTACGACGTTGTTGATGGATACAAATCAAGAATCCATATATGTAGCATAGGCAAGTTCATTATCATCATGCTTCTTGTTGTAGTTGTTATCATTACCATCCTTGTCATCATCATTGTTCACTACTAAAAAAAAGGGTTTTTATATCGGCTAAAAACCGATATAAAAGACCTATTATATCGGTTTTTCTGTAAACTTCAAACCGATATAAATACCCCCGATATAATAAACAACTATAACCGATATAATATGTGTATTATTTCATATCGGTTTTTGGACAACTGATGTCTTTTGACCTGAAATTATAATACATATTACTGTAAAACTGATATAAAAACCAGTGAAACCGATATAAAAAATATTTATAATATCGGTTTTTGGACAACTGATGTCTTTTGAACCTGAAATTATAACACATACTACTGTAAAACCGATATAAAAACTAGTGAAACCGATATAAAAAATATTTATAATATCGGTTTTTGGACAACTGATGTCTTTTGAACCTGAAATTATAACACATATTACTGTAAAACCGATATATAAAAGAGTAAAACCGATATAATTTTGTATATAATATCGGTTATAAATGGCTTTGTTATATCGGTTTTTTGAACCTGAAATTATAATTGTATTATATCGTTTGTTCTATAACCGATATAATATTATATATGTTTTTTTTTAAATCAAAAGAATTTGCATTGCTGCAGTATCCTTGCAGTACACTGTACACCAATAAAACTTTGCACTATATATACAAAGTGATCATAACTAATAACTAACATAAAGCAGAGAAATGAGACATTTCCTAAATTTTTCTTCATAAAATAGTATCCTAATTTCCAACAATTACTCCTCAAATTACCCAATGCCCACCATCAACAACCTCCTCCATAAAAATCAAACTTCAACACCACAAAATCCACAAATTGAAAGCAGAAAAGTAATACAAAATAAAACAAATCAAACCGTGAAATTCTCTACTGATCTTAGGGGCTAGGAGATAGAAGTGTACAAAGAAGTGCACGCTCTCCTTGATTTTCCTAATGATTCTTGGAGGACAGATCTGAATTGAATGATGACGTCTCTGGTTCTTCTCTAGTCCAAGAGGAGTCTAGATCGGGAGACCAAAATTCATTCTCAAAGCAATAGTTGAAAAGGACCATAGTACATTAACAAAAAGACCAACCAGTTCTTGAAACAATTATGTAACTATGGACTATGCATTTTCAGGTAACAAACTAAAATGCATAACATTTAAGGCATGATTTAACTACCCATATTAACAAATAAGAACCTCTGTGAAAGTCAGCAAAATATCAAGTTATGACTGAATGAATAAAGGCAAGAGAAAGAAAAGGGCCATCTCATCACCTGGCATTTAAAAACGCAAACAAAGTCAGCCACTCCTTCCTTGAGCCTTGTTCTAACTATGGAAGCATGAGGCACATATATAACATGGTTGAAAATCCTAAGCATGCCATTGGTTTTTAACTATTTGATGTAAGGTAAGAACGAAATTAAAAAACTGAATGAAATAAACACATCAGTGACCATTGATCAAAAGAAAGTACATTTTTCAACACTTTAAAGGGAAAGAACCCAAAAACTAAAGAATAATTCATTAATCTTCAGCAACCTTCCTCTCAATGAACAGATTCTGAGAGAAGGGGTGGGACTTCATCAATGTAAATGTTTTGCTCACACCGGAGGGAAAGATATATGATATATTTCAACAGTTATAAAGAAAATTCAAACAAGAAAAATATGAAATGAAGAACTATGATCAAATGTGGAGAAATTAACAACAAAATATAAGCATATACTGAAAGGAAACAACAAAGGCAACCAATTGAGCTAAGATAGAGAGATGTAGATGTCCATAAGTAAACATGCATCAAACCATGATCAAAGATGGAAAAATTTTACATTATAAAAAAAAAAAAGAAAAGGAAATAACACATCAAATCTTAGTTATAACAAAAGCCAAAATGAAAAATTAAGTAGCCAAACAAGTTAAAGCAGAGCAATTTAGAGATTTCAATGAAAGAAAAGGTACCAACAACCAAGATGCATTAACATATGGACATGGGTAAGTGAAGAAAAATCACCAATCAAAAGGAATAGCTAAAAGCAAATGTTTTGAAAGAAAACTCAGCTGAGAAATCTATATAAAATGCAGAGATGACAACAGAAAAAAAAAAAAAAAAGTGTGTGTGTGTGTGTGTGTGTGTGTGTGTCGGGGGGGGGGGGGGGGGGGTGCTGAGAGGGGCTGAAAACCCACATATACAACTTCCCAACACCTGAGTGCTATCACATGGCACCTAATTTTCAATACAACACCTCATATACAACCCAAGTCAATTTTCAGCTTTATTTTGCATCTACAGTTACCCAAACAAAACATAGCAGAGAACCCAAGTCAATGTGGACCATTGATTTGACTGTCCTTTTGAAGGATGACAATGGTCAGGTAACCCACAAAACAAACGAAATTAACCTTTATAGATACATTCTCTAAATGAAATTAGCCTTTATAGCATACCATGGCCCAACCTCAACCCTAAAAAGTAAGTCCAGTTGCCACCATCTCCTACTAAAAGGTCTGTAATTTAGGTTACAAAGCATAACACTCATTAACAATTGATTATTATAATGTAGGGTATTGTAATTAGCCTTTATAGATACATTCTCTAAACCATAATTTAGATAATTTAAGCAATGTAGCAGGTTAACCAACATGGTATACTTACATTACAGTGTCCCCGACCCATACTGAATTTATCAAAGAATGACATATCTTTGGGTTGTAAACCAATCCCACCAAACACTGCCCTGACCTCCTCCATTCCTGTCACTCCAAATCATTTTTTGAGAAGGTTAAGCATTCATTCCATCAAACCCAAATTATAAACAAGCACATCCAAACGCACCGTCTTTAAATCCTCTTTGATCTTTGATGTGCCCAACGCTACAGTCTTTAAAGCCTCTTTGATCTTCATATCCAACTCCATTTTCTCGATCTTTGCATTTGTCAGAGCAATTTTCTTTTCTAACCTGCAGATCAGTGGAAAATTAAACTAATAAAGGAGGCAATGATCAAGCACAAACAATGAAGAAAAACTCAGAAGCAGTGAGAGTTTTATTACCTTAATCAATTATGACCTTTTAATTTCCCAACAGGTTCTCATTTTTGCAATAAAGCTTTGTCAACTTTCAAATAGTGACCATGGAGCATAACTGCAAAACATCCATACACGGTGTGTCGTGTCAAATGACAAAAATAATTCAAAACAAGTGTTCCAGTTAACTACAAAAAGTCTTCAACTCCATCTTGGTCATCTTGGTTAACTGCCAAAAAGGAACTTGACTTTCCTAACATATGATTTACCAGGTAGATGGCCAGGTATAATCCTTTTTCTATGCAAGTGGAGAATTATTTGATGGTCATCTATGGATATTGTCTTTTGTTTCTACAGTTTTAACCATTGTGATTGGATTTCATGTTTTCAAATTCCTCATCATTCTTTCAAAAGAGAAGGAAGAATTCTAAGAATATAATTCTATATATGCAAACAAACAGACCCTGAGTGTAAGTTAATTTATGTGATGGGCACAATCATATCAATAATAAATGAAACTAAATAACCATACTTACCTTGTACTGACATTTGAACAAACTCCACAGGCCCTTTTTTAGTCTCTCTCTACTTCTTACAATTTGCACCAATAATATATGCTCTATTTTGTAAACATTATAGGAGGCTTCCTAGAGCAAATCAATCAAGTTATTGCCCCTTTAATCCAAAAGGATGGAATAGTCCATGGTTTTTTTTTTTTCCACAAATTTTGTCTAAAATCTGAAAAACATTTAAAAGGAACTAGATAATGAGCCAAGTGGATTAGATAAGCCCAACAACTATACCTTCATGCTCATTTACATAATGATTGAATTTTCTTGTGGGTGTCTAGTAACAAAATTCTAATTAATCTGACAGTGCCACTTCATGCTCATTATTCTGAATTACTAATAACTAACTCATTTCAAATATCATTACTTACAACACTCTCAAGTTGGGCAGTTCCCCCAGGAATTCTGGTATTACTTATACTAACAAAAAAGTAGCTCTAGGTTCTTATGGCTAACAATCAAAATTCTTACAGACCGGACACCGGTTGTTTGAATGGCAATATTGATCCTAGCTAGAAATTCATGGTGAAATATGTTCCAAGAATGGATTATTAACAAGCCAGAAGTCTAATAACACAAAAACTAAATAAATAGACCTAGTGCACACTAACTAAATAGATAGAACCAGATGATTAACCATCTAAGCTCCCAGTGGTGTCAATTGCATCAATTGTTTGTAAAAATAACACTAGCTAGCCAAACTGGTAAGTGGCCTGGACATTGCAAAAAATTGAGAAATTGACTCAGAATGGTACCAGTATATATAAGGAACTCAGTGAGTCCAACCTAGTACTCAATCATACTCATCCCAGTTTTGAGTCTGAATGAGTATAATTTTTTCCACCAAAAATCATACTCATTCGACTCAAAACTGGTTGACCTACCATGCTGAGTTGCTTGGTTGCGTCAGAGTGAGTTTTTAAAACATTGGCTGCAATTTGTCAAACAGGGAGATTTGATCCAATTATTTTCTACCTGAAAAGTGGACCCTATAATGCAGATTTGTAGGTGAGAAATGATCCAGCAGGACCTAACTTCTTTTGTGATGCAGTAAAATTGGGACTCAGATGGGACAGCATGCATGCTTAGTGGTATATGAAGGGCCCACTATAGATTGTAGATGGCCCAAAATACAAATTAAGATCTGATGCAGAAACTCTTGTGGAAACATAGATGAGCTTACATAATTTCAAGTGCCTCCATTTGGCTGAAGTTTTCTAGAAAACCACTGATACAATAACCTGAGAGACGGCTGAAAAGGATAAAAGCAACATATATTTACTGATCTAACTCAGAAGGATAAACAAAACTGGCTCGGATTTAAACTGGTTGACAATTCAGAAGGATCAAAACATGGTAACCAGCATAAATATGTAAAAAAGGGCTATTCATGGACCCGATAAGCACCCTAGCAAACTAACAGGCCCAATAAAAAAAAAACACTAGAGTTGTAAGCTTTATATGGAGAGAAAGAAGACCACTGGAATGTTAAGACAAGAAAAGAAATTTGACAAGGCATGGAAATGTTACAGTGCTGTGATTCTGGGAGGGTCTTCTTGGTTGCATTCCAACCATTCCCATGTAGAATTTACTGGCAAGAATTTACTGGCAAGCAAGGAACTCCTGTCCACTTTAGTAGGTCCTCTGCACCAAGGACTAATTGAGCCCAGGCATTTTTTTCTGGTGATGATTCAATGCTTTGAAGTGTCTACAAAGCAGGTGAGTTGAAAAAAAAAATCCATATAGCGCATTATAATCAATTCAACATTGTAGCATATATAGTTGGGAGTTCAGATTTTTGCTTTCTAAAGTAAAAGAATACGCTAGAGATGCCAATTAAATAATCCACCAATACAAAAGCACCTAAAACTCCAAAAGGAGAGTAACAAAATTACCTCAAATGTTGCTAAGGTACATGAAAACTAGATCCTTTGCACCCTGCAAACAAAACCCAAAACAAAATAGGTTAAAAATAAACCTTCAAAATCTACAAACAATCCAAAAAAGGGGAAAATAAAAACAAATAAAGAAAAGGAGGGAGAAATGGTGGAATGGGTGGGGGTAATTTCGTTGGCAGCAAGGAGGGTGGAGTGAGAGATGAGAGAAAAAGAAAGAAAGAAAAACAGAGAGAATGAAAGAGAGAAATAGGGAATGAATGAAGAAAGGAAAAAGAGGAAAAAGAGAGAGAGAGATGAGGCGGGCTGGGTTCGGTGGTGGCCGGCGCAGGTGATCATGGAGGTCGCCGACGGCCACGGTGATGACGCCGGGACGGTGGGGTAGCGAGGTGTTGGGTGCAGGAGAGATGAATGAGAGATGAGAGAGTAGAGAAGAGAGGGGAGAAAGAAAGCTTGGTGGTGGTGATCGCCGGAGATGGGGGAGCTCGGCGACGATGGCAGCACGCCATGAGGGAGGGAGAACGAGGGAGATGAGATGAGAGAAGAAGAGGGATGAGGGGCTGCTGCTGGGAGTGAAAATGGGAATAGAGGAATGGGTTTTGACCTAGTAAAGGCAAAAGGGGAAAAAGGGTAAATGGGAGGTGGGGGTTGGTTTGCACGTGGGGAAATGGGGTGGTGGGGGTTGGCTTGCACGTGGGATAAAGGGGGGTGCAGTATGATGTGAGTGAGGTGGGGTACATATGGGATGAGATGAGAATTAATAAAATGGGCTTGGATGGGTATGGGTCAGGTCAGGTTTTGGGTCGGGTTCCAGGGTTCGGATCGGAATACAACAAAAGGATAAAGTCCGGGAAATTAGGTAATCTACCCAATAGTGCCAAAATCTCGAAAAGTGGAAAATACTAAAAAGCCCTCAAAACTTTTTGGAAATAGCGACACACAGCCCTACTGTACCCAAACGGGCTCGGATCTCATCCCAACTTCGCACGTGCGATCCTAATGACTAATCAGACCTATTTAGCTTATAAACGAGCTTAATTATCTAAAAGTACAATTAACTAAGCTAATTACAACCTTGGAATTTACTCCATGAAACGACGTCGTTTTGCTCTTCAACAAAAAAATTTAAGCGCGCCTAAATGAGGAGGAGGCCGCCAGCGTGAAATTTAGAACTTTCAGTGACAAGTTTGTACTTGTCACCCAAAATTTTGTCTTTTGGTGACAAAATTTTTTGTCACCGAATCTCCTCTTTATTTGGCACCTTGGTTAAAGCTTTTTCGTGACAAGCAACAAATTTTTTTGTCACCTTTGTGTGCTTTCCGTGTCAACATTGATTTTTTGTCACCAAAGGATGTCACTAATGGTGTTTTTTGTTGTAGTGGTGGACGGAGGCGGCGACGAGAGACGATGGAGATGAGAGGAGATGAGATTCACGCGGAGGGAAAGAAAGAAATGAGTGAGGGATAAGAGGGAAAAGGGGAGGCAGAGCGCGGGAGGGGAAAAAAACAGTGGGAAGCCTTAAATTCTAGTAGCGGATTGAGAATTCGGTTTGGGGCCATGGGGTTTTGGGCTCAGTTTTAACAATCCCGGCGCAAATAGTGTGCCGGCAAAAATGTTTTTAAACATATATTGAGAAAAAATTTTGCCCGGCGAAATTAGTGCGCCGGCAGAAGAAAAATACTTTAGCGGGTGAAATTTGCGGTAAAACATTCACCTTTGCCGGCAAAAAAAATAAATCGCCAGGGAAAATAAGACTTTTGCCGGCGAAAAAAATAAAACGCCGGAAAAAATAGTACCTTTGCCGGCGAAAATTTGTCGCCAGGAAAACTCTGTCTTTTCCCGGCGAAACAAGCTTTTTTGCCGGTAAAAGCTATATTTTCCCCGGCGTTTAATGATTTCGCCGGGAAAAAACACCGGCAATAGTGCAAATTGTTGTAGTGCTAGATTTCTTGTAGTGTGTAAATTAAAGGCTAACAGAGCAGATGAGTTTAAAACGATATTAAAAACTCTAAAATATTATATCGGTTTAAATATTTGTGATATAAAATGATTACCTTAATATATCGGTTTAAGTCCACCCGATATCTGAAAGTAGCAACCGATATTACAAAACTTAAACTGATATAAGATATTTTAGAGCAGCATATTATATCGGTTTTACTAATAACCGATATTAAGGGATTTTAAAAACCGATATAAAATCATTGTTTTTTAGTAGTGGTTGTTATAGGCATTTTTCCAACGATGGTGGAGATAGAAGAGTAATGGAATCCAAAGTATAGTCAAGAAGCTTGTCAACTCGGGTCAACTGGAATTCATGTAAAGTCTTGCACTTTAGATTTCTTTTCTTTATTTTTAAGCGATTATAGTTTCCACTTACTTAAATTTTTATTGTGTATTACAACCACACTTTCATTCTCACTTACAATTACGCACGTACTTTCCACTAGTATTATAAAAACACATCAGTATCTTTACAACATTCTTACTCAAGTGTTTTATAAGTGTACGAGACTTTCTTAGGGTGGGCAAGTGGGGGCGGGTCGGAGTCGGGTCATAATAATCCTATACCTGCCCCGCCCATGACATTTTTTATGTCATCAATTTCAAAACCCACCCGCAACCTTCCACTGAAATCCCTATCCAGTACTCCATATCTAATGGGTGGGTCGGGTATATTCATTTACATGAAATGCCACATTAAAAACAAAGAAGAAAGTGTTACAGCTACTAATCCTATGAATATTCAAAGATTTCAAATAAGTAACACAATGCCACCTAAAAGTACGAAGAATCACAAAATATAATAATTCATTGTGTACCAACTCAATAATCACAACATCTTCAATTCAACTTAAATCCCACATGAATCAACCACAAACATTTTTCCAATTCTATCAACCAAATAGTTTTTTTCAAGTTAGCACAAATCCATGTGTAAGTTGAAAAGGCACCTTTAAGCACATTGTCCATGAAAACCCAATTCAATCAACCACATAAAATTCTCAATTCATCTCAAATCTGAACTCAATCAACCCAATCAACTCAATCACTCTTGGGGCAATGAACTGTGAGATTAACAAGCGTAATGAGTAATGAACCCTCGGGTCAGCCAGATGAAATCTGAACCCGCCCGGTACCCGTGACAGATTTTAACATTCATGCCCAAACCACCCCAAATTTGAAAAAGCCTCTACCAAATGGTGGGGTTATCGTTTTAACCTGACCTTTGCCAGCCCTACAAGTACTCTTGGCAGAGAGAAAGTTGGGCAAAGTTATTGAAGAAATGGGCAGTTACATGGACTAATTTAGATTTTGTCTCCTATACCAGTTCGCATACCTTGATTGTCTCCCACGCCATTCCCATTTTACTTTCATGTGAAGAGAGAATCGGATCCCGACTGGCTCTCCCACACGCTTTCCGACATCCCCTCAAGATTTCCTTCAATAAGTACAAAAGCGAATCAATAAAGCATTTGTTTTGAGTGTTAAGGCCTCAGAGGATCCGGATTCGTTACTTACAGTGAGAGGATGCCGCATAAAGTCCCAAGTCCCTTGCTTCACCAACTAGTAGAAGAGAACTTGGATCTCTCTCCAGCTCCTCACAAGAACGTAGAAGTCAAGAACAACTGCTAGACGAGACCTTACTGTCATCCATCCACAAGAAACATGGATCCTAGGCTCTTCAAGGCTGCAATGAATGGTGACATGAAGCTCCTAACAAGTATCGTGGAAGTCGACTGCCCACCTAACCTCATTCTCTATCTCACTCCTCAGAAGAATACAGCGCTACACATTGCAGTTGAATTCGAGCGACAAGAAATTGTGCAGAGGATGATCCAACTGTGCCCGTCCCTCATCTCTCAGCCCAACCCTAAAGGCGACACTCCACTTCACGTGGCAGCCAGGGCGGGCCATCTTGGCCTCACACAGCTTCTTACACCTGCTTTGAACTTGGCAGAAGGAAACCCCACTTTGGAGGAAGGAAATCCTGTGCGGCAAGCTGGTAATGTGGCTTTGAGGATGAGCAACTTGGAAGGAAGTAATCCAATCCACGAGGCACGAAAGAAGAGCCACGGAGAAGTGGCACTGCATTTGTTGGCATTTGAAAAGAGACATGAGCTAGCACGTGAGGTGAATGTGGCTGGAGAGAGTCTGCTTTACTTGGCTACCGAGGTTGGACTGGATAAAGTTGTGCAGAAAATAATAGACACTGGAGATTACAACACTCAAGGACCAGATGGCCAGAATCCTTTGCATATCGCGGTACTTAAAGGTCGATTAGGTATGTTTCTCCATCACACTAATGGTGTTCTTGTAGGAGTAGCTATTAATTGGTCCATTTAGATGTGCTTCGAGTATTGTTGTCTGATCAGGGGTTCGATAGTGATGGACCCGATTTCTTCCCTCTCTCCCGCTGCCTCCGCCCCGGGTCTTTCGGGGTACGGCGGAGGGGAGGAGAAGAAAAAGATAAAGGGTTTCAACATCTTTTTTTTTTTGTACGGGTATGCCAATTTCACTTTTCTACTTGGAATTTAGAAACGGTGATCCGAAGATCCACCTTCACAAGTAGAAAGGGGAAATGAAACTTTTTCTAGTTTTCCATTGCACACATATTTTAAGAAAAGAGACAAAGGGGTTTTTTTTTTAATGCCGTGAAAGGCGATTTCATTTGTTGCCGTGAAAGGCGATTTTGCCGTAAAAGGCGATTTACAAGTCTCATCCATTATGAAAGACAAGAATTGTGATTTTTGTCTCTAAAAGAAAAATAAAGTACAATAGAAATCAAGAAAAGGAATCTGACTTCTCATTCGATTGTGGGGACACGTTCAGATCGACGGTCGCGAGTCATGTATGGGCTCCTCCATCGTCCATGCAGATGAGAACACGATGCTTGGATTCTTGGCTCGGCTTTCTAACCTCAGATTTTTAAAGGACAAAGACCAAGAGAAGGTCTTATATCCGATAAAAAGCTAAGTAAACGGGCTGAAAAGCCACGTTTTAGCCATGTTGGTAGAAGAAGGGAGGTCCTTGGGGGGGTGGCCCCCCAAGGGTGCTTCAATCACCTTTTGGTGGTCTTTGCAGCAGAGTTGCAGGGCTTCTAGATTTTTTGTCTTCTTCGGGGGGAAAGCGAGAGCTAGATCCGGATAGCACTTAGCCTTGTTTCCCTTTGGAATGCCTTCCTATTTATAGGCCTTTGGTAGCCATTTAGGAGGGTTTATGAGCATTGAATGCATTAATACTCATAATGGGAGGAGTTACAAGTTTTAAAGCATTTGTTTTGTAACTCCTTTTTCCTTGAATCTGATTGGCCGATGGAGAATAATGAGCTTTTAATTGCCTTTAATCCCCATCATGGGAGGAGTTTCATGGCTTTAATGCCATAAATCCTTTGACTTGTAACTCCCATTTGCTTGCTTTTGATTCGGCCGTCCAAAATAATGAGTTAATGACCGCATTAACTTGTCATAAAACGGGTCATTTAACTTCATTAATTGGTCGCCAAGTCGCTCGAAGAGTCGCGGGCCGCGCCGCGTCTTTTGGAATTCTTCTTGCGATGACCGCCGGTGGATCCACATGTTGTTTGATGTCGGATGGCGATGCAATTTTAGACATTGATCAATGTCAACGTGCCGACAACATCTGTCCTGTCGATTTCACGATCGGGCGGGCAGAAAGTGTGCTTTCTTTGTCGGCCGGTTGGCGAATTCGAGGCATCTAATGATCATCCAATGACTTCGGCGTCGAATCCGTGATGTTTGACGAAGATCGACGGATTTCATGCACGAAAAATCAGATTTTGGAAAAATCACAGGGGCCAATCAACTCGAAACGCGAAAAGGACCCGAAAAAGGGTCTTCCGGCGACTTTTTGGGTCGCCGGAATTCCATGGTCGCCGGCGACCATGGGCCGGCGACCATGGGCCAAGGTCGCCGGCGACCATGGGCCAAGGTCGCCGGCGACCATGGGCCTTGGGCCCGTTTTTTGGTCGCCTTTCGGTCGCCGTTTCTTCGCCGTTTTTCGATCTTTTTTCATTCTTTTTTCTTCTGATTTTTTCCTGACATTTCCCCTCATTTATTGGCCTGATTCCCTTGAAGAAAACCCGATGAGAAGCCACGCAAATCGGAGCACAAAGTTTCCTATTTTTTGGAAAGCCGAAGACTTTGTTGTGCGGTTTTGCCGATTTTTTGTCAAGCGTTGAAACTAGGCCAAACGATGTCGGAATGACCTGAAATTCGACGTGGAGCTTCCTGAGCATTAGATAGGACCAACCATAGGCTTTTCTTTGAGTTTTGAAGCCTTTTGGGGCCCCGCAAACGCTTGCCTTAATTTCGCCATGAGAGAAATGCCGAGCTTTGACTTGTGGTCAACCGATGTCCGATTGACCTGAAATTTGACAGGGAGCCTCCTGAGTAGTAAGTAAGACCAACCATGGGCTTTAGTTTGAGTTTTGAAGCCTTTTGGGGTCCCGCAAATGCTCGCCTTGATTTTACCTCGAGGAAAATGCCGAGCTTTGAAACTAGGCCAAACGATGTCCGTTTGACCTAAAATTTGACAGGGGACCTATTGGAGTCATTTTGAGATGATCCATTAGCTCCAATTTGAATGCCATGATTCCGGGGTGCTCCGCTGCCGGTAGGTCTGTTTTTGCTTCCTGAGAGTTGATGAAGGGTCAAACGTCGTCCGTTTGACTTGAAATTTGGCAGGGGGCCTTTTGGAGGTATTTTGAGACCATCCGTAGGCTCTGATCGAAGTTCTGAAGTCTTCGACACTGTCGTTACCGGGAGATCTTGTCTGGCTATCGGAGGAGTGAAGTTGGGCCAAATGATGTCGAAATGGCCTGAAACTTCATGTGTACCCTTCTTTTGGCTGCTTTGAAGGATCTTGCAGTTTTTGTTTGATTCTGACAAGATCTGGTGCTTGAAGTGGCGCCTTCCTATTTATGGCAGGATGTGGCTCCATGTAGCTTTTGGTGTTGAAGGGACATAGTGACATTTTTGGTGTCTACAGATAGATCCCAATTTTTTGCACTAACGTAAACATTAAGTTCAATCCAACATTTATTATAGGTTAAATTAATCACAGATTTAGATGAGCGTATGCCAATTCATGGATTGAAGAGATCGCCGGTAACAAGGGGAAGTGAATTGATTATAGATTACATTGTTACCTCTTCATGAACTTAAAAGGGGAAATTATTTCATTCCTTTTTATATCCCAGTGGTATGTTTGTTAATGATAAGGGAATGTCAAAAGGTCTCATTGTGAGTTTATTTGTAAAAAGAATAGTTTATTGTTGATTTAAGATCGAGAGGTTAAAACCTCAAGCGGTTGTACTTACACCTATTGTAAGTGCAGGCCATTGTGTGGCCCGGCCTAAAGAATCAATCCAAAAATGGGTCACATGCCAGATTTTGTTGGCTGGCTGGTCTTACCAGATAGAAGAGAGGTTTGGAACCTAGTAATTTAAAAGAAAAAAAAAAGTTATCACTCATATGTGAATATTTGTTTGATCTAAGGCAACAAAATGGAAACTTGGAAGAACTTCTCGATTTTCACTCTCAAAATTTATGGCTTTATGTCAAATAATTGGCAAAATTTAGTGGAACTCCTTTTATTTTGGATATCTATTTTCCAAAATTTAAGAATTTAATTATGCAAAAGCTCTTCCTTTTTGGCATTGATGTTTTTTTCTTTTGTTTTTGCTTTTCAATGAAATTATTATTTTTTTGTTTCTCCCATGTGATATGTGGGACCTTCTTCAATATATGGATCCTCAAAACCAGTGTCAACAAACCCAAATTGAAAGATCATAGCATTTTTTCTATGTTAGACTTTCTGCTTTTTATTATCTTCTACCACTTCGAGTCGTTTCTTTTGTTTTCTTTTTGGACTTTTTATAACCTATTTTTAACTTATCTTAATAGTATTTGAATTTTCACTTAATCTAATGTTCAGCTTTCTAAAATTAAAGACTGAATGTACTTATCTTGGTTTTCTATTTGTAATTTTATTTACTTTACCATTTAAAATTTCCTCACCTATAAGTCTTTGACCTCCTTTTCTAACTCATTTTTAAATAATTTTATGTTTCTTTAGCAGTTTATAAAATTATAAACATAAATGAATGAGTTGACAAATGCTTTTGTTTTTGCTGAGAATCGATTTTAAAAAGTGGGACGCACTCCAACTTTTTAAAGTCCATGCATTGAGCCCCACGTTGATGAATTCAACATACCAACATACCTTATATTGGCACTCATGCACAGTTTACTCCAAATAGAGCACATCCCATTGTTAGATTTACCATACAGAAAAACAAGATTTATATTTACTAGAACTGACCATGATTTCATTATCAGATTCATCCTTTATTTAAATATAGAGGATTTAACAGTTAAAATCCCCTTAAATCCTATAAGGATAATAAGTGCCACCTGCCACAATTTATGTATTTATTATTTCTTTGAACTTTTTGCCCCGAACAGCGATGTACTAGCAGTTCAACAAAGAGGAATGATAATATGACCTTTCATCACAGTCAAAATTTTCAATTCTTTCACACTTCTTTTCTCTTTCAATGAACTATAAGCCATATATGAAACAATAGATTCTTATAAATAAATAAATAAAAAAGATATACAAATGCTTATTGGGCTTAAAATCAAGCTACCCAATCCCTAATCCCACAAAATCCTAATTTTTAATTTTTTTTTTCTTTTGAAAATATGCCTTTATCTTCTGTAAAATACTTAAGATATGAGATATTATTCATTTTTTAAAAGGTTTCGTATTGGGGTTTACCTAGATACAATGTTGGCAAGGCTAGGGCTCAACCAATCCGAATGGGCCTCAGTTGCATCTTTAAATTTTTTTACTCAATGCCCAATTAGAGAAATGGACCTAGCTAATTCCTATCCAATCTCTACTTATTTTAGATTAAAATTTGTGACAAAGTTTGTGCGGTTGCATTGGCCTAGCAATCCAAGAGAGTTTTGGTCTAGTAGTCGGTCTTATAAACTCCAACTTGTGTCCATGTTTGAAAAAAGGCAGTAGAGAGATTTAGTTGCAGAAGGTATAGAATGTCTAGATCTTAGACTCCTTTAGTCAAAGGTTAGAAAACTCCCCGAGTTGATGACGCTCTCTTGACCTTCCAGAGTCATCTCATTTTGGCAAAGAATCGAGTCAAATACAAGAGAGACGCGGCCAAGTCACCTCATTTTAGTAAATTGTTTGCATTCAAAACCATTTGATAGGTAGAATTGATTTTAAACAATTAATGTATATTTTAAGCGATTTTGCATGAGGTTTGGACTCATCAATTCATAAATGATGACTGGCTTGTAATTTAAAATCTATATTTGATCTTTTACATTTAATATTTAGATTGACAACTTACATAATAGGAAATATTTTTTTTCTTTTTTTTTTCTTTATTATAGATTTTTCTTCTTGGATATATAAATTTATTAACTTGAATTGATTATCAAGAATGTATGTAAGTAAATGTATAAATATATTTTATAAGTATTTACTTTATTTTTAAATTAATTAATTATATATATATATAAAAAACTCTCTCGATTCTTCACAATGGCTCTATCCAAGTCAATTGTTTTGTATTGGACAAGTCAAATCCAAATTACAGTTTTTTAAACCTTGCTTTAGTCTCCGGTATTTTCATGTGGCATTTCAAGATTTGCCATATGCATATAGCTAGGCCCAAAGGATGTTGACAATCATCCTGTCTAACGCCATACGGAAGACTTGCTGAAATATAACGCCTTTTACTTTTCATGTTGGCAGTCAATTCTATGTTCTTACAGTAGATGGTAATTATCAACATCAAATGTGTCTTTTCTCCTTTAATATTATTTCTTAAAACGACCAATCCATAAAACCTCTTGTATAAGGTGGCTCCTCTTGACACCATGAACAAGGGTTAATACCAAAAAATAGGGCCCACATTGAGGCTAATGCTGAAGTGACTAAACAAAAAAAAAAAATTTCCAATGATGAATGACAGGAGTGGTGGAGATTTTGCTTAATAAAGAGCGTAATTTCATCCCACAAGCAGATCGTTTTGGAAATACAGTGTTACACTATGCATCAGCTAGAAACTACTATAGGGGGCTTGAGGAGGGCAGGACTAAAGACGGGAATCACATAAAAATCCTTGAGTCATTGCTAAAAGCCAACCCATCTTTAGCTTATGTACCCAACAGAAATGGCGATTATCCTCTTTTCATCGCCATTAGAAAACATTTTGTTTCGGCCGTTTGCGCTATACTTGATCACTGTCCTGACTCTGCCGAGCTGGTCAACCAAAAAGGACAAAATGCCCTTCACGTTGCTGTGATGGAGAAGAACCGGTCCATCCCTCGGTGCCCAAGTTGTAGGTTGGAGTTTGAGAAGATGATTAACGAACCTGATAGCGATGGGAACACGCCAATGCATCTGGCCCCTCTGACCAACGATGAAAGAATCGTGAAGCTTTTGATTAATTTGGGGACCGTTGACTTGACAATGAGCAATAAAGAAGGCCGCACAGCTATGGATATTTGTGGATACACAGAAAGAGAGGTACTATTTTTTTTTCCTTTTCCTTTTTAGTAAATTAAATAGAGGTATTGGATAGTAAGTAGTAACACTGGGTCTAGTAGAGGTATCTCCTGCTGGACAACTCTATTATGGAGTGAAATACTGAAAATGTCCGTCGATATATAACGACATATATCTTGAGTAGTAGTTTCAAATTTGGAGGTTCCAGCTACACTAGATGGATTTATTGTCCTAGACATAGGATTATCTTAATCTGATAGGTGTGATCTAAAGGTCGTTCACTAGATTGTTACGATTCTACTTTTACAATTCATAAGATCTCATGTTTCTTTGTAGAGTAGAGTAAAATGCAAAAAAGTTATAGTGTCAAATTAAAAGAAAAAAAAGGTGGAGGGAGTTGGGAGTAAAAAGCATAAAATGATTAAAAATATACTTTTAAAATCCATAGAATCACAAGAGAGATACTCTTAAAGGATACAAAATGAGAAAAAAAAAAAAAAAAAAAGGAAATCTTGTAAAGCACAAAATGAGAAAAAAAAAAAAAAAAAAGAAGTTCTTTTACTCCCAAGTCTCTCGGCTTTCTGTTTCAGTCTTACTTCTCATTTAATTTTTTCAAAAGAAAAGAGTTATTTGATGCTTATTTTTTTAAAATTTACCTTTTATTCAGTTCCTATATATTCTAGTGCAAACAAGTAGGCCCTTGATGTATCAATCATAAATTGGAAAATACAGAGTTACTAGGACCTTTCCCATGATGTAAATCCGGATTACTACCTTCCTCTCCTAATAGCTCCATTGGTATATGGACAATCCATTTCCATCAAATGTATGAACGATCCATGATCGTTCATTTCTTTATTTCACCCTATATTGTCTCCATTCAGCTCATATCAAATTAGTAAGTCAACAAAGTCAAAGCCGATTTGTCAGTGCCAGTGTATGGCCTGAATATTACGTCCATCTCCATTTACCTCATGAATTTGATGAGCAAATCAATGCGGCCTTGTCATTGAATGTATATTCTGTCCATGATTATCTTCCTAATTATCAAGGCGAAGTAAGTAGAACTTGGATCGCCATGCTCTTACGGGATCTAAATGTGGATTTGATTTTGCAATGGATCTTTAGAATATTCAGATGTCAAGATCTAGTCTGCAAGATTCTTGAGGTAAAAATGAAAACCTTCTCAAAGTCGACCTATCTTTAGGGCCTCCATGCTTGTAAGTTATACAATTTCAAACCTTTAATCGTCTTAAACTGTGGTTAATTTGTTTCTTTCGTAGAAATGGGGCAATTCCCTTATTTAGGCATTGGTCCATATGAGGTGGCTAGATGGGCTGCACTTGGGGCCCCATTGATGAGTGGAAAAAGGGGGATGAGAAAACCACTTGTGATGGGTCCATATACCAAATTTAGGGTCAATCTTTTATATATATATATATATATATATATATATTCGGTAGGTGAAAAATGGTCACTATCAGTACATAGGAAAAACCTCTACCTAACCAAATACCTAGTGAGGCCCACCACGTGATCCATCCAAGTGAACTATAATAGAGGGACCCCATCTGATAGTCACTAATCCTGTCTTAGGCACCCACCCAAATGAACTGGACCATTGGGTCGACTGTGTTCTTATTTCATATGGTGAAATATTATTGGCCATTGATCAAGTAGTTGAGATGATGATTCGAGCTTTTGTCACCATACAAAGTTAGGTGGTGGGGAGATCTTTCAATCCCCTTGTTTCCATTGCCAAGCGGGTTCGACAAGAAACAGGGCCCATGTTATTATGACCACATGTGCTCAGTTGTGGGGGGCCTACTTGATGGCCCATCCAAATTGTCCACACACACAGGACCCCTCCTAAATTACACCTGCCCCCTTTTTTCCTACACCCAATCGAATGGATTGCACCGTTAGATCGACAGATTAATTTTTAAGGAGTGAAACTTACTGGTTGTTTATGAAGGGTAAGGATGATCAAATGGGGCTCATATTTTGTAAATAGGTAGGCCCCAACCAGATGAAGAGATCACCCTAGTCTCATCCCCCTAGTGGAGCCCCCAAGTGGTCCCCAAAGTGAGGTGTGCAATAGATAATGTGTGTGTAGATGGTGGATCTGATTCTAATCTCACCGAAATTTGAATCATCAAGAAAGAAGAGAGTTGGGGGTAGTATTAATGTTAGAGGTGCGTTGTGCTTGATTTAAATGGGCAGCAGAGGATCCATGTTTAAAGATGTGTGGGTCCAAACCACATGGCTTGCCCTAGAACACCGAATTGAAGGTATATGTAACGAATTCAGTGAAGATCAGCCTACTGAGGGCACACTCTAATTCCCATCCTAGAATTTTTGAATGGAAATCCACCCGGTTAGAAAACTACAAATCCCAAAAGGATCAACTACAGAAAAATGATCGAAATAGTCTTTAGAAAGATTTTAAATTTTGAATTCAGAATGCTTGTGTAAGTTCAACATTTGAAAAATTCTGACATCAGAATTAGTTTACACAAATTTGAGAGATTTTGAAATTCTGCCAACAATTTCTTAAGTTATTCCTATCAAGTAGAACCTAAATCATTAAATTTCCTTTTTTATGCATATGACAGCATCCGATCCGCGACACGTTGAGAGAATCTGGAGCCGTCCCTGGTCGCCACAAATGGCAAGAGCGGTTCCCACCCCCACCCCCACCCCGACTCAAAAAAGTGAAGATCAGCCCAGAATTTAAAAAATTAGGTCTCCAGACACTTCCTATTGTCACATCCCTAGTGGCTACAGTTACTTTTGCTGCTGCTTTTACAGTGCCAGGAGGATACAAGAATGACGGCCCTCGTGAAGGCTTACCTGTCTTTATGAGAAATGTAGCCCTACAGGCTTTTGTGCTTTTAGATATTCTCGCCTTTTGCAGTTTCATGGCCGCCACAGTACTTATCATCTATGCCAATGCCCATTCCGAGGATGCATTCAAGATTCACCATGCTTTACAGACATGCTATTATATCTCAGGGGTTGCCATCGTTGCAACTATATCTGCTTTTCTGACTGCTGTGTATGTCTTAACATCAAAAGAAAGCTTGTGGCTGGCTGTTACATCTATGGTATTGGGCTTTGCTGTTCCACTCTTTCTTGCTTGCTATACATGGTTTTTGAAAAAACGAAAATGGAATTTATATGTGGAGGACGACGTAGAATTTTTATTTGCTCAACCGAGAGATAATGTCTACTGATTTCTGTCAATTTGATCTTGGATGCTTTTGATTTCTCTCAATCAATAAACTTTTTGTTTAGTTTCATGTATTTATTGCTTAAATCAATTCATAGTCTTGCTAAGGGCCCATTTGTTTGAATGGATTTAAAATTCCTAAGAAACCATTGTAAAATGGTTTTGGATAAAGGATTATGAAAAAGGTGCATGACGGGTGAAGGATATAAGTTGGGTATGTAAATAGGAGACGTAGGTAATTAGGGTCATAACTTCTCTATGTTCTTAATTCTCATCTTTGTTTAATATATTTCCATTAAAAGGTTTATAGTTTAATAGCCATTATGAATGTTAACCTTTGTTTATTCAATTTTAGAATTCCTAGGTATCAATTTCATGCAAACAGCTATATGCCTAAATGAGACTGATCTTTGAATCTTTCTATGGTTAAAGAAATGGAAGTAGCATCAAGATACGGGCTTCTGTTTTTTTGAGCAATCTTCTCCAGCCTAGAACTAAGCTTTCTCTGTTTTTAGATAGATGATTAATCGTATCTGAAAGGAAAGTCTATATCCAGATGTCTAGTCAGGTCCTTAGGTGATTTGATATTTAGAAGGCCATTGAAGAAAGATAAAGATAAAGGAGGAGAAAGATTTTGGTTGTGTGTGTGAGTCCCCCATTGTGTGCCAGTTATCAAATGACTAGAAAGTCAAAACCACTTTTGGTTTAATTTCAAAAGATCTTGAACATGTTTCCTCAAAAATAAATATTCCTTATATATGGGACTGAGATTTCCACCTAAAGAAAAAAATTGTTCTTACCAATTTTATTGTTTGCTAATTTTATTTGCACTAAATAATAGAAAAACCCATTTGTCATAAAGAAATGATAATTTTTTCTAAAAAATGGTTACACTGACATGACTTTAAGGTGAAAATATGTTATGTTTCATTGTTTTGACACAACATACAACAGCTGAACGTGGGTTGATTGCATCGGATAATAGTAGTTGTTGATAGCTTCTAGTTAACCGTAGAAAACGTGTTCTTCAACCATATCATTAGCATGCATTGGACGGTAGGAAAATATTGAATCATGTGTCTATTGGGAAAACCATTTAAAACAAATGAGCCTTTGATGCATGTATATACGAATGTTTGTGGTCTAAGGCTCTCATTGGACCATCATTCATGGTGGAAGTAAATATTTTCTACCACCCCTTTTTATAGCTTCGCTAGTGTGTTTGTTTAGCAAGAGAAATTTTTTTGTTTTGTTTTGTTTTGTTTTGTTTTTTGTTTTGGTTATTCCAAGGTGTCTCCCGCCCAGTAATAAATGAGCTTGATATCCCAAGGTGTCTTTGGCTTCGGAGCCTTTGGCCCTGAGCCTGAGGGACAATTAAATCAAGACAACGAGAATTAACCCATATGGGCACATGCAAACCCTCCAATTCACATGCACTGGGTAAAACTATAAGAGGTGGTCAATGAAGGCAAGTGTCAATCAGAAACCTCTTCGCTCCCAAGGGCGCGAAGTCCTTGGCTAACTGAGGTAGCACTCATTGAGAGTGGACTAGTGCATTTTTAACATCCAGACATTATTATAAACAAACAAAGAAAAAATGGATCACAAGCATCAGCCCAGTGAAAAAATAAAATGAATTGGCCAATACAGATCATGGCACAGTGAAAAGGTGCTTGCAGACTATTGCAAACTTGAGGAACTATTGCGAGTCCAAATCATGTCACCAATAAAAGAATAAAAATTAAAATTAAAAAACTAATTTTAAAAGACATTACGAATACTGCTATATTATTGCATTACAACACTCACCAGAATGTTCAAATCATGTGATAATCATACTCCAGCATTTTAACCTTTGTGCCATTGATGATTTATCTTCTCCTACCTATGTCAAGAACACTCTAAAATCCATTTTCTATCAGATATGTGATGTTATGCCACTGCAGTAGACCGGAACTCAAAAAAGTTAACAGGAAAAATAATGTGAATCATACAGCCTGAAATCATACTTAAAACCAGAGTTCCAGCTTTCATATGGAAGCGGATAGGGAAGAAAAGATTAGCTCATTGAATGGGGGGCGCACCTTGATCATGAGAAACTGATGGTATTTACAAATATGCAAAATATACATCACTTCGATGATGGATGATCAAAATCTCATTCACCTCACAAAAGGATCGGACTCACCCATACAAACCAGCTTCTCTTCAATATAATGAAGATATACAAAAGAAGGGAGATAAAATTAAAAAAGAATTGGAGTAAAACGTCAAAATCTTGAGCCGACAAACTCTCCCAATTTACACTTTGTACACTGCAGCGGCATCACGATCAGATTCAGCCATTAAGCTTTGCTAGGAACTGGCTGAGATTGTATTCCTCTGTGTACTGTGATTGATCCCAAAGCTCCTCCAGTCCACTGAGGATGGTTTTCAACCCCTTTACCCCGGACCCCATTTTGGGATCTTCATAAAGGCCACCATTAGAAGATTTTGACTGGGTAGTAACTCGATTTTGTCCCGAATCATGTGTGTGCAATTAACCAAGATGTGAGTTCATCCAATCACCAAGACAAAGACTTGCATCAAGAAACAGTAAATAAACAGAAAATGAAAACGATATCACTACAAGCCAATACAATTTATTTTCAGTCCAAGAAAACCGAAACTTCCACAATGAAGGTTATAACACTGTCTACTCTCTTTTTTCTTTCCTTTCTTTCGAGGAAGAATTTTATCACGAAAATAACCGAGCAAAGAGATGTGAAAATACAGCATTCAACAAAAAAATGATGGGTGAGGAGCTAGGCTCAAATGAAAATAATGTGCTTCATCATCAGTCATGACATGAAACTAAGACGGAAAACTCCATCCTCGACAACCCATATTAGGCAATGCAATCAGTTCCAAGTTTGCATATATTCATATCTGACATATATGGGAATTGTAGAATTTCATTAACACAAAAAAATCATCACCGCCTTTTAGATTTCCCAGCTGTCCAAGCAATTGCATTCCTGAATAATCTTACAGGCACTTGTAAATTTGATGGCTAGAATCTCTTCCAGAAAAAACCGTCCAACCCACCTTGGCCTAGGAAGAGCAAGAGTTAAAAAAGTTTGTTTACAATTCTAGAAATGAAATTATCATGGAAGCCCAACCTGCCAACACAGTTGATTTCCCTTAAAATCATCATTTCCTAAGGAGCACCTTCCACTAGGTGGATCATCTTGATCAAGAACATCAGATAGTGACAGGAGCAATGACAGCAGGCCATCCTTATCCATCTCCATTTGGTTGGGAAGCAACACACTTGAAGAAGAATTTGCACGAGTCTAAGATGAAAAGGGAAAGAAACAACCAAAACCAGAACTTAAACAGTAGTATTTTCTTCAACAGCATGCTCCCCACATTGTCACTAGTACTAGTACACTCCCCTTACCCTGGTATGAACACAACACATGCTCCCCTGATATAAGCACAACACATACACCCTCTAGAATAATTTAAAAGAAAAACAAAAGGACATGGCTTCTATAGAAATGAAGTGTTTACCAATCCTCCTAGGGGTATACATTTGTGCCTCTTTCTTGAAGTAGGATAACCAAGTAGTAGTATATTAAATTTAATGGATTTTGCATCCAGTTTGTCATGAGTACGATTAGAAATATTGATAAGTAGTACCTCCAAATATCCTGGGGAGAATCTGATACAAATTTTATAAGGCTAAAGAAAATTAATAGGAGTTTTACCACTGCCTGGTGCATATTACTTGGCACTTCTTTGAACTCCAAGAAGGGCAAGAAGCTGACAATGCTGTCCAAGTTCTGAGCAGAGGCTGAGCGCTGTTCTATGTCCTCTGCCACAAGTGAAGTTATTTGGCTATAAGTCCTCCAAGAATTTGGAGTAATTTGGAAGGAAGAAACCCCCTCTTATAGCTGATAACATTAATGCCATTCAAATTGCAAATTCTGTCTTCGGTGAGCACACAAAACATATAGAGGTTGATGCAAATTTCCTCATTTAGTCTTAACCAAATTGAATTTCACGATTGTATCAGCTGACTGTATCCTTGTTCCCCTCAATCAAAAATGAATTTTGCGAACACATCGGACGATGCAGCTAATATGGCCACATCCAAATATGAACATGGCTGACGTCGTATATCAGCCATTGCCTTTAAACAAAATAGAAGCCGGTCCATTCCCATCCATTTAAGCCTACATGGCTACAAACCAACTAAAGCCTAACTGAAAACCGAACAATCTACGCATATGAATATGTTCCATAAATCAATACTTCTGTCAATGTCGTTCCCCCTGAATTTGCACACACTTCAACCTCAACAAACCCACAAAAGTGCTTTTATATTTTTCAATGAAAAACGCAAAATATGAACATTGACGCATTGACTCCCATTAACTCATGTTTTAGCTTCTACCCAGATGTAAAACACATGAGAAAAATAGTTCTTAAAACAGTTGAGTACCAAAAAGATATTTGAATTGTGTTTGCATTAGTTTCTGGCTAAAAACACCCAAAAGCCATTCTTCTCTTCAAATTTCTTCTCAAAAACAGTTATGGGACTTGGGAAGTGTTTTATTATAAGGAATTGTATAGATAATAAAAACAAAAGCATATAGTTTGCGACATTACAAAAAGAAACATGCAACAAATTCTGTAAGGATGCATTACACGACCTCTATCATGCAGAAAAAGCAATACTGTAAGTATATTAAGTAATATAAAACCAAGTGGAACCATCCTAAATATGCCAAATGCGATACAGAAAGTTTCATCCAACAAAATAGAATTATATAATCAAAGAAGTTGCCCTTCCTTGCAGAAAAGTTGAGGGATAATACCATGGAACCCACCAAATATTCTCGATAAAACAAAATGGCAATGTAATTTGAACCTTACTTAGATAGGACTTGCCGGCATGACTGGAAGTGGAAGACCATTAGACACGAAAAAATGTGATTGTAGTTACCTGGTGGTCTCTCATTGGGTTCCAATCATGCTCCATGAAAACCAGTGTGTCTGCTGAAGTCAGATTTAGACTGAGCCCACCAACTGCAGATTGTAGATATGCAAGTGAATATGGAAACAGCTGAACCTAGGAAGAAGAAACAAATCTTAAAAGCATTCAAAATACCTTGTGTTGTCAGCAGGAGCACATCAATGGCAATCGGAATTAAATGCTTTCACAATTTCAAATCGCCTCTCTGGTTCTACAGAGCCATCCAGCCGCAAGTTTGTGATACTGCTTAGAATCAAATGATTCACTTGATTAGAGAAAACAATACTTTCATAAAAGCACTAGAAAATCGTGACGGTTGTGTAATGGATACTAGGAACAGTAAAAGAGACAAAAAATACTAGCACTTAGTAGGTAATCATAAAAAGAGAGCTACATATATATACATTGGATATGTAAGGAAGAATATAGTGGCCACAAGAAAAACCTTTTCATATGATCGTGGAACAAATCTCTTTCAATTATATCGAGGAAAGACTGCATGAGAAACATATAATGAAATAACAGGGTGTGCCAGATGAAAATTTATTTGAAAAACTGAATTGCATGGTAAGGAAAAATGCACCATACAATTTGGATGACTGAGAGTAATTTGCATAAAAATCAATAAATCATTGGAATGCCAGATGATATTGTAATTCAGTTGGACTACTTGGAAGGCTTGAGCTTAGTCACTCTGTGTTAAATACTAAACTGTCTGCTGTAACTGCTCAATTGAGTTTCTTTAGGTCTACTACTTGATTTAACTTTCACTCAATCAGGTTGTTTATATGAGCATTTTTTTTTCTTCTTCTTCTATTTAAATGTAGTTAAGTTCTTTCAAGAAGTGATCACTTGTTCCTAGCAAGACCTTTCTTGACTGGAGTCTCGATAAACATGTTGACTAGATTGAATTTTAAACATCGAATGGAACCAATAGCAAACTAAGATGCTGATAGCAATTGACACCACTTTCTACCCCAAAAATATGAAACTATTGCTGAGTTCCAGAAGAAGAAAGCTTCAGCATAAAGATGTAGAGATAGCTCTCTAGAGAAGAAGAATCTCTCTGGGGAATTTCTACGGCTTAGAACAATGAGACAGGTGTTTAGAATTGAGGTTTAAGGGCTATTTATAGACTTAGGCTTGTATGGGAGAGTTTGGATAGCAATAGAAGTTAAATTGAAGAGTTTTAAGCAAGTAAAAACTTTTCTGGACTCAGGTCGCTGCCATCCGATCGGTCCGCTCTGTGTTAACTGAGAGGTGATCAAGATCCGATCGATCGGCCCTTTATCCGATTTATCGGATAGAGAATTCACCAAAAGCTTGATGTTGCTTGATTTTTCACCAATGCCCATGAAAACCCAATTCAATCAACCACACAAAATTTTGAGTTCATCTTCTCAACTCAATTAATAATGGACGATGAACTGTGAGATTAGCAAGCACAAGGACCTATTGGGTCAGGCAGATGAAATCCAAACCTGCCGAGTAGCCGTTGCGGATTTTTACATTCACGCCCAACCCTCCCCGAACTAGTAAAAACCTCTACCAAATGGTCGGGTTCTCATTTTAACCTACCCTTTGCATCGAAAAATTTAGATTTTGTCTCCCACACGAGTCTGGATTCCCTTTGTACCTGCATGTGAAGAGAGAATCGGACTCTGAATGTCTCCTAGGCCATTCCCTTTGTACCTTGCATGTGAAGAGAGAATCGGATCCTGAATGTCTCCCAGGCCATTCCCTTTGTACCTTGCATGTGAAGAGAGAATCGGATCCTGACTGTCTCCCACACGTTTCCGGCATCCCCTCAAACGTTTCCTTCAATAAGTACAATCCATGATAACAGGATCAGTGCATTGTTATGCATAATAAATATGTTATGATCAGTCATGTGCTCAATCTAATGGTGGGATCGATGACACTTACTGAATGAACATTTGAGGATTAATGTTCTGGTTTGGGTCATCAATAGGTGGTGGGCTCTACAGTGGAGTTGCAAACATCCCACTCCTGAAAATCATGTGGGAGACACTCCGTGGTCCCGATTCTTGCTGCACACAGCATACAAAAGCGAATCAATAAAGCATTATTTTGAGAGTTGAAAGGCCTCAGGAGGATCCGGATACATTACTTACAGTGAGAGTTAAAAGTCCAAGCCCCTTGCTTCACCAATTAGCACAGGGGAACTAGGACCTCTCTCCAACTCCTCACAAGAACGTGCAAGTTAAGAGCAACTACTAGACAAGACCTCACAATGATCCGTCTTGACAACATGGATCCTAGGCTCTACAAGGCTGCAATGAAGGGCGACATGGCGCTCCTAACTAGTATTGTGGAAGCGAATGACCCCCCGGAGCCTAACCTTACTCTCAGTCTCACTCCTCAGAAGAATACACCGCTACACATTGCAGTTAAATTCGTGCGACCAAATATTGTGCAAAGGATGATCCAACTGTGCCCATCCCTCATCTCTCAGCCCAACTCTAAAGGCGACACTCCGCTTCACGTGGCAGCAAGGGCTGGCCATCTTGGCCTCACACAGCTTCTCGCACCCGCTTTAAATTTGGGGGAAGGAAACCCCACTTTGGAGGAAGGAGACCCCGTGCGGCAGGCCGGTGTTATGGCTTTGAGGATGAGGAACTTGGAAGGTAGTAATCCAATTCATGAGGCACTGAAGAAGAGCCACAAAAAAGTGGCACTGCATTTGTTGGCATTTGAAGAGACACATGAGCTATCATGTGAGGTGAATGTGGCTGGAGAGAGTCTGCTTTACTTAGCTGCCGAGTCGGGGCTGAAAAAAGTTGTGAAGAAAATAATAGACCGTGGAGATTACAGCACTCAAGGACCGGATGGCCAAAATCCTTTGCATATCGCAGTAATTAAAGGTGAATTAGGTATGTTTCTCCATCACACTTAACTAGCAAAATGCCTCGTGCTTAGCACAGGCAATAATAGTCATAATATTAAATATTTTAAAAAAATATTGATAAACTCACAAAATTTAAAAATAATGTTATCTTTATTAAAATATTAAAAAAATTGTAATAAAATTAATTAATATATATGAAAGATTTGAAATTAATGATCAACACTGTAGACGTTAGTTTCGTTATTCATATATTCCTTGGACACACAAATTTTTTTAATTTTCCATTTTTTAGACTTTGACCCTTTAGGACAGCGATGTTTTTGAAGAGTTAAAGGTCAAGGAGAAGTGATAACGTGAGGAGAGAGGCAGAGTTAGAAAATCCAAATGAGACCTCCTGGAGGAGTTACGTGAAATTAAATGAACAAATAAAAAAAAAGGTCATTCCTAAGAAGAACCAGAAGAGAAGATTTTCATTAAAGAGGACTTGATACTAAGAGTTATGGTCATGTGGGAGTTATAAACGTGGGAGGGTTTGTGAAAGTTGAGGGACAATCAAAATAATTGATTGCAATTGAGGAGGGGGACATTTTTGTCTATTAGGAGTTACAAACGTGGGAGGGCAATTGTGAAGAAGGTCAACAAAATTTAGTCAAAGTCAATTGAATTCAATTGGCTGATTTTGCAATTGGATTATGTTCGGTTCATATATAATAATGGTGTTCTTGTAGGAGTAGCAATTAATGAATCCATTTAGATGGATTGAGTATTGTTGTCCGACCAGGGGTTTGATCGATCCCAACCTTTTGCACTAAAGTAAATATTAAGTTCAATCCAACATTTATTATAGGTTAAATAAATCACAAATTTAGATGAGCGTATGCCAATTCATGGATTGAAGAGATCGTTAGTAACAAGGGGAAGTGGATTGATTGTAGAATACATTGTTACCTCTTCATGGACTTAAAAGGGGAAATTATTTCAGCCCCTTTTATATCCCACTTGTATGTTTGTTAATTAATCATAGGGGAATGTCAAAAGGTCTCATTGCGAGTTTATTTGTAAAAAGAATAGTTTATTGTAGATTTAAGAGGTTAAAACCTCAAAGGGCTGCACTCACACCTATCGTAAGTGTAGGCCATTGTGTGGCCCTCAAATAATCAATCCAAAAATGGGTCACATGTCAGATTTTGCTAGCCCGCTAGCCTTACCAGATAAAAGAGAGGTATAGAACCTAGTAATTTAAAAGACAAAGAAGCTGATCACCGATATGTGAATATTTTTTTGATCTAAGGCAACAAAATAGAAACTTGGAAGAGCTTCTTGATTTTCACTCTCGGAATTTTTGCCTTTATGTCAAATAGTTGGCAAAATTTAGTGGACCTCCTTTTATTTTGGATGTCTGTTTTCCAAAATTTAGGAATTCGATTATGCAAAAGTTCTTCCTTTTAGCATTGATTTTCTTTTACTTTTATTTTTGCTTTTCAATGAAGTTATTTGTTTTCTGTTTCTCCCATGTGATATATGGGACCTTCTTTAATATATGTATCCTTCACCAGTGTCATCAAACCCAAATTTAAAGATCATAGCATTTTTCGTATGTTAGACTTTCTACTTTTTATTATCTTCTACCACTTCGAGTCGTTTCTTTTGTTTTCTTTTTGGACTTTTTATAACCTATTTTTAACTTATCTTAATAGTATTAGAATTTTCACTTTATCTAATGTTCAGCTTTCTAAACTTAAAGACTGAATGTACTTATCTTAGTTTTCTATTTGTAATTTTATTTACTTTACCATTTAAAATTTCCTCACCTATAAGAATTTGACCTCCTTTTCTAAATCATTTTTAAATATTTTTATTGTTTCTTTAAAAACTTATAAAATTATAAACAATCAATGAAAGAGTTGACAAATGCTTTTGTTTTTATTAAGAATCGATTTTAAAATGTGGGACGCACTCCAACTTTTTAAGTCCATGCATTGAGCCCCACGTTGATGAATTCAACATACCAACATACCCTTATATTGGCTCTCATGAACAGTTTACTCCAAAGAGAGCACATCCCATTGTTAGATTTACCATACAGAAAAATAAGATGTATATTTATTGGAATTGAGAATGCATTTCAGATTTGAGTAATCCAACAATTGTTAGATTTACCATGGAAAACAAGATTTATATTTACTGGAAATGACCAGGATTTCATTATCAGATTCATCCTTTATTTGAATATAGAGGATTTAACAGTTAAAATCCCCTTAAATCCCATAAGGACAATAAGGGCCACCTGCCACAATTTATGTACTTATTATTTCTTTGAACTTTTCGCCCGGAACGACAATGTACTAGCAGTTCAACAAAGAGGAATAATAATATGACCTTTCATCGCGGTTAGAATTTTCAGTTCTTTCACACTTCTTTTCTCTTTCAATGAACTATAAGCCATACATGCAACATTAGATTCTTATAAATAAAAAGAAGATAAATAAATTATTATTGGGCTTAAAATCAAGCTACCTAATCCCTAATCCCACATAATCCTAATTTGAAAGTTTTTATTTTTTATTTTTTTTTTTGGGAAATATGCCTTTATCTTCTCTAAAAGACTTAACATATGAGAGATATTATTCATTTTTTAGAAGATTTCGTATTGGGATTTACCTAGATACAATCTTGGCAAGGCTGGGGCTCAACCAATCCGAATGGGCCTTAGTTGCATCTTTAGAGTTTTTAACTCAATGCCCAATTAGAGAATTGGACCTAATTCCTATCCAATCTTTACTTAAGATTAAAATTTGTAACAAAGTTTGTGGGGTTGCATTGGACTAGCAATACAAGAAAGTTTTGGTATGAAATAATCCACAAAAGTTTAGACTATAGGATGTTGATTTAAAGATACGTTAAAAAATAATCTTTACTCATTATGCATCTAATTTATGGCTTTAAATGGGGGAACCTGTTATATTCATTTGACTTATTATTTTTGTAATGATTATAGATCCCAAGCCCTCTTGTGCAGTAGTCTGTCTCATAGACTCCAGCTTGTGTCCATGTTTGAAAAAGATAGTATTGCGGAAGGTATAGAATGTCTAGATCTTAGACTCCTTTAGTCCTAGGTTGGAAAACTCCTGATACTCCATAGTCATCTCGTTTTTACAAAGGATCAAGTCAAATACAAGGGAGACACAGCCAAGTCACCTCATTTTAGTAAATTGTTTGCATTCTAAACCATATGATAGGTAGAATTGATTTTAAACAATTAATGTACATTTTAAGCGATTATGCCTCGGGTTTGGACTCATCAATTTATAAATGATGACTGGTTTATAATTTAAAATTTATATTTGTTCTTTTACATTTAATATTTGGTTTATAAGCAATAATTTTTTCTTAATAATCCTTAAAAAATATTTTTTTTCTTGCATAAATAAATTTATTAAGTTGTATTGATTATCAAGAATGCATGTAAATAAATGCATATTCATATTTTATAAGTTGATTTATTTTTTAAATATTTAAATTATTAAAAAAATATGATTATCTCAAGTCTTCCACATTGATTCTATTCGAGTCAACTATTTTGCATTGGACGAGTGAATCCAATTTACAATTTTTCAACCCTTGCTTTAGTCTCACTGTTTTCATTAGGGGTGTACACGGATCAGATTGGTGCGGATTGAGCCAAATCCGTCACCAATCAGTTACCTACGGATTGATGGATTTGGAATCCGTCACTAACTCGTGGTAGTTAAATTCCGATCCAATCCGATCCGTGGAAGACCAGATCGGATAGGATCGGATCGGATTAATCCGTTCAATCTAATGTTAAAAGAAAAATATGAAACATGTTGTAAAAAAATTACATTTTGACCCATAATTTTTTTTTTTATATATATTTAGACATCGTAATTTATATTTAACCCTTTATATATTTTTTTATTTATATTTAATGTCAATGGATCAGATCAGATTGAATCCGCGGATTGAGGGTGGAATCCGCCACCGATCCGTTGCTAACGGATTACAAAATTCTCAATCCGTTTACCTTCGGATCAGATAAAAATCCGCGGATCGGATCGGATCTAATTTAAGGATCGACGGATTTTTTATACACCCCTAATTTTTATATGACTTTTTAAGATTAACCATATGCATATAGTCAACATCCTGTCTTTTTATACAGAAGACTTGGGTGAAATATTAACGCCTTTTATTTTTCATGTCGACAGTCACTTCTACGTTCTTAAAGTGGATGGTAATTATCAACATCAAGTGTGTCTTTTCTTTTTAATATTATTTTCTTAATTGAGCAATCTATAAACGTGGCTCCTCTTGACATGATGAACACGTGTTAATATTGAAAAGTAGGGCCCGCGTTGAGGCTTGTAAGTGCAGAAAATGTAACTCACAAGATTAAGGGGAGCCTTACAGGACTTATCCAAATGACTGTGGAAAGCTAATCGCTTCAGGGACCTGAAAGGGGAGAAAGAACAGTCAGAGGACCCTGGCTGTGGGCAGGACAGGGCTCTCCGATGGTTCCGTTAGTGCAGGGACTGAACTAAGGTTTTTGAAGAAGAGAGGCAAAGTAAGAGTGCATGTCTATGTCTGCATACATGGTTGGCTCAAGTCTCCTTCATATAGGAGAGGAGTCTCTAGATATTTGATAGTGGGCCTGATGATTTAACTGCTAAGGTCTCATCAGCCCACAAAGTAATTAATGAGGATCCATCATAGCCCACATTGCATTAAATGATGGTCCGATCAGCCCATATTGCATTAAATGTTAGTCACATTGGGCCTGATTTTGTCTCGACTTATTGGCGGTAAAGGTCCCATCGAATCCTTTCTTAGGCCTCGCCCTGATATGATTGTAGCCACTAGATGCCGCTTTGTTAGAGATTTGATGAGGATCCTAGATGGGTGGGATAATGTATCTGTCCCATTAGCGCATGCTCGTATAGTGCCACGTGTTTGAAGGTGGGAGATGGCTGTTAGTGCTTGTCTCGGTTGGCGGTTCGTCATACAGCTGCAGCCGAGATGTGCGACTGAGGCCAAGGCACACGGCAGAGATCGTGACGGTCTTAGATCGGGGCTGAACGAGGTGATAATATTGGTCACGACTAGCGCATTGGTATCTAAGCCGAAATGCTCGTATCCGAAATGAATATAAGAAAAACTGGCATTACTGCTGGAATTAACATAATCCCGGCGTCTTAAAGATTGCCCCCACACAAGGCTATTTATGAAATCGCTCAAAAATTATTTCTTTTTCTAATTTTCTTTGAATGAATGACAGGAGTGGTGGAGATTCTGCTGCGTAAAGCGAATAATTTGATCCCACAAGTAGATGGCTTTGGAAATACAGTGTTACACTATGCATCAGCTAAAGGCTACCGTAGGGTGTTTAAAGAGGACCCCACTTGGAGTCAGAAAGATGATCAGATAAAGATCCTTCGACGCTTGCTAGAAGCCAATCCATCTCTAGCTTATGTACCTGACAAAAATGGCAATTATCCTCTTTTCAACGCCATTACAAAAGATTTCAGTGATGCCGTTGACATTATACTTGATTACTGCCCTGACTCTACCGAACTAGTCAATTTAAAAGGACAAAATGTCCTTCACCTTGCTGTGATGGAGAAGAACTTGTCCAGCCTTTGGTATCTGCTAAGACGTAGGTTGGAGTTTAAGAAGATGATTAACGAACCGGATAACGATGGGAACACGCCATTGCATCTGGCCACTCTGACCAACCAAGAAGATATCGTGGCGATCTTGATGGATAAGAGGACTGTTGACTTGACAATGAGCAACAAACAGGGCCTCACGGCTATGGATATTTGTGGATACACAGAAACAGAGGTATTAGTTTTTTTTTTTAGAAATTATTTGATGCTTATTTTTTAGAAATTTACCTTTTATTCAATTCCTTTGTATTCTAGTGTAAACAAGTAAACAAGTAGGCCCTTGATCTATCAATCATAACCTGGAAAACGCATAGTTATTGGAACCTTTCCCAACATGAAAATCCGGATTACTACCTTCCTCTCCTAATAGCTCCACTAGTATATGGAATAAATTTCCATCAAATCTACAAACAATCCATGCATGATCATCATTCCTTTATTTCACCCTATATTATCTCCATTCAGCTCATATGAAATTAGTCAGTCAACAAAGTCAAAGCCAACCTATCAATGCATGTGTATTGCCTGAATATTCTATCCATCATCTCCATTTAGCTCATGTGGATTTGATGAGCAAATCAATGCCGCCTGTGATTGGCTGTATATTCTGTCCATGATTTTCTTCCTAATTATCAAGGAGAAGTAAGTAGAACTTGGATCACCGTGCTCGCATGAGATATAAATCTAGATTTGATTTTGCAATGGATCTTAAGAATATTCAGATGTCAAGATCTAGTATGCAAGATTCTTGAGATAAAAATGAAAACCTTCTCAAAGTTGACCTATCTTAAGGGCCTGATCCATGCTTGTAAGTTACAAAATTTCAAACCTTAAATCATCCTTAAACTATGGTTAATTTATTACTTTGGTAGAAATGGGAAAATTTTCCCTTATTTAGGCATTGGTCCCTATGAGGTGGCTAGATGGGGTGCACTTGGGGCCACATTGATGATCGGACAAAGGGGGATGAGAAGATCCACTTGTGATGGGTCCATTTACCAAATTTGGGGCCAATCTTATCTTTTAATCCCTTGATTTGTGACCACAAAGTTTAACAAGTTTCTATTTATATATAGGGAGCATCTCTCACCTTACTATGAGAGATAAGGTGGGGGCCCTCACATCTATATCCAATGCCAACAACTCAAAAGTGAGGGCCCCCACACTTATCTCTCATAGTAAGGTGAGAGATACTCTCACAAGAGCATCTTCTATATATATATATATATATATATATATATATATATATGTTCAATCCATTCGGTTGGTGAAAATGGTGACTTTCAATATTTAGTAAAAACCTCAGGCGAGCACTAAGTGACCGAATACCTAGTGAGGCCCATCTAGTGATCCACCCAAGTGGACAATAATATAGAGACCCCATTTGATAGTTACTGATCTAGTCTTAGGCATCCATCCAAATGGACTGGATCGTTGGGTAGATTGTGTTCTCATTTCAAATGGAGAAATGTTATTGGCCATTGATCAAGTCGTTGGGATGATGGTTCGGGCTTTTGTCACCATACAAAGTTAAGGTGATGGGGAAATCATTTGATTCCCTCGGTTCTATCGCCATCATTCGATCCCTTCAGTTCCATCGCCAAGCGGGTTCAAGAAGAAACAAGGCTCACATTATCATTAGCACATGTGCTCTTGTGAGGGAGGCCTACCTGATGACTCATCTAAATTGACTACACATGCAGGACCCCTCCCGAATTACACCTAGCCCTTTTTTTCCTACACCTAATAGAATGGATTGCACCATTGGATTGACAGATCAGTTTTTTAGGGGATGAGACTTACTAGTTGTTTATGAAGGGTTAAGGGTTAGGATGATCAAATGGGGGGCATATTTTGTAAATAGGTAGGCCCCAACCAGATGAAGAGATCCCCCTAGTCTCATCCCCCTAGTGGAGCCTCCAAGTGGACCCTATAGTGAGGTGTGCGATGGATAATGTGTGTGTTGATGGTGGATCTGATTCTAATCTCACCGAAATTTGAATCATCAAGAAAGAAGTTCGTTTTGGGTAGTTTTAGTGTTAGAGGTCCATTCATGTTCTTGATTTAAATGGGCAGTAAAGGATCCATGTTTAAAGATGTATGGGTCCAAACCACATGGCATGGCCTAAACCACCGAATTGAAGGTATATGTAACCAATTCAAAGTGAATCGGCACACTCTAATTCCCATTCTAGAATTTTTGAATGAAAATATAACCGGTTAGAAAACTACAAATCCCAAGAGGATCAAGTACATCAAAATGATTGAAATAGTCTTTAGAATGATCTAAAACTTTGAATTCAGAATGCTTGTCTAAGTTCAACATTTGAAAAATTCTGACATCAGCATTAGTTTACACAAATTTGAGAGATTTTGAGATTCTATCAACAGTTTCTTAAATTCTTCCTGTTAAGTAGACCCTAAATCATTTATTTTCCTTTTTTATGCATATGATAGCATACGATCCGCGACACATTGAGAAGCTTTGGAGGTGTCCCTAGCCGCCGCCAATGGCAAGAGCAGTTCCCAGTTGCTGATATATTCCAAACCAGAATAGTGAAGATCAGCCCAGAATTTAAATTAGCGATCCAAACACTTCCAATTGTGACAACACTAGTTGCTACAGTCACTTTTGCTGCTGCTTTCACAGTGCCAGGAGGATACAAGAATGACGGCCCTCATGAAGGCTTGCCTGTCTTCATGAGAAATGCAGCACTACATGCATTTGTACTATCTGATATTCTTGCCTTCTGCAGTTCTATGGTAGCTACAATACTTCTCGTCTATGCCAATGCCCATTCTGAGGATGCATTCTTGATTTCTTCTGCGTTAAAGACTTGCTATTATATTTCAGGGGTTGCCATCCTTGCAACTATAACTGCGTTTGTGACTGCTGTGTATGTGTTGACATCGAAAGAAAGCTTGTGGCTGGCTGTTACATCTTTGCTATTGGGCTCTACTGTTCCACTCTTTCTTTTTTGTTATCGAAAACAATTAGAAACACGAAGACCAAGTTCGTGGGATGCCAAGTACTTGTTCACTTCGTAGAATTTTTATTTTGCTCGTTGGAGAGATGATGTCTGATAATCTATGTCGAATCCAGAGCGCTTATGATTTTTCTCAATCAATAAATTTCTTGTTTAGTGTCCTGCACGTATTTATATATTGAATGAATCAATTCATGATGGTCTTCTTGTTGAGGGCTGGTTAATTGGTTGGAATGGATTTAAGAATATTCCTAAGAAAGAAACCATGGTAAAATGGTTTCCGATAAAATATAATTAAAGAGATGCATGATAGGTGAAGGATATAAGCTCGAGCTGTTGACGGAGACATAGGTAATTAGGGCCATAATTTAACTTATCTAGAATCTAATTTAACACGATCATGGCTGGGTAGTTTTAAACTTTTAAGTTTTTCCATCATATTTTAAATTATTTCCATCTAATTTATTTTTAAGGATATAAAGCTCGAGCTCTTCCTCTTCATTTCCTAAATGAAGTAACTGCATTCTTCCAAGGCCTCCAAGCTATTCATCTGCTTTCTTTGATTGATCCAGATTCCTTCTCTTCTCTAGAAGAGCTCAAGCTTTTAGAGTCATCTCCCTCAATAGTGCATGGAATTACATTCGATGTAGAAGTAGCATTAAGATGCGGGCTCCTTTGTTTGGTGCAATCATCTCCAACCTAGAAACCTAGCTTTCTCTCTTTTTATATAAGAACTAGGTCCCGTTTGGCATGTCTAATTTTAAAGTCTATATCTCTTAAAACTGTTTGAGAAAGACATTTTAAGTCAATAGACTGTTTGGATTCACCAAGTTACATGTCTGTTTGAAATAGAAAATAGACATTTGTTGTCTATTTCATAATGGCCTGGAAATGGTGCTACTTGGGACAGATAAAAAACGTCTGAAGCGGGTAGCCATTTCACTTTTTTTTTGGACAAGTTTGCCCTCTCATATTTCTAGTATTGACAAGTTTACCCTCACTTCTTTTTTGCAACAAAGATGGGTCTCGATCCTCATTTGCAAAAAACCCTAGGAGACTCATCTTCTTCCTTCCTCTGCCTCTTCTCCATTCCTCTATCAAGAACGACAAGGTACTTCTATCCTAATATTCTCTTTTTGTGTCTATATATGATTTTCTTGTTTTGTCTTTCTATTCCTCTCTTCATCTTTGTTATTGGGTTTGGGTTTTTTTTTTTTTTTTTTCTTTTGTGTTCAGAAGATCGAAGGCCATGGTAGAGAACTTAGGTTTGATTTTAAGAGTTGTCTTAGGTTTTTCAATGTGCATATATTTGATGCTTGTTTGATCTCCTCCAAATTTGATAGCTAGTGTGTTCTTTGGAGTTTGGACTATGTTGGTTGGGCGGGGGTGGGTTCACTGGGTTTTTTGTTTTTGAGTTGTTCTGTTCACTTTCACTGCCAATACCTCTCTGTGACTCTGATTTTTCACGGCCATCATTCCCAAAACCGACTTTGTTCTCATGATTCCATTCAGTTTCATCTCCATAGCGCTCTCTGGCTCTATATCCCTCCTTGAATCCACCATCTCTCGTACCACTTAGTCCTCCATAGTGACCACTCTGATGGAAGCTGCTACCATATAAGGCTGCACTTGACTTATATGTCATGCCAGTTGAGGACAGTCCAAAATATCTAGAAACAATGGCAACTGTAAAGTTAATTCTTCATTTTCCAATTAATCTTAAAAACAATTGCAGGAAAATTTTAGAAGATCTCAAAATGGGATCCACACACTCACTTATTGCGGTTTGCTACAGCTTTCTCCCTGACTTCTTGTATTTTATCCTTATTATTCAGAAGGGCAATAATGGTCTCAACCTTCTTTCTCACATTAATCCCCACATCTTTCCCACTAGGCTCAACATATTCAAAACTTGATAATGACTTTAAGAATAAAAGCAAATAAAAACTATAGCACCCAATAGAAAATAAAATAAAATTGATCAGTTCCATCACTGATTGTTTGATTAGCATAATAAAAGAGAGTCCCTACTGAAATCTGGAAAGTATGTTCTACAATGTCATCTACTGCCCTTTCAGATCCATTTGAGACATTTGAGATGACAATATATCCACAACGGCTCCCATAACATAGATGGTATGGATCACTAAATCGAAGAACCCACTTCTACATATTCAACACATAAAAATATTTAAAAAAAAAAATGTCATGCACATTCTCTTATTGAGGATCAAATTATTCATCTCCAAAATAATTGGCATAAAACCATTTGGGGTGAGTTGGAGTAACATGGAAATATTGCATAATCGTTTTTCGACTCTGTTCTTGATGATTTTGTTGTGGTTTTGGGTTTGTTAGCAATCTATAATATTCAAGTTTGTTAAAATGCTTTTGATGCATACCAGATCACACCAACCTGTTAAAAACATAAATGAAAACATAGCTTATTATAATTTGTTGGGTCTCTCAGTTTTAAAAATATTTTCCTTCTTTTTTCTCAGTACCCACTTCAATGAAATCTTCTCTTTGTGTGTTCTCTGCTGCTTCTTTACACAGAAAAAACATAGAAACCAATCTGAGATTGAAAACCATACTTAGGTTCAGTTCTCTCTGCTTCCCTTGACATGGTGCTTATTTACCACTTGGTTTTTTGGGGCCACTATTTTGTAAGGAATATAGTTGTTTTGTTTCAAGTTGGACTCATTTGCTTCTTTTTCTATGATTGATTTGAATTGATTTATTCTTGATCAAATAATTTAGCAAGGTGTAGATGGCAGAATCAAGGGTTCCATCTCATAAGGGTAAGGACAAGGCTGAGATGAGTAGGGCTGTTTGGTCAGATAATATGAAGAAGATTTTCATTGACTTATGCATTGTAGAAGTATTGCAAGGTGGAAGACCGGGCTCAAATCTAAAAACACAATCATGGACAAGAATTATCGAGGGTTTTAAGGAGAAAATTGGAATTTTGTATGGACAAAAACAGTTAAAGAATCAATGGGATGGAATGAGAAAACAATATAATGCTTGGATAACATTATGTGGGGAAACCGGTGTTGGGCTCAATGAAGCAACTCAAACAATTACAATGGATCCCGAGAGATGGGATGAATATCTAAAGGTAATATTTTATTTGACATTTTTTAGTATATATTACTTATTACATAATAATAAATATTTAACATCTAATGCAGGGGCACCCTGAAGCGAAAATTTTTAGGACTAGACCTTTGTCATTCCCGGATGAAATGAGAATTCTCTTTGGTGGAACCCAAGCTAGGGGAGAAGAGACTTGGACACCATCTTCTGGTTCCTTTCCAGAAGAATTGAATACACAGATACCCTCTCCACCACCTCATATGGACAATACCCAAAATTATGTGCAGGAAGAGACTTTTGAGGATATCTCGACAGAGGAGCTAATGACAAGTGCTCGAAGGAAACGTCCTTGTCCTTCACGAAGTAGGAGGGATGTTAGGAACAGTAAATATGATGAGAATATGGAGCGCCTAGTAATTATACTTGAAGAAGATAAGAAAGAAGAAGAGCGGAAAGAAGAAGAGAGGAAAGAAGAAGAGAGGAAAGAAGAAGAGAGGAAAGAGGAAAAGAGGAAGGAAGAAGCGAGGAAAGAAGAAGAGAGGAAAGAAGAAAAAAGGAAAGAAGAAGAGCGGAAAGAAGAAGAGAGGAAGCGAGGTCCTACTATGCAGGATTGTATTGATATTTTAAAGCAAATACCAAATATCCAAGTGACGTCAGAATTGTATTTTTTTGGCACAAGGGCATTCAAAGACAAGGACAATAGAGATATTTTCATGTCGTTTGAAAGTAATGATGCCCGCCTCTACTGGCTGAATATGATAATGAAGCATGGGCCTTGATGAGTTTTATGTGAGTATTATGGGACAAATGTTAGAACACATGACTCATCATTTTTGTAGCCTTTATTTATTATCTTTTTTTGTTGTTATTGTGGGGTTGAATGAATATATGAACTTATGATTTTCCTTTCTATTATGAGATGAAATGAATGTAAGAGCTTATGATTTTCTTTTTTATTATGAGATGATATGAATGTAGGAACTTATGATTTTCTTTGTTATTTTGAGATGGAATGAATTCAGAAACTTATGATTTTATTTTTTATTATGAGAATGAATGTAGAAGCTTATGATTTTCTTTTTTATTATGGGATGGAATGAATGTATGAACTTTTGGTTTTCCTTTTTTTATTCATTTATTTATTGTTGGATGGCACTTCTTGCTTTATTACATGTAAAGAAGCGAGGGATGTACATACCGAAGGAACCTTTTGTCTCTCTTATCTTTTTGTTCAATCTTAGTTTTTAGATGTGGAGTTCATTCTTTAGAATGCTAACATTCTTGCTCATTGGGTTGCTAAGTGTGTGTTCAAGCACTATATATGGTATTGTGCCTACCATTGTCTGGCTCAAATTTAAGACACGTTACTGCTGCCGCATGCAAAAGATTTGGATTAAATTAAGGGGTGAGGAAGCCAAGTCCTTTCTTCTGGTTCAGTCAGTTTCATATTAGGTTTGCTAGTAGGATAGCAAAGATGGCTAGTCCTTTCTTCTCTTCTCTTTCTTTTCTTCTTATTATTTTTCTTTTCTTTTTCCTTAGGTCTGCAGTCCTCTCTCATCTCATTCGCAACAGCCCTTTCTCTCCTCGCGTTTTCTTCAACTACATCAGGTATGCTTTTTTCTTTTCTAATTTCTTTAGCTATTAGCCAATCAGTATATGTGCCTTTGCTTTTTAATTTCATGGCATCTCATTTTCTATGAGGGAACTAGATCTAGTCAATTGTTATTAAGCTATTGTGTCTGGCACATCACTCAACTCCCTTGACTATTTCAATTTTTTTTAGTCAATTTATGTATTTACTATTTCTTTGAACTTTTAGCCCCGAACGACGATGTACTAGCATATCAACAAAGAGGAATGATAGTATGACCTTTCATCGCTATTAGAAGTTTCAATTCTTTCACACTTCTTTTCTATTTCAATGAACTATAAGCCATACATGCAAAATCAGCGTCTTATAAAAAAAATATATACTAATTCTTATTGCGCGTAAAATCAAGCTACCTAATCCCTAATCCCACCTTATCCTAATTTGCAATGTTTTTTTTTTTTTTTTTTCATGGAAAATATGCCTTTATCTTCTCTAAAAGACTTAAGATATGCATGAGATATTATTCATTTTCTAAAAGGTTTCGTATTGGGGTTTACCTAGATATATACAATCTTGGCAACGGTGGGGCACAACCAACCGGAATAGGCCTCATTTGCTTCTTTAAAGTCTTTTACTCAATGCCCAATTAGAGAATTGGACCTAATTCCTATCCAATCTCTACTTATTTTAGATAAAAATTTGTGACAAAGTTTGTGGGGTTGCATTTGCCTAGCAAATACAAGCGAGTTTGGTATGCAATAATCCACAAAAGTTTACATTATTGGATGTTGTCAAGTGTCTGATTTAAAGATATGTTAAAAAGAAAACTTTACTCATTATGCATTTAATTTATGGCTTTAAATAGGAGAACTTGTAACATTCATTTGACTTATTATTTTTGTAATGATTATAGATCCCAACCCGCTTAGGTATGGTAGCTCAGTAGTATATCAGTCCCACAGACTCCAGCTCGTGTCCATGTTTGAAGAAGGCAATAGAGAGATTCATTTGCAGAAGGTATAGAATATCTAGATAATAGGTTCCTTTAGGTTGGAAAACTCCCTAAGTAGACTATTGACCCTCCAGAGTCATCTTGTTTGACAATGGATCAAGCCAAATACAAGGGAGACATGGCCAAGTCACCTCATTTTAGTAAATTGTTTGCATTCTAAACCATTTGATAGAAACAATTATGTGTATTTTAAGCAATTATGAATGAGGTTTGGACTCATCAATTTATAAATGATAACTAGTTTGTAAATTAAAATTTATATTTGATCTTTTTTCATTTAATATTTGGATTAACAACTTATGTAATAAGAAATATCTTTTTTCTTTAGTTTCCTTATTAAATAATTTTTTCTTCCAGATAAAAATTTATTAACTTGAATTGATTGTCAAGAATGCATGTAAATAAATGCATATTCATATTTTATAAGTGTTTGGTTCATTTTTAAATATTTTTAAATTAATATATATATATTTTTAAAAACATGACTCTCTCAAGTCTCTACATTCACTCTATCCGAGTGAACTTTTTTGCATTGAAGGAGTCAAAGCCAAATCACATGGTTTTCGACCTTGCTTTAGTCTCACTGTTTTCATGTGGCTTTTCACTATTAGCCATATGCATATAGCCAAGCCAGGCCTCAAAGGATGTTGACAAGCGTCCTGTCTAACGCCTTAACAGAAGACTTGCTGAAATATAAATACCTTTTACTTTTCATGTTGGCAGTCACTTGTACGTTCTTAAGTGGATGGTAATTATCAACATCAAGTGTGTCTTTTCTTTTTAATATTATTTTTTTAAATGAGCAATCTATAAACGTGGCTCCTCTCGACAAGATGGGCACGGGTTAAAATTGAAAAATAGGGCCAATGTTGAGGCTAATGATAATATAATGATGAAGTCACTCAAATTTTTTTTTTCCCATTTTTCTCTGAATGAATGACATCTACAGGAGTGGTGGAGATTTTGCTACATAAAGTGAGTAATTTGATCCCGCAAGTAGATGGCTTTGGAAATACAGTGTTACACTATGCATCAGCTCCAGGCTATGCATCGGCTCCAGGCTACGGTGCGGAGTTTAAGGGGAACCAGAACCCCCCTTGGACTCAGGAAGATGATCAGAAAAAGATCCTTCGACGCTTGCTAGAATCCAACCCATCTCTAGCTTATGTACCCGACATAAATGGCGATTATCCTCTTTTCATCGTCATTAGAAAACATTTCAATGCGGCTGTTGACATTATACTTGATTGCTGCCCTGACATTGCCGAGTTGGTCAACCAAAAAGGTCAAAATGCCCTTCACCTTGCTGTAGTGGAGAAGCAGTATGCCTTCCTTCGAGATCTGATATTAAAAATGGATTTTAAGAAACTAATTAACGATTCTGATAACGATGGGAACACTCCAATGCATCTGGCCACTCTGAACAATGCATCAGAAAGGATCGTGAGGCTTTTGATTGATGTAGGGGCCCCTGACTTGAAAATAAGCAACAAACAAGGCCTCACAGCTATGAATATTTGTGGATACACAGAAACAAAGGTATTTGTTTTTTTTTTATTGGTTAATTAAAATAGAAGTATTGGTTAGTAATGATGTGTCTGGTAGAGAGTTTGTAATAAGAGAAACTCTATTGTCAGGCCCAGGCCTATGAGGGGAAATTCTCTCCTGCAGGACAACTCTATTATGGAGTGAAATACTAAAATTGGCCATCAGTCGATATGAAAGGACTAGGGGTGTACACGGATTGGATTTGTACGGATTAGGCCAAATCTGACACCAATCCATTACCTACGGATCGATGGATTTGAAATCCTTCACCAATCCGTGGCTGTTAAGAACTGATCCGATCTGATTCGTGGAGGACCAGATCGGATCGGTTTAATCCGTTCAAACCGTTGAATCTAATGTTAAAAAAAATAAAATTGAAGAGCATGCTCTCAAGGCTAGGGTGAAATTTGGTGGGTTTCATTTGTTATACTTATATATAAAAGTGAATTACATTTTGAACCCTGAAGTTTTTTCTTCTTTTATATTTAGACCTCTTAACTTATATTTAGACCCCTTAAGCTTTTTTTTATTTATATTTAATGTCAACGGATGGGATCGGATTGAATCCGCAGACTGAGGGTGAAATCCATTTAGCGATCCATTGCTAACGGATTATGAGATTTTCAATTCATCACCAATCTGTTTACCTTCGATTTTGATAAAAATCTGCGGATTGGATCGGATCAAATTGGTTTTACGGATCAGCGGATTTTTTGTGCACCCCTAAAAAGGACATATATTTTGAGTGGTAGTTTCAAATTTGGAGATGGCAGCTACATTAGATGGATTTATTGTCCTGGAAGCGTCAAATCAAAAGAAAAAAAAAAGTGGGGGAGTTGGGGAGTAAAACGCACAAAATGATTTAAAAAATGTACTTGTAAAACTCACAAAGTCACAAAAGAGGTACTCTTAAAAGACACAAAATGACAAAAAAAAAAAAAAAAAGAGGCAATCTTAGAAAGCCCAAAATGAGAAAGAAAGTGCTTTTACTAAACTCTCTCGACTTTCTTTTTCTTTTGATTTGACACTCAATTTTATTTCATTTTACTTTATACAAAAAAAAAAAAAAAAAGCACCAAGCTTAGGGCTTTTTTGCATTAAAATACATATGAATCACTAGATTATGGTTTGGTATTGATTTCACGATCTTACTTCTCATTCTATTTCTCCTGAAGAAAAGGTTATTTGATGCTTATTTTTAAAATTTTACCTTTTATGTGGTTCCTTTGTATTCTAGTGCAAACAAGTAGGCCCTTGATGTATCATTCATAAATTGGAAAACACAGGGTTAATAGGATCGAAATAGTCTTTAGAATGATCTAAAATTTTGAATTCAGACTGCTTGTCTAAGTTCAACGTTTGAAAAATTCTGACATCAGAATTAGTTTACATAAATTTGAGAGATTTTGAAATTCTGCCAACAAGTTCTTAAATTATTCCTATCAAGTAGGACCTGAATCATTAATTTTTCCTTTTTAATGCATATGACAGCATACGATCCGTGACAAATTGAGAAGATCTGGAGCTGTCCCTAGTCGCCACCAATGGCAAGAACAGTTCCCAGTTGTTGATACATCCCAAACTAGAATAGTGAAGATCAGCCCAGAGTTTAAAAAAGCGATCAAGACACTTCCAGTGGTCACGGTACTAGTTGCTACAGTCACTTTTGCTTCTGCTTTTACAGTGCCGGGTGGATACAAAAATAACGGCCCCAATGAAGGCTTACCTGTATTCATGAGAAATGCAGTACTACAGGCATTTGTGATTTCAAATATTCTTGCCTTCTGCAGTTCTATTGTAGCTACAATACTTCTCGTCTATGCCAATGCCCATTCGGAGGATGCGTTCTTGATTTCTTCTGCGTTAGAGACTTGCTATTATATCTCAGGGGTTGCCATCCTTTCAACTATAACTGCGTTTATGACTGCTATGTATGTGTTGACATCAAAAGAAAGCTTGTGGCTGGCTGTTACATCTTTGCTATTGGGCTCTGCTGTTCCACTCTTTCTTTTTTGGTATAAAAGGTGGTTAGATTCACAAAGACCAAGTTCGTTGCGTGCCGAGTACTTGTTCAGTTCTTAGAATTTTTATTTTGCTCATTGGATGGATGATGTCTAATAATCTATGCCGATTTGATCCAGAACGCTTATGATTTTTGTCAATCAATAAATCTCTTGTTTAGTGTCATGCACCTATTAATATATTGAATGAATCAATTCATGATGGTCTTCTTGTTGAGGGCCTATTAATTTGTTGGAATGGATTTAAGAATATTCCTAAGAAAGAAATCATGGTAAAATGGTTTCCCATAAAAGATTAGTAAAGAGATATAAAGCTCGAGCTGTTCATGGAAACTTAGGTAATCAGGGCCATAATTTAACTTATCTATAATCAAATTTAACATGGTAGTTTTTAATTTTTAAGTTTTTCCATCTTATTTTAAATTATTTCCATTAAGGGGGTTATAATTTACCAGCTATTTATGAATGTCAACCTTTATTTAAGAATCCAATTTCATGCAAACAACGGATCCAATATACAGGCTCGTCGAGGTCTCTGTTTTTACATGGCAGCTTGTTTGGTCTCTTCCTCTTTATTTACTAAATGAAGCAACTGCATTTTTCCAAGGCCTCCAAGCTATTCATCTACTTTCTTTGAATGATCCAGATTCCCTTCTCTCTAAGAGCTCAAGCTTTTAGAGTCATCTCCTCCATTAGTGCATGGAACTACAGTCGATGCAGAAGTAGCATCAAGATGCGGGCTCCCTTCTTTTTTTGAGCAATCTTCTCCAGCCTAAAAACCTAGCTTTCTCTATTTTTACATGAGAACTATAGATAGTTAATCGCATCTAAAAGGAGAATCTATATCCGGATGTCTCAAATTAGGTCCTTAGGTGACTTGATATTAGGGGGCCATTGAAGAAAGATAAACGATAAGAAGGAGAAGAAAGATTTTGGTTGTGTGTTAATCCTCCACTGTGTGCAAGTTAACTTGAACATGTTTCCTCAAAAAGGAATAATCCTTATATAAAGGACTCAGATTTCCACCTAAATAGAAGTCCGATCATCCGGAAAATAAAATCATCAGTGTTCAGAAAAATTTTGTCCTTACCAATTTTATTGTTTGCTAATTTCGTTTGCACCAAACAATAGAAAAACCCATTTGTTATAGAGAAATGATAAATTTCTCACAAAAAAATGGTTACACATGACCTTAAGGTGAAAATATGTTGTGTTTCATGGTTTTGACACAACATACAAAAGCTGAACGTGGGTGGGTTGCATCGGATTATAATGGTTGTTAGATTGCTTTTCGTCAACGTCGTCATTATAATCATCAAAGCCATCTCCTAACTATTTCTGAGTTAGCTACAAGAATTATGATTTTCCATTCCTTATTACTTTGACATCATTATTAGCATGCATTGGACATGTTCAAGCCATCTAAAAAGATTTTCTCTTAATTTATCTCCTATTGATGGCAACCCTAGATGCTCTCAAATGCTCTCATTTTCTTATTCTACCTTTCCTAGTCTTACCACACTTCCATCTCTACTTTTTCTTTATTTTACAATGGTGGAAAAATTCTGATTCATGTGTCTATTCGGAAAACCATGAACACTGTTTTTTTTGATAGGGTGAATCTTGAAGAGAGCAAATGAGCCTTTGATGCATGTAGATACAGATTTTTGTGGTCTAAGACTCTCATTGGATAATCATTCAAGGTGGAAGTAGATATTTTCTACCATCCCTTTTTATGGCTTCACTAGTGTTTGTTTAGCAAGATGAAAGTTTTATTATTTTATTTTATTATTTTTTGTATCCCAGCTTTGGGGCTGGGACTCTAGCCCTTTGGTGAGGGAGCCCTCAGCTAAGGGTAGTACACCTCATGTGAGGTGGGTGGACTATATGGCTAGGTAGTACAGCCTCGAATGAGGAAAGGTGCCTGCCCAGGTTCAAACCCTGGACAGGCAGGTCAAGCAGCTCTTACCACTAGGGTAAGAGGATGTTCTTAGTAAGAGAAAGTTAAAAGAGAGAAAAATACCACGATTTTACTTCATGGTATTTGGATTGAATAAGGTAGAGTAAAGTTTACCCTATACTTAGAGATGTTAATCGGCCTAGCCCACCAGGCACGACCCATGGCCGAGGGAACGGGCATGGCCAGTCTGTTTCGGCACGGCACACTACGGTCGACCAATCCATAAGGGTCGGCCCGCCAAGCCTGCGCATTACATATATCATGTTTTTCATGTCTCAATCCACCTCCCATTCCAGCTAATGTTAAGTTAGTGGATAAAATGTTTGGTAAAAGTTTATTTGGTTTTTATTTTTTCAAATCTTACATCTCAACTCAAATCCTTTTCAAATCTTCCTCCACCCCCACAAACTTTTCACTGTCTACTCATAGTTACATCCTATAATGCTCAAATAGAGCATGGATATGTCATTTATGTGGAGGGGATATTTTTCACACAACACTAAGTCACCTAATCCTTATCCCGTCTCACAACTTTAGTAAAATAAAGTAGGATATATTATTTAGTTTGAAGTATCTGTGTATCATAGTCCACAGCAAAATTAAAACTCGCCATGGAATGGAAAACATCTCTTCGTACTTCAAGATTTTTGTAATTTCTCATAATCAAATAAGCATTTATCAGAGTAAATCCCATCGACACTGCCAACTTTGGATCTAATCACTTGCACTATATTTTAGGCCCACCATTTTCTAAAAAGATTGTAAGGTTTCAAAGGTAATCTATTTACAAACCTTCAAGAAGTTAAGATCCAAATGGTTCTCTTCTCAGTGAAGTGGGTCGAGTTTGACCGAACTACTTAAATATCTTTGTCATTCTCCGTGCTTGTGTTGTAATTTTAAATTTTAATACCGAAAAGGCGAAAAAATTAATCGGAAAAAAAAAATTAAAGAGGCATGCCTAGCAAGCCCGGCATGGAGGCCATGCCAACCTGGCCCGTTCTGTTTGACATCCCTTTATACTTCAATCTATTTGGATCGACAAAGGGGATGGGAGAGCAAACTTCGATGTGACATAAAGTTTACGTTTTACCCTTCATTTTTTAACTCTCCGTAGTTGTAATAACTTGAGGAGAATTACTCACTTTAATTCATGACTTGCCATTTACTCTCATGTAAACAAAGAGGAAGTTAAATCTGAAACACTTCCATTTTTTTTTGAGTAATTTTGAGTCTCTCAAAAATGAAAGAATGTAGGCAGAGAAACTGTATTAAAATAACTCTCCATGGGTTGTAAAAACTGCATGAATATGGACAGAATTCAAGGCTTTGGTCCAAGTAAAAAGTTTATTGCAGGTAACGATCAGGTCATTGTATGCATGTTACTTCTTGTTAAGCCAATTGGATGAGATGGAAAAAGATTAACCTTTGTTTGCTTGTTTGTTTTTTTTAAGCTCCTCAGAGAAGAGCAAATCAGTCGTGACAAGTCAAGCCCTAAAATTGTTTACACTTGAAAATGATAGATATTCATCATAGGCGGAATGTGTGTTAAGAAGTGTGTGGACTCAATATCCATTGTTTTGATTCTCAAAATAAATAGAATAACCTAAAAACAGCAAATAACCCTTATCCTGGTTTTAAAGGTACGAAAGTAATCTCTCTTAGAGCTGAAGTTTGACAGTAGGCTAGTGCATTTTTAACATCAAGACATTATTATAAACAGTAATGAATGAGCTTGATATCCCAAGGTGTCTCCCACCACGGAGCCTTTGGCCCTGAGCCCGAGGGACAATTGAATCAAGACAACCAAGAACTAATCCCTATGGGCATATGCAAACCCTCCCATTCACATGCACCGGGTAAAACTATGGGAGGTGGCCAATGAAGGTAGTGTTGAATACAAGACCTCTCCACTCCCAGAGGCGCAGAGTCCTTAACTAGTGCATTTTTAACATCCAGACATTATCATAAATAGATAAATAACAAATGAGTTGCTGATCATGTTAGAAAAATCTTGGGTTTATAAACCCTCTCTAGGATCAATCCAATAATACTATAAAATATAATCTAAACCAGTAGTGTAGTAAAATGGTACCTGATTGTGCCATTTGCAAACTCTGATCCAACAGAAGGTTGGTCTTTAAGGGGGAATCACAACTCTCTTGTGCTTTCTCCTTTCTTCTCCGGTAAATGATGGTTGCAGAGAATCTATCGTAGCCAAGAGAGTTACCCGGGTTGCCTTTTATAGGCCCTGAATCTCTCCATCCATCAAGAAGAGATTAAATTGCCTTTAACCCTCAAATTAACATAGATGGCAGTTACAAAAGGAAAACTTAAAACAATTAATAAATTCAAGAAAAGAGGGATAACTGATCATTGAAATGGTCATGTGGGCCACCATTATTCAGTCCAACATTCTCCCACTTGGTCCATATGACCACAAAACAGAATTTAAAATAAAATCGAAAAACTAAGTTCGAAAATGACTTCGACTGGTGATCACCATTTTTTTTTAAAAATAACAATTGCCATCTGAACCTTTATGTCAATCTTTAATTTGTAATTAAGTCAGTTTGCCAATGAGAACTATGGCGGTTACATGTCTTGAACGACTTGCTTCCTTCCATAATTAATTCACTAACATTCTAACTTAACACAATCCTTAATAAGGGTAAAATAGGATGATTTTCATGGCAATCCTATTTATTGGGTACAATAATGCCATTTTTCCTTTAATTTTCTCACTTTATACACTTCAATCACATGTGACAATAATTTCAATAAAGTAAGAAAATACGAAATCTTATTTCAATGATAAATATGACAGTGTCTTTACATATCTTTAACAAGGCAATTCAATTAGGCTCATATTTCTAACATGCTCTTTGTAGTCCTTTGGCGCCAATGCCTTTGTCAAAGGATCTGCTATCATGAGGCTTGTCGGGATCCCAACGACAGACACTAACCGATCTCGTACCTTTTCTTTTAGTACAAGGTATTTTACTTCCAGAAATTTTGATTTACTGGAAACCTTGTCATTCTGAGCAAATCTTCTTGCAACGTCATTATCACCATAAATCTTTAAGGGCTCAGAAATGCTGTCCATAACACGTAGTCCTAAGATAAAATCACGCATCCATAGAGCATGACCTGTGGCTTCAAAGCATGCCACGTATTCAGCATCAAATGTAGATGGAGTCACTAAAGTTTGTTTTGCACTTCTACATGAAACTGCCCCGCCAGCTAACAGGAAAATGTATCCTGAAGTCGACTTTCTTGTATCGAGGCAACCAGCGAAGTCAGCATCCGAATAACCGATCACTTCTAAATGATCGGACCTTCTATAAGAGAGCATGTAATTTCTTGTGCCACTAAGGTATCGCAAAACTTTCTTAACTCCTACCCAATGTGCCATTCCTGGATCACTTTGATATCTACTAAGCATGCCAACTGCAAAACTAATATCGGGTCTAGTGCATGTTTGTGCATACATTAAACATCCGATTGCAGCTGCATAAGGACAATTTTCCATTTGTTTTCTTTCAATTTCATTTCTTGGACATTGTTCTTTACTAAACCTGTCACCTTTTGTCATAGGTACATTTTGTGTCTTACACCCTTCCATACGAAATCTCTTAAGTACATTTTTAATATAGGCTTCCTGTGATAACCCAAGTAATCCTCGAGATCTATCTCGATAAATCTCGATTCCTATTACAAAGGTCGCTTCACCCATATCTTTCATATCAAAATTGTTTTTAAGATATTCCTTAGTTTCGTAAATCATTCCAAGATCATTACTAGCCAATAAAATGTCGTCGACATATAGGACTAAAATCATAAATCGGCTCCCACTAACCTTGAGATAAATACAATGATCAACGGTATTTTCCGTAAAACCATAAGATGTAATAATATGATTGAACTTTAAATACCATTGTCTGGAAGCCTGTTTAAGACCATATATCGATTTCTTTAATTTACAAACTAGTTTATTTTCATTCTCTTTCACGAAACCTTCAGGTTGTTCCATATACACTTCTTCTTCTAGATCTCCATTTAAGAACGCTGTTTTGACGTCCATTTGATGTAACTCTAAGTTGAAATGAGCTACAATTGCCATAACAATTCTAAATGAGTCCTTTTTAGACACCGGAGAGTAGGTTTCATGATATTCTATGCCTTCTCTCTGAGTAAAACCTTTAGCCACGAGTCGGGCTTTGAACCGTTCAACTTTCCCTTTAGAATCCCTTTTGGTCTTAAAGACCCATTTACAGCCAACGGCCTTGGAACCCTTGGGTAGTTCAACGATATCCCAAACTTCATTTGTGGCCATTGATTCTAACTCATCCTTCATGGCATCTAACCATTTATAAGAATTCTCATTTTCAATGGCTTCCTTAAACGTCTTAGGATCTTCTTTAATGCCAATATCAGATTCTTCCAAATACACTACATAGTCATCCGGAATAGCAGGTTTTCTCATTCGAGTTGACCTTCTCAATATCTCCGGATCAGATTCATTGATGCTATGTTGTGTATTTTGAAGTGGATCATTATTTTGTTCAGGGAATGACTCATTGATGGGATTTTGAAAATTTTGTGGTTGTTGTTCCTCATGATAATCATTAAGTGGAACAAGAGCTCTATTATGTACAAGAGGTAACTCAAGTGGATCCCTTATTTCATTATAAGTCAGAGTTCTATTATGATCACTCCCACTTTTCTCATGATCTTCTAAAAATTTGGCATTTCCAGATTCAACAATCCTAGTTGTATGGGTCGGACAATAAAACCTATACCCTTTAGACCTTTCCGGATAACCAATGAAATATCCACTGATTGTTTTAGGGTCTAATTTCCTTTCTTGTGGGTTAAAAATTCTCACTTCAGATGGACAACCCCAGACTCGAAAATGATTTAAGCTGGGTTTCCTACCGGTCCATAACTCGAAAGGAGTTTTGGGAACTGCTTTCGTAGGAACACGATTCAATATATACATTGCCATCTTTAGTGCCTCTCCCCACATTGAATCGGGTAAGTTGGTGTTACTAACCATACTCCGTACCATATCCATTAATGTTCTATTCCTTCTTTCGGCTACACCATTTTGTTGAGGTGTGCCCGGCATTGTATACTGTGCTACAATACCTTCCATTTCTAGAAATCTAGCAAATGGGCCCGGGTTACGACCTGATTCAGTGTATCTACCATAATACTCACCACCTCTATCGGATCTCACTACTTTAATTTTCATGTCTAATTGCTTTTCTACTTCTGCCTTAAAAATCTTAAAGACTTTTAAAGCATCAGATTTTTCTTTAATCAAATAGACATAACCATATCGTGAAAAATCATCTATAAAAGTGATAAAATATTCCTCTCCTGTAAAACATGGAACATGAATTTTACCACATATATCTGTATGAATAATTTCTAAGGGTGCAGAACTTCTTGTGGCACTTTTCTTGTTTGTATTGGTTTGTTTTCCCTTTATACAATCAATACAAACACCATAATTGGTGAAATCAAGATTGGGCAATAAACCATCAGTCACCAATCTTTTCATTCGATCTCTGTTCAGAGATATGCCCTAATCTTTTGTGCCATAGCCTTGATGAGTTCTCATTTAGTGGCCCTCTTTTCATGCCTATGTTCAAACCACAATTAATGTGAGGTGTGTGTAAAGTTTGTTCATATAGAGAATCTAACTTTAATCTATACAAACCATCACACATAAAACCATTCCCAATCAAAATATTATTTCTAAAAATATGCATAATGCCATGTCCAAAGTTGAAATTAAAACCATTACAATCAAGCCTTGAAACAGAAATTAAGTTTCTAGAAATATCAGGAACTAAGAAAGTATTATCTAAATCCAAGACATGACCAGTGTCAAGCACCAGCCTATAAGTGCCTACAGCTTCAACCCTTGATTCCATTTTATTCCCCATCGTAATGGTTTTCTCGCTATCATTTGGAGTCCGCCTTGAAAGGAATCCCTGCATACAACCAGATACATTAATGGTTGCTCCAGAGTCGACCCACCAAGAATTTGATGGGATATTAGCTAAGTTGGTTTCTTGACATACAAAAGATAGATTTGTACCTCTCTTTTCAAACCAACTTTTACGCTTTAGGCAATCCTTCTTAAAATGTCCGTTTTTCCCACAGAAAAAACATTTCTTCTGTGCCCCTTTCTCTTTCTTGTTGGACTTTGCTTCCTGAACATTTACTTTCTTTTTGCCTTTTCCTTTTCCCTTGGACTTGTTTTGAGAAACATAATTAACTGTTAATTGTCCCTCAGCCTTAAGCCTCCTTTCTTCTTGATCAGCTTTTGTGATCAACTCATTCAATGTCCACGGAGTTGAGCTCTGGTTGTAGGCTACTTTAAATGGGCCAAACTCGGGAGGAAGAGAATTGAAAATGAATTGCACTAAATATTTTTCAGACACAGGCATATCAACTTCTTTCAATTTAGAAGCGATATTTGTCATTGTAAATATGTGTTCTCTTACTCCCAACGTTCCATTATATTTTATACTTGTAAGACGGCTAATCAAGGATGCACCTAAAGCTTTATCAGTTATTTGAAACTGACCTTTTATAGCTTCTAGTAGGTCCTTAGCATTTTCCTTTGCTTCGATGGAACCTCTAATGGTCCTCGAAATGGAATTTGTAATAATTCTAATCACAACCTTGTTAGCCTTAATCCATCTATTATAGTTAGCCCTTTCATCAACTGAGCTCGCATCCGTGGGCATTGTTGGCTTAGGCTCATCCAAAGCCATATCAAGGTCCAAGTAAGTAATGGCTAACAATAACATATCCAACCATTCAATAAAATTTGATCCATCCAACATGGGTATATTCCCTAAAGTTGAAAGTGATGCCATGGAATTTGTAACTGAAGAAAAAATAAACAAGTAACAATAAGTTATGTGATGCTTTGAATTTAGCTACGCAATATACTTAAATTTAAAAAGTGATATGTACATCATTGTAAAGCCACCTTTGGGTTGAAAAACAATATGTAAATATATTACTTTTCTCTGATTAATATGACCATGTCTATAATATGTGATGTGATTGTATTGAATATATTCCTTTTGGTATAAATCAAGTACAAGCAAAACACATTTATTAACCATGTCATATTCCAATTTCAAATTATGGACAATCATACCTTTGGGCTTAATCGAACCATTTCCTTTATGAAATTGCAATTTTAAGTGTTGTCATATTCAAACAATAGAGATTGTAATACCTTAACTCAATTTAAAGAATTAAACAATTGTCTATAATTGGGTCGCTTTGGCGGCTACCAAGTTAAGAAATTGTTAAATTATTTAAATTGATAACAACACTTAAGTGATAAAGTTAGTTCAGTTTGACATCAAGTGTGATGAACCAATCAATCTAAAATATTGGTCCATATCCATCATTATATAATTTCCGAATAACTTTATTATATCACATTTAAGTTAATTAGGTAGCATTTCATAGATCAATGGTCAAAATTATCATTAATTGATCATTGATTAATACTTAATATCTTTAAAAGATTCACCATAAGCATACATCCATCCAATCCAATAACTCTAAATATTAAACCATAGTGAGCATATTTAAATATTAACAAGAAAATAGAACTTTGATTTCACTAATAAAGCAAAATTAGCAGCGGAAGTAGCAAAATGTGTTAATCATATTGTTAAAATAAAATAAGCTCTAATTTAGAGTGATAAATCAGTCCATCAGATCTGTTCATGTGATAGATCTCAATACCATCAATACACAGAAGAAAACGGATCGTCGATCCATGTCCAAATGTGTCTTTTATGATCAAAATAAGATCTGAACCGTCTATTATTGATCAATCTGTTCAATTCTGAAATTAATCAATAAATTCAGAATGTTATATATGGTCAACATTATCAATTTAACGGCTATGATCGGATTGAATAAACAATATATAAGAATAATTAGAATCAAACTTTAATGAAGAATCTAACTTGATCTCGGCCAATCAATCCCCAATAAAAAGATTTCAGAACTCAATTAGACCCTATTAACTTCTGATAGAATGATTTGATGGTAAAAAATATTATCAGAATAATCAGAACCATCGATCATACTTTAATTTTCAATTTTATAGTTCAGGGTCAACTTCTGAACTTTGATTTGGGTCACTTCTGTGGCTTATTTTGGTCAATTGAATGTACAAATATGTACCGTCTAATAAGGGCGTCCATCTGGAAAAATTTCTCCAAAACTGAAATGGGTTTAGTGGGCCCTTAACGGGTCAGGCCCAAACTACAATTGGCCCATAAACTGGCCCAGCCAGAAACTGACCCAGCCCAGAAAAATTATGAATAGTGGGTCAGGTCAGGTTGGGCCGAACTATAACCTGACCTGGCCCAGCCTATCCTGCTTGGGTAACCAGGCTGGGCTAGTAGGTCGGGTTGACCCAACCTATCTGGCCCGGCCCAGTCGTCCAAAACAAAGTAGAGAAGATCTGTACGCTGTTCTACTTCTTCTCCACACAGACTTGCGCACAAAGCTTAATTTATTAAAAAAATAGAACAGCGCACGGACTTGCGCACAAAGCTTTTTTTTTTTTAATAAATCTTTAATAATAATAATAATAATTCATTATAGAAGCACAAAAAAGTAAAGAGAAGTACAATCATCTCTGTTACCTTTTCTTACACCCATCACATTATCAAGCTAGCATGTTTGCTCTGATGTAATTCTTAAATAAAAGAAATTTAAATGACAGAAAATAAATCTTTTCTTCCCATCTCTTTCAGATTGGGTTGGGCACTCTAATCCTCATTTTCTGAGGTTGTTATTATCCAATGAATTGAATAACCTTTATCAAATACCCAAAATTTCTTTTCTCTGGGTATTTGGGTTTTTACTCCTGAAGAATCCAGAAAACCCCATGAAAAAAAAATAATAATAATAGATCATTGGATTGAAACCAGTATTGTCTCTGATACCAAATGTTAGAAAAATCTTGGGTTTATAAACCCTCTCTAGGATCAATCCAATAATACTATAAAATATAATCTAAACCAGTAGTGTAGTAAAATGGTACCTGATTGTACCATTTGCAAACTCTGATCCAACAGAAGGTTGGTCTTCAAGGGGGAATCACAACTCTCTTGTGCTTTCTCCTTTCTTCTCCGGTAAATGATGGTTGCAGAGAATCTATCGTAGCCAAGAGAGTTACCCGGGTTGCCTTTTATAGGCCCTGAATCTCTCCATCCATCAAGAAGAGATTAAATTGCCTTTAACCCTCAAATTAACATAGATGGCAGTTACAAAAGGAAAACTTAAAACAATTAATAAATTCAAGAAAAGAGGGATAACTGATCATTGAAATGGTCATGTGGGCCACCATTATTCAGTCCAACAGATCACGCATCAGCATAGTGAAAAAATAAAATGTATTGGCCAATACAGATCATTGCAAAGTGAAAGGTGCTTACTTAATAAAAGAATAAAAATAAAAACTAAAGAACTAATTTTAAAGCACATTACTAATACTGCTATATCATTGCATTACAACACTCACTAGAATGTTCAAATCATGTGATAATCGTACTCCTGCATTTTAACCTCTATGCCATTGATGATTTATCTTCTCCTATCTATATCAAGAACAATTAAATCCATTTTCTATCAGATATGTGATGTTATGTCACGTCTACAGGATACCAGAACTCAAAAAAGTTACAGGAAAAATAATGAGAATCATAACCTGAAATCATACTTAAAAACCAGAGTTCCAACTTTCATATGGAAGCAGAGAGACAAGAAAGGATTAACTCATTGAATGGGGGGCGAGCCTTGATCGTGAGAAATTGATGGTATTTACAATTATGCAAAATAGACATCACTTCGATGATGGATAATCAAAATCCCATTCACCTCACAAAAGGATTGGACTCACCCATACAAACCAGCTTCTCTTCAATATAATGAAGATATACAAAAGAAGGGAGATAAAATAAAAAAAAAGAATTGGAGTAAAATGTCAAAATCTTGAGCCGACAAACTCTCCCAATTTGCACTTTGTACACTCCAGCGGCATCGCGATCAAATTCAGCCATTAAGCTTTGCTAAGAACTGGCTGAGATTGTATTCCTCTGTGGACTGTGATTGATCCCAAAGCTCCTCCAGTCCACTGAGGATGGTTTTCAACCCCTTTACCTCGGACCCCATTTGGGGATCTTCATAAAGGCTACCATTAGAAGATTTTGACTGGGTAGTGGCACCTTGCTTCATGTTTCAGAACGGGCAAAAATTAGCAACAGATACACTAACATTCAAGTTAAGATACGAGTTTCAAGGCATAATGCAGTAACTCGATTTTGTCCCAAATCATGTGTGCAATTGACCAAGACATTCGTACGAGTCCAACAAATCCCAATTGCCATCACTTTTCAAAAGGTCTATGTGAGGAAATATAATGAACAAACCATCGTGGACCGTGACTTGTATGGTGATCCTTATGCACACACATCAGAAAGAGTGTTTGAGGGTGGGTGTGCTGGAAACCCAAATTCAAATGTTTTGGAATTGGAAATGAGAAAGAACATGACCTCGCCCATGACAATAACCTTCCTGTCCCTTTCACAAGGTTTGATGTTTTTTAAAAAGAACAAAAGAAAGCCCATGCCGCAGACAGATAATTACCTTTCTGCCAGTCTATGACGATGTAAATTGACGATGTAAATTGACCGAGAAGCTGGTCTGTGTTCATCGTATTCGGGCTGGCATTCTCTGCATTTATAACAGCATTAGCAACGGACACTTTGAACTTTGGAGGCTCATAACTCTCTCCTCCAAGGTTCCACGCATGATTAGACGATGAACATTTACAACTTTACGCTGACCCAACCTATGGGCTCTGTCCATTGCCTGCACATGTTATAAGTTTAATCAGCAAAAGGATAAGAGTTTTTAGATGGTCATTTGATTTATTAGTAGGAACTAAGCATACAAGGCTTCTAGATGAAACAAGATGTGAGTTCATCCAATCACCAAGACAAAGATTTGCAAGTAACGGTAGAGAAACAGAAAATGAAAATGATATCACTACATGCCAATACAATTTATTTTCAGTCCAAGAAAACCAAAACTTCCACAATGAAGGTTACAACACTCTCTACTCTCTTTTTTCTTTCCTTTCTTTCGATGGAGAATGATGGAAGAATTTTTTCACGACAATAACCGAGCAAAGAGAAGTGAAAATACAGCATTCAACAAAAAAATGATGGGCGAGGAGCTAGGCTCAAATGAAAATAATGTGCTTCATCATCAGTCATGACATGAAACTGAGATGGAAAACTCCATCCTCGACAACCCAGATTAGGCAATGCAATCAGTTCTAAGTTTGCATATCTTCATATCTGAAAATATATGGGACGAGTAGAGTTTCATTTACACAATAAAATCATCACGGCCTTTTAGATATCCCCACAGTCCAAGCAATTGCATTCCTGAATAATTGTCTACAATTACAGGAATTTGTAATTTTGATGGCTAGAATCTCTTCCAGAATAAACCGTCCAACCCACCCTGGCCTAGGAAGAGCAAGAGTTAAAAAAGTCTGTTTACAATTCTAGAAATGAAATTATTCATGGAAGACCAACCTGCATGGAAGCCCAACCTGCCAGCGTAGATGATTTCACTTAAAATTATCATTTCCTAAGGAGCACCTTCCACTAGGTGGATCATCCTGATCAAGAACATCAGATAGTGACAAGAGCAATGACAGCAGGTCATCCTTATCCATCTCCATTTTGTTGGGAAGCAACTGCTTGAAGAAGATTGTGTATGAGTCTAAGAAGAAAAGGGAAAGAAACAACCAAAACCAGAACTTAAACAAGAGTATTTTCTTCAACAGCATGCTCCCCATTGTCACTAGTACTAGTACACTCCCCTTACTCTGGTATGAACACAACACATGCTCCCCTGATAATAAGCACAACACACACACACTCTAGAATAATTTAATAGGAAAACAAAAGGACATGGCTTCTATAGAAATGAAGTCTATACCAATCCTACTAGGAGTATAAATTTGTGCCCCTTTCTTGAAGTAGGATAACCAAGTAGTACTATATTAAATTTAATGGATTTTGCATCCACTTTGTCATGAATACGATTAGAAACGTTCATAAGTAGTACCTCCACATATCCTGGGGAGAATCTGATACAAATGTTTATAAGACTAAAGAACATTAATAGGAGTTTTACCACTGCCTGGTGCATATTACTTGGCACTTCATTGAACTCCAAGAAGAGCAAGAAGCTGACAATGGTGTCCCAGTTCTGAGCAGAGGCTGAGCACTGTTCTATGTGCTCTGCCACAAGTGAAGTTATTTGGCTACAAGTCCTCCAAGAATTTGGAGTAATTCGGAAGGAAGAAACCCCCTCTTACAGCTGATAACATTAATGCCATTCAAATTGCGAATTCTGTCTTCCGTGAGCACACACAACATATAGAGGTTGATTCAAATTTCCTCATTTAGCCTGATCCAAATTGGATTTCACGATTGTATCAGCTGACTATATGCTTGTTCCCCTCATTCAAATTGGACATGTTCAAGCCATCTAAAATTATTTTCTCTTAATTTATCTCCTATTGATGGCAACCCTTTAAATGCTCCCAAATGCTCTCATTTTCTTATTCTACCTTTCCTAGTCTTGTCACACATTCATCTCTACTTTGTCTTTATTTAACAATGGTGGAAAGATTCTGAATCTTATGTCTATTGGGAAAACCATTGAACACTGTTTTTTCGAGTAGTGTAAATCTGAAGAGAGCAAATGAGCCTTGATGCATGTGTAAACAGATGTTTGGGGTCCAAGACTCTCATTGTATGATCATTCATGGTAGAAGTAGATATTTTCTACGATCCCTTTTTATGGCTTGACTAGTGTGTTTGTTTAGCAAGAGATTTTTTTTTTTTTTTTGTATCCCAGCTTACCTCTAGTGAGGGAGCCCTCAGGTAAGGGAAGTACACCTCAGGTGAGGTGGGTTAATCCTCTGGTGAGGGGAGTTGACCTCTAGTGAGGTAGCATAGCCTCGAGTGAGGAAAGATACCTGTCCAGGTTCGAACCTGGGCAGGCAGGTAAGATCAAGCGCCTCTTACCACTAGGGTAAGCAAGAGGAAGTGAAAGAGAGGAAAATACCACGGTTTTACTTCCCGCTGTTTGGATGGAATAAGGGGAGAATAAAGTTTTCCCTGTACTGCATTCTATTTGGATGGACAAAGGGGATTGGAGAGTAAACTTCCATGGGACATAATGGCCCCTCATTTTTTCTCTCCGTAACTGTAATGATTTGAGGAGAAGTAGAATCTTGTCTACTAATGATTTTTACTTGAACCCCCTCGCTTTAATTCATGATTTGACCATTACTTTCTATTTACTCCCATGTAAACAAACAGAAAGTTAAGCCTTAAACATTTTCATTTGCTTTTAGTAATTTTGAGTCTCTCGAAAATGAAAGAATGTAGGTAGAGAAACTGTATTAAAAAAACTCTTCATGGGTTGTAAAAACTGCATGAATATGGAGAGAATTCAAAGATTTGGTCCAAATAAAAAGTTTGTTGCCGGTAACGATCAGGTCATTGTATGCATGTTACTTCTTGTTAGGCCCATTGGATGAAATGGGGATAGATTAATAAGCACAAGCCTGGCCTTTGGCTTTTTTTTTTTTTTTTTTTTTTTTAAGCTCCTCGGAGTAGAGCAAATCAGTTGACTTCCAAGCCCTAGAATTGTTGATAGTTGAAAATGATAGATATTCATCATAGGTGGAATATGTGCAAACAAAAGTGTGTGGACTCAATATCCATAGTTTTGATTCTAAAAACAAATAAATAACCGAATTAATAACAACAAATAACCTTTATCCTTGTGATAAAGGTGCGGAAGTAATCTCTCTTATAGCTGAAGTTTAACGGACTAGTGCATTTTTAACATCCTATCCAAACGTTATTATAAACAGTAATAAATGAGCTTGATTTCCCAAAGTGTCTCCTGCCTGGGAGCCATTCGCCCTAAGCCCAACAGACAATTAAATCAGGACAACTTAGAATTAATCCAGAGGGACATATGCAAACCCTCCCATCCACATGCACAACTTGGTAAAACTATGTGAGGTAGCCAATAAAGGCAAGTGCCGAATACAAGACCTCTCTGCTTCTAGAGGCGCAAAGTCACTGGCTAACTAAGGTACCACTTACAGTGAGTGGACTAGTGCATTTTTGTGTAACAACTTCTTCTCTGAATAGAGAACTTTCATCCTCTCTTAATAGAGACATTGCCTTTGCCGCAAAAAGTTGATGTACTTCTTCTCTGAATAGAGAACCTTTATCCTCTCTTAATGGACATTAGACCACTCTTAATTTATCATTAATCCTAATTTATAATTCTTTGAAATATTACAATTGAATTTTAGATCAAAGCAATTAAACTTTGACTACCCGAGATGAACAACGAAGATGATTTGATGAATCTAAACATGGGTTAAAGTCACAAACTTTAACTCTAAATGTGGGGTCCACTTGAATACAATAATCCTAGAAGTAAGGAGATAGAAAGAAATTATCATCAATCAGTGGCTAGTGGTTAAAGTTCAACCCCACTCACTGATTATGCATCCATACCTAAGATCCCAAACTTTCCTAGTTTACATTAATGATGAAAATCAATCTAATCAATGACAACTAGAATTCCCTTTCATTGAAGAATATGTCCATGGTGGCAAATGTAGAATCAAACATCAGGGCAATATTGTGAACCGATATCCATCAATAAAGTTTACCTAAGATTATTATTTGACACGATATTAAATCTCTATCATTAATTACTAATTAGAGGGATTATTTATAATTTTATGGTAGAAATCCCTATATACATTAATTATATATATTATACATATTATTTATTTTATATATTTAGAGACAACAGGCCATGCCGGTCCCCCTTGGCCAACTAAGTTTTGCCTTAGCTTGACCCTCAAGGTTGCAAGCTTTTCAAAATTCATTCCTATGCTACTCTCGGGCTTTAGGAAAAAAAAGAAAAGCTCTCACTTTTTCGTGCTTTTGCGGCTGAGATGGGCCAGGCTCCCGATTAAAGTTTCCCTGTCGAAAAGTCACCAACAAGTGGGTCAATAATTCAGCAAAAGTAACGATCGACAGAAAAATAATACTCAATGCCAAGAAATTAACGGTGTAAATAGCTCGATAATCTCTCTTGGCTAAGAAATTTGTTAGCCTCTTTCATGAGTTCCATTTTTTTAAAACCTAAATCTATCAAATTAAATAATATAACCTCTAGCATCATGAGTTTATAACATCAGATTGATTATTATAAAAACACATCAGTATCTTTACAACATTCTCACTCAAGTGTTTTATAAGTGTACGAGACTTTCTTAGGGTGGGCAAGTGGGGGCGGGTCGGAGTCGGGGCGTAATAATCCTATACCTGCCCCGCCCATGACATTTTTTATGTCATCCATTTCAAAACCCACCCGCAACCTTCCACTGAAATCCCTATCCAGTACTCCATATCTAATGGGTGGGTCGGGTATATTCATTTACATGAAATGCCACATTAAAAACAAAGAAGAAAGTGTTACAGCTACTAATCCTATGAATATTCAAAGATTTCAAATAAGTCACACAATGCCAACTAAAAATACGTAGAATTACAGAATATAACAATTCACTGTGTACCAACTCAATAATCACCAAATTGAAGTATCTTAGTTTGGGCGTAGTATTAATGTTAGAGGTGCGTTATGCTTGATTTAAATGGGCAGTAGAGGATCCATGTTTAAAGACGTGTGGGTCCAAACGACATGGCTTGGCCTAAACCACCAAATTGAAGGCATATGTAACCAATTCAAAGAAAATCACCCGGCTGAGAGCACACTCTAATTCCCATTCTAGAACTTTTGAATGAAAATACAACCGGTTAGAAAACTACAAGTCCCAAAAGTATCAACTACATTAAAATGATCGAAATAGTCTTTAGAAGGATCTAAAATTTTGAATTTAGAATGTTTGTCTATGTTCAACATTTGAAAAATTCTGACATCAGAATTAGTTTACACATATTTGAAAGATTTTGAGATTAAGTCAATGGTTTCTTAAATTTTTCCTATCAAGTAGACCCTTAATCGTTAATTTTCTTTTTTTATGCATATGACAGCATCGGATGCGCGACAGATTGAGAAGATGTGGAGCTGTCCCTAGTCGCCACCGATGGCAACAGTGGTTCCCAAAAGTTGATAGATTCCAAACCAAAATAGTGCAGATTAGCCCAGAATATAGATCAAAAATCCAGAAACTTCCAGTTGTCACGATACTAGTTGCTACAGTCACTTTTGCTGCTGCTTTTACAGTGCCAGGTGGATACAATAATGATGGCCCTCATGAAGGCTTACCTGTCTTTATAAGAAATGTAGCACTGCAGGCTTTTGTGCTTTCAGATATTCTTGCCTTCTGCAGTTCTATGGTAGCTACAATACTTCTCGTCTATGCCAATGCCCATTCCGAGGATGCGATCTTGATTTCTTCTGCGTTAGGGACTTGCTATTATATTTCAGGGGTTGCCATCCTTTCAACTATAACTGTGTTTGTGACTGCTGTGTACGTGTTGACATCGAAAGAAAGCTTGTGGCTGGCTGTTACATCTTTGCTATTGGGCTCTGTTGTTCCACTCTTTCTTTTTTGGTATAAAAGGCGGTTAGAATCACGAAGACCACTGTCGTGGAATGCGAAGTACTTGTTCATGTCGTAGAATTTTTATCTTGCTCATTGGAGAGATAATGCCTGATAATCTATGCCAATTTGATCCAGAACGCTTATGATTTTTCTCAATCAATAAATATCTTGTTTAGTGTCATGCACGTATGAATATATTGAATGAATCAATTCATGATGTTCTACTTGTTGAGGGCCTATCAATTTGTTGGAATGGATTTAAGAATATTCCTCAGAGAGAAATCATCTAAAATGGTTCCGATAAAAGATTATTAAAGAGATGTGCATGATAGGTGAAGGATATAAGCTCGAGCTGTTGATGGAGACGTAGATAATCAGGGCCATAATTAAATTTATCTTGAATCTAATTTAACAAGATGATGGCTGGGTAGTTTTAAACTTTTAAGTTTTTCCATCATATTTTAAATTATTTCCATCTAATTTATTTTTAAGGATATAGTGCTCGAGCTCTTCCTCTTCATTTCCTAAATGAAGTAATTGCATTCTTCCAAGGCCACCAAGCTATTCATCTGCTTTCTTTGATCAATCCAGATTCCCTTCTCTTCTCTAGATGACCTCAAGCTTTTAGAGTCATCTCGCTCAATAGTGCATGGAACTACATTTGATGCAAAAGTAGCATTAAGATGTGGGCTCTCATAGTAAGGTGAGAGATGCTCTCACAAGAGCATCTTCTATATATATATATATATATATGTTCAATCCATTCGGTTGGTGAAAATGGTGACTTTCAATATTTAGTAAAAACCTCAGGCGAGCACTGAGTGACCGAATACCTAGTGAGGCCCATCTAGTGATCCACCCAAGTGGACAATAATATAGAGACCCCATTTGATAGTTACTGATCTAGTCTTAGGCATCCATCCAAATGGACTGGATCGTTGGGTAGATTGTGTTCTCATTTCAAATGGAGAAATGTTATTGGCCATTGATCAAGTCGTTGGGATGATGGTTCGGGCTTTTGTCACCATACAAAGTTAAGGTGATGGGGAAATCATTTGATTCCCTCGGTTCCATCGCCATCATTCGATTCCTTCAGTTCCATCGCCAAGCGGGTTCAAGAAGAAACAAGGCTCACATTATCATTAGCACATGTGCTCTTGTGAGGGAGGCCTACCTGATGACTCATCTAAATTGACTACACATGTGGGACCCCTCCCGAATTACACCTAGCCCTTTTTTTCCTACACCTAATAGAATGGATTGCACCATTGGATTGACAGATCAGTTTTTTAGGGGATGAGACTTACTAGTTGTTTATGAAGGGTTAAGGGTTAGGATGATCAAATGGGGGCCATATTTTGTAAATAGGTAGGCCCCAACCAGATGAAGAGATCCCCCTAGTCTCATCCCCCTAGTGGAGCCTCCAAGTGGACCCTATAGTGAGGTGTGCGATGGATAATGTCTGTGTTGATGGTGGATCTGATTCTAATCTCACCGAAATTTGAATCATCAAGAAAGAAGTTTGTTTTGGGTAGTTTTAGTGTTAGAGGTCCATTCATGTTCTTGATTTAAATGGGCAGTAAAGGATCCATGTTTAAAGATGTATGGGTCCAAACCACATGGCATGGCCTAAACCACCGAATTGAAGGTATATGTAACCAATTCAAAGTGAATCGGCACACTCTAATTCCCATTCTAGAATTTTTGAATGAAAATATAACCGGTTAGAAAACTACAAATCCCAAGAGGATCAAGTACATCAAAATGATTGAAATAGTCTTTAGAATGATCTAAAACTTTGAATTCAGAATGCTTGTCTAAGTTCAACATTTGAAAAATTCTGACATCAGCATTAGTTTACACAAATTTGAGAGATTTTGAGATTCTATCAACAGTTTCTTAAATTCTTCCTATTAAGTAGACCCTAAATCATTTATTTTCCTTTTTTATGCATATGATAGCATACGATCCGCGACACATTGAGAAGCTTTGGAGGTGTCCCTAGCCGCCGCCAATGGCAAGAGCAGTTCCCAGTTGCTGATATATTCCAAACCAGAATAGTGAAGATCAGCCCAGAATTTAAATTAGCGATCCAAACACTTCCAATTGTGACAACACTAGTTGCTACAGTCACTTTTGCTGCTGCTTTCACAGTGCCAGGAGGATACAAGAATGACGGCCCTCATGAAGGCTTGCCTGTCTTCATGAGAAATGCAGCACTACATGCATTTGTACTATCTGATATTCTTGCCTTCTGCAGTTCTATGGTAGCTACAATACTTCTCGTCTATGCCAATGCCCATTCTGAGGATGCATTCTTGATTTCTTCTGCGTTAAAGACTTGCTATTATATTTTAGGGCTTGCCATCCTTGCAACTATAACTGCGTTTCTGACTGCTGTGTATGTGTTGGCATCGAAAGAAAGCTTGTGGCTGGCTGTTACATCTTTGCTATTGGGCTCTACTGTTCCACTCTTTCTTTTTTGTTATAGAAAACAATTAGAAACACGAAGACCAAGTTCGTGGGATGCCAAGTACTTGTTCACTTCGTAGAATTTTTATTTTGCTCGTTGGAGAGATGATGTCTGATAATCAATGTCGAATCCAGAGCGCTTATGATTTTTCTCAATCAATAAATTTCTTGTTTAGTGTCCTGCACGTATTTATATATTGAATGAATCAATTCATGATGGTCTTCTTGTTGAGGGCTGGTTAATTGGTTGGAATGGATTTAAGAATATTCCTAAGAAAGAAACCATGGTAAAATGGTTTCCGATAAAATATAATTAAAGAGATGCATGATAGGTGAAGGATATAAGCTCGAGCTGTCGACGGAGACATAGGTAATTAGGGCCATAATTTAACTTATCTAGAATCTAATTTAACACGATCATGGCTGGGTAGTTTTAAACTTTTAAGTTTTTCCATCATATTTTAAATTATTTCCATCTAATTTATTTTTAAGGATATAAAGCTCGAGCTCTTCCTCTTCATTTCCTAAATGAAGTAACTGCATTCTTCCAAGGCCTCCAAGCTATTCATCTGCTTTCTTTGATTGATCCAGATTCCTTCTCTTCTCTAGAAGAGCTCAAGCTTTTAGAGTCATCTCCCTCAATAGTGCATGGAATTACATTCGACGTAGAAGTAGCATTAAGATGCGGGCTCCTTTGTTTGGTGCAATCATCTCCAACCTAGAAACCTAGCTTTCTCTCTTTTTATATAAGAACTATATAGTGTAAGGATTTATGAGTGTTAGGGAATGGACTAAACAGGGTTTCAAATGATGTAATTTTATTTGCACCCAAACTCACAAAAACTCATAATTTTTTAAAAACTTCTAAATTTTTTTCTCATACTAGCTCGAAATCGGGTGAGACTTCGCATGCATGATCTACATGTCAAACCCGACTCACTAAGACTCTAAACACACTTAATTAACTAACAATCAATTAATTATAATTAATATAGGATTAAGGATAGGGGTGTCATCGAGGATCTAGTTATACCTTTAAACTTTTAAATTGTAGTTGAGACCTGAGATTCTTTAGTTCCAGTCATACCATTCTATCCATTGGACTTCTGTCATATGCTTCAATAATCCACCCCTGGCCTTGGGCGACACACACCAGCAAGTGGATGGCAATGGAATCCAACTGCTAAATATAAGTAAATGTTTCATCAAGACTGGTGGTGATCTGTAAGATAAAAGAGTCAATTCCAATAACTTGATTGCTCGATGATCCCAAAATCCACTCCCGCTTAATTAGTCTCATTAGATAATTTGAGATGCTCTTTGTTAAAATCCACTTTAAAATTTTAAAGAAATTATTTTAAATAAGATTTTAAGTTTTTATCTTATTTCAAGAAATGACATAAGCTTCAAACATTTTTAAATTAGTTCCTAAGTTTTCAATTAAAGATATCCATCTATTTAAAATAATTTTTGGATAATTATTTTCCTTAATTTTTTAAAGTATCTAAATTATCATTCATTAAAATAAAATTCTTATTCGATTTCCCTATTTTTTCCTCATTTTCTCCATAAGCATTTTAACTGCATCAAAGACAACCACCATCCCACCGCAATGTGCTGCATGTACTGTAATCTGCCAAATCATGTCACGGGTTTAGGTTCCGCCCCCACGGACGAGTCAAATCAAAGATGTACTTCCTACCTTTCAACTTTTGCATTGCAGTTGAGAATTTTAAATTCCAGTTATGCCCTTCCACCAGCTTCATTTCTGCTTAGAGTATCCAACCTGCACGACAGTCGCCAGCAAATGGATGGCAAGTAAACTGCTAAATATAACATCGATAGTGAGGATCCATAAAAAACGAGTGCCAATGCCCGTAAATTAAAGGCGTCAATAGCTACATGTACCCGATGCAGTCCCAGAGTCTCATTAAGAAATTTGCTAGGCTAGCTTTTTTTTTTTTTTTTTTTTTTTTTTTACACAAAAAGACTCCTATATTTTCTTGAAATTAAAAAAAAATCCCTGTATTTTATCATTTTACTGAAATACGCATTGATTGACAGTAAAAAAGTAACTGCTTCTTTTTTCCCTCTCTCTCATTTTCCATTTGACTGTTCTACCCCTTAGAAAAACTCACTTTTCCCCATATAAATCTAACCCACGAATGGAGAAACCTATTGAAGATAGGAATGAGCAGATTGACATCTGGCCAAACCATGCCTAGCCTATTATTTATTAGGAGTAAAAATCTGATATTTTTCAGCTATGGGGCCCACTTTCTTGGAGGGGTTAAGTCTAGGCATAGCCTAAACAGTACAAGGTTTCATTTTTGCGGTTGGATTCATATGGGAAAGCTGTCTTTTTCTACTTTTTATCTCAAGAAAAAAAAATAAAAATTGATTACATTTTAGTGGCTAAAATATGTGAGAAAATACTGATAACATTCTAATAGAAATCATTCAAATCATAATTCCATCATGTGTTCAATCAGACGGTGGGCCCTACTTCAATTGAATTAAATTTTAGGATATATCCATGGAGAGTATGCTATTGATTTGGAAGGGTTCAGATTGGCATGTGTAACACACGCGAGAAGGGACTTGGCCTACTCTTCCTATTGCTATGCCATCATCACCCCAATTTAAGATTAAATAGAAAAACCACAATATTCCCAAAATTAATTATGTTTTTAAGACGTCCAGCTTCACTTGAGCACTGGTGGTCACGATAAAGTGAGCAACATTTTTTTGTGGAGCCCTTACTAGGGCTGGGGTTGGTTGGTTTGTAAGATCTCATTTCCATCTAATTACATAAGGTGGTGATTATTGCTCGAAACATCATTCTAACCACTTGATCAACGAACAACATGTTTTTTTTTTACTAACATATTTAAAAAAACTTCTTTTCCATATTTGGCTTGGTTATTATTAATATTATTATTACTACTTTTTATGTTGTTGCTGAATGGATTTGCTATCTTTTATCTTTGTACGTATTGGTTTATTGTTGATGTTTGCACATAGTATTTGTTATTGAATATTTGATTAGTAATTGTTGAGTCTTTTTTTATGAATATATTTATATTTGATTATGACATCTCATAACCTTACCTTATGTTTGCCCAAAGTCTTTTTTTGTGTAATATATGTTTGCCCATAGTCTTTTTTTATGTAATTTATTATTTTTTCGGCCCCCGGTTGCTGGTTTTTCAATTGAGATCCAGTCCCTGCGCTCAAACCAGAAGCTTGAGCGAATCAAATCAGAGATGTTGAGGATCTTGAAGTTCTTCAATTCCAACTATGCCGTTGTATCGACTAGACTTCTGCCATATGCTTCGATAATCCACCCTTGGCCGACACTCACCAGCTGGTGGATGGCATCTAACTACTAATTAAATACCAGTAACTGTTTCATCGAGACTGGTGATCTATAAGATAAAGAGTCAATGCCAATTAAGAACTTGAAAAGGCATCAATAGCTCAATAATCCCCATCCACTCCCGCTTAGTCTCATTAAGAAACTAGCAAAGGGTGCATAATCGAATCAATTATGAGTGATGTCAATGAAAATTTTCATTATTTGTAGGATCACATGTATTAAAATAAAATAAAAAAGTATCCATTATTCTATCAGGGATATTTCCTATGCCTATAATCAACAATATAACTCATTCACAAGGGAAAATAGGAAATAGAAACATTTATACTAAGGAGCAATTGATTCACACAACTCAGGTCAATTCAAGTCTACTACTACATTGAAACTCGACCCTAAAAGCAAGACGTGAAAGAAATAGTAGCATTAACAGATAGCAGAATGAGATATAAAATAAACACTCAAGATCATCTTCTGATTTCTCTTTAGCTTTCATTGCATTCTTCACTCTCAACAAAGACCTATTTTTCTAAGCATATTCTAGTCACAGATAATAACAACATGAAGCAACTTACAAACAAAATCTTGTTTATAACAATTAGTATGCATCTAAAATTGTGAACAAAACTGTAGAACTTTCAAGTGATGATCATATAAATCCATTTTTCTCAACAACTTTGATAAACAATGTGAGTATTTTTATGTTGGTTAATTCATGGGTTGGATAAAACCCTGGGTCCATTAAGTTTGTATTTTCTATTTTATTTTAGAATAGACTATGGTTGTGTCTTCAAAAGAGCTGGAGCAAAGAAAAAGAAGAATCCGAGCGAATCCACGATGACCGATCGATTGGAGGGAAGGCAAAATGGAAAAGAGTCTAGATTTGCTGCGAATTTGTTTCCTTTTACAACTTTGTTTCCCACTTTGAGTCATATTGGTGTTCTAACTATAAGCCACGAATTTATACTCTTTAATTTCATCCCATGATCCGACATCAAGCCCAATGATACAGTCGCAAGATCTTCATTCACCATTGGATCAAATCTAAAGAAAATGTACAATTCAGATGCATCAAACTTAGGCTATAAAATCAAGAATCAGGATAATCGTGTGGAGTTGGTATTTTTGGATCCCACTTGCAACCGAGCGAACCTGTCTATTTACCATCCTCCCATTGATAAAGTTGTATCTAAGTGAGTCACAAGAGCTTGACTGCATATAAGCTACATCCAGTTTGCTGGTAGGAGACCATTACCAGCGAGATTTATTCAATGTCACTCTGAATAAGAATTGCAATCAGATTGATTATTATAGAAATACATCAGTTTCTTTCTAACTTTCTATTTAAATGTTTTATAAATGAACAATATGAGAGTGACTGCAATTCTTTTCAGAGTTAAATTTGGCTAAAGTTGTACAAGAGATGGATAGTTATGTTGAGTGCTTTATATTTTTAATAAAGGGGCGTTTGGTCGGAGGTCCCTCAACGCATGACTTTATGTAAACAGTCTATAAACTAAACTCATGTAGCCAAAGGTTCTTTAACACATTCTCCATGATTGGTTGGATATTCCATTAATAATAGTCAACTACCATATAATTGGTCACAATCAATGGAATCTCATTAATGAGATTTTCAAATAAATTCTAACAACACACAAATAAATTTAAAAAAAATGCAATAAATTAAAAAAAAAGCAATAAATTTCAAAAGAACGCAGATAAATTTAAAAAGATGCAAATAAATTTAAAAAGATCCAAATAAATTTGAAAAGATGAAAATCAATTTCAAAAGATCCTAATAAATTTCAAAAAATATAAGTAAATTTCAAAAGACACAAATAAATTTCAAAAGACGTAAATAAAATTAAAAAAATTAATAAATTAAAAAAAACGAAAATATATTTGCCAAAATTAAGATAACCTAATTTTCCAAATTAGCGAAAAATCTGTCAAAACCTAAAGTATTTTTGTCAAATCTCAATTAAATTTATTTCAAAGAATACAAATAAATTTCAAAAGACACAAATAAGATTCAAAAACACAAATAGATCTAAGAAAAGACAAATAAATCTTCCAAAAATACAGAAAGATTCGTTCAAAAACTCAGTTAAAATTTTTAAAATGAAGATAAATTTATCATAAACTCAATTATATTTTTTAAAAACTCAAACAAAATTTGCCAAAAACTCAAATAGATTTGTTTAGAACTAAGATAAATTTGTTCCATAACTCAGATAAATAGCCAAAAAGTCAGATAGATTTGCGTAAAACTCAAATAAATTTGACAAAAAATAGAAAACTCAGATAAATTTGACAGAGCCAGCAAACCGCACAGGTCCAGAACACCACTCTCCTTAAAAGAGGAAAACCTAGAAATCAAAACCAATGCAGCCAAAGACAGACCGATTGAGAAGAGACGCCGATTTCGCCCAAAAGAAGAGGATCACAACGAGCCGAAGGTGCACATTTGCGACAAGCGTGATCAAGCTGTAACTAGCCTGTTCAAAGAGGGACCACAGGGTGCTTGAATGCAAAATATAAATCCTGACATCTCGATGCTTCCACAGAAGAACATCGGCAGCTGGTACAATGGAGATTTGAAAGAATTAGTCAAAGCGAGTATCGGATCCAAAGCAAAGAGATGGAGATGCTGGTAACGGATAGAAGAAGTATAAACTCATCTATTTGATTGTTAGAGCCTTTCGACTCAGTTGAAGTTTGTCAGGAAACAAAATCTTCTCTGGCGACAAGGAGTCGGCAGTGGTGGCGCATTTGAATCAGCTGTAGCAAACAGACGGATAAAATTAAGGTTCTATTACAGAACCTGTAACTTGAAGAAGAAGAAAAGGGCCTTGGCCAGATTCTATCCATGTCTGGATTGAAGAAGAAGAAGATGGAGAATGGATGATTTAAAATTTAAAATTTTAAAATTTTATGCCTAATCAGTTGAAAGGGCAAATTAGTCTTGAAAATGTCTGAGGTGGCGTATCTAGGGACCTCTCGCCGAAATGTAGTCTAGTTGCATGGGCTATAGGCTTTAGAGGAAAAGTTGATGGACTGAATGCCTTACAAGACCTCTATGAGGGACCTCTCACTAATTTACTCTTTAATAAATAGACACCAATGAGAGAGGAACCCAACTTTTTCTCCATGAATCTGGATCCCTTAAATGTCTCCCACACACTTCCCATCACTGTGTAAAATTCCACTATGGGGCATGCCTATTGATAATCTGGTCAGGCCAAATTAAATGTCATCTCCTCCATTGACATGTCCCTGCATTTTACTTCAACAAAAGTCGATTCCACCATAAGATCGAGCATATCACTATAATGTGATTGACAATAATCATGTCATCAGTCATGTGCTTAATCTTACAGTGGGACAAATTCTTATTAAAATAAAATTTGAGAATATATTAACAAAGGGCATGACATTCATTTTGAACTGTATCAATGATCAATATGCATGGGCTCCATTGTGGAGTTCCACACATCGGCAGAATAAGGGGTAGGAGCCAGGGGGTGGCCATTGCTCTCCCAGAAAATTCATAAAACCCCCTTTCCTTTTTAGAAAATTATATGCAGATTTTATATATGCCCTCCCCACAAACGAGAGAGAGAGAGAGAGAGAGAGAGAGAATCTCCTGGGTACGCCCTTGGTTCCACACATAAGTGGAATGCGGGGGTCCACACTGGAAATTTTAAAAAGCCCCTATATTTTATGGGGGATTTTCTTTTTCAAATGGCCCCCTTAAAATGTTATATTTTTCACCTAGGTCCCCGAACGAAAATTCCAGGGTTCCGCTCGTGGTTTTTCACGCGTTCCACAACCTATGTCAGAGGGTAGTGCTTGACTCAGTACCTACTCGGAACAATTCAAAATGTTCTGTTTTAAAGGGCGCGGGAAGTTTTGAATTTTGATTTTGTTGTGGCTTCAGGCGCTATGCGTCTTGGGTTTTTCTTTTGGGTTTTGTTGGTGAATGTGAGCCATTCGATGGAAGGGTTATCAACGGTGGAGAAGGTCGATCTGCTTGGAAGGAGTGAAACGCTTTACGGACGTTTGATTAGAGAACAATCGACGGCTTTGAGTTCGTAATGTGTTTCTTTTATTAGATAGAGTGCTGCGAGACACGTGAAATGTAATGCATCCGTCCTAGCTATTCAAAAAAGAGGCCCCGCGCGATTTAAAAATGGGAGGGGTCTATCTTTTGAAAATCCAAATTGCTTAACACGCATTATAGTGTTGAGTTATAGATTATTATGCAAATTAGTAAGATGGCCACCTTGGGATTGACTAAATCTTGAACATGTGATCAACTTCCTTTACTTTTTTTCTCTTTTGAGAAGAGTCTATGTATAAAATCCAGTGGTTGGCCCACTAAGATTGGCTTTGAATATTTTATATACAGAGAATATTTATAATAATTTCTATCAAATGGTGAATTTCTCTTGGATCAAATTAGATTTTAAGAGCTTGGATCCTCATTCGTAGCTATTACAATGAACAATGTAACTATTTTCTAGAACTCCATCATGGGTTTTGCATGCAGATCATCCTGACCGTTCAAGGTGAATGTCATCAACTCTAATCATACGTCCTCATTTTTTAGCCCAAAGTGAGTGGGTCTCACCTTTCGATTGAACACTATGATAGATTTAAGACAAAGCGCTGAGGTGGTGTTAATCATGTCTCTATCATGGTGTACAACAATACGGTGGGATCCACTGTGTTTGAGTTGAAATTATATAATATATCAACAGAGGATATGACATTCATTTGGAACGATCTAAATATCTCTATTAAGACTCAGAATGAAAATCTAGAAAAGTGCTACACGATTGCCATGCCATAATTGAAAAAGAGGATTTGGACTCAAATTTTAACTAGCAAAACATGCCCCGTGCTTAGCTCGGGCAATACAATTCATTATATAAGAAATATACATTCATGTTAAATGATTTATAATAAATTTAAAATATGATATTTCTTTGTACATATAGAGATATTAAAAAAAATACAGTAAAAATATATATTGAAATAATGAAGCAATCATTAATCCATCAAAATATAAATATAAAAACCCTAAACCCAACTTTCATCTAATAAAAATTAGAAATACACCAACAATATTCAAATAAGAGCACAACCCAACTGCATTTCCAAAACTTACTACCTTGAAAGCAGATCTCACAAGTGGGTTTTTTTTTTTTTTTTTTTTTTACTAACTAACAAGCATGAGAAAGAGAAGAAAATCGGTTATACCTGATAGGGAAGAAGATGAATGGTCATATGGGTTGTAATATAGCAAAGAAGAAAGTAGTGGGGTAGTGAAAGACATTGATATAAAATGAAGAAATTTAAACCATTTAGTAATTGCATAATCAATAGAGATTCTCATTTTTTTTTATAAACCAATCAATCGAGATTTAAAATCATTTAGTACCTATGCAATTAATTAAACGGTAATTAAATGCATGGAGATTTAAAACCAGTTAGTACCCACATAATTAATTAAATGGTAATTAAATGCATAGAGATTTAAAACCATTTATTAACTGTCCGTTCAGTCAAATGCCCGTTGAAAATTGAGTGGTAAAAATCAATTGTGTAGTCAAAATCAATTAGTGAAGAAGGCCCAGGCCCAAAAAAAAAAAAAAAAAAAAAACCAATCTTCATGTATCACTTTTCTCACAGTACAATGCCAATATAACCATACACGGATCTCCATCTTTCTACTTCGCGAGTGATAACTTTTCTCACTAGTGAAAAAAGCCAACCACATCACCATATATAAAATCACAGTGCAATTCATGCAATGCTTTGTCTCAAATGTCTTGCAATGAGTAATATCCTAGAAGAATCGTTGACGGCATATAGAAGACTTGGGAACTTTTGGAACTTTAAGACCCCGTTAACAGCTACTATCGTAATATTAGAATTATTTTAGTTTGCTTTTTCTTTGGTAGAATTTTAGTCAGCTTTTAATCTACATGTGGCGACTCATTTTCTCCTCCCAAGATTGACATTCCTTCGTGCAGGCTCAACAAAAAAAAAAAAAAAAAAAAAATTTCTTACACTAGAAAAATGACTTGCTCTCTATTCTTTTTACAAGTTCCGTGTTTAGCCTATCTATGCACCCCACACAATAGAAATTACAGGTTCTGTTTTCTTCATTACACCCCATTCATTTACGAGCCTGGATGCCAATCATGGAGTAGGGGTCGCCCAAACGTGGCCAATTGTCTTTCTAATAAAAGTTTAATAAATTAGGTAGTAACAATATGAAATAAACTTATCGAAAGCAAAATTGAATTTACTTTAGGATTTCTGAAATTTGAATTTATTTGAGAGAAGCAATCTCACCCCCTGAAAAACTCAGATTTCTACCTTAATACAGGCAGAGATCCCAATAATCTGATCTTTATCGGATATCAATTCACAAGTGATTAAACAAATAATTAACCCTAATCCAGTTTAAACACAATCAAACCACAAAGAGAAGAATGCAGGATTTTTTACGTGGAAAACCCTGCTTGGGAAAAACCACAGGCCTTATCATCTAGGTCAACAGACAACCAAGCACTATTTAAATAAAAGTTATAAGATATACTCACAACCCTTTCCCAGTTGTTGACTCAACCTAAGGACTGCGCGATCTTGCCAACTACACGCCGTTCACCTTCACCAATGCTAGAAACCAACACCTTGAAAGCCTTTTCAAGATGTCTTTATATCAGAAGAACAGAACGAAACATGAATCCAAAGCTTGAAAACTTCAGCACATCAGATGATAGCCTTGGGAAGAATGAATCTCTCAAATTCTCTCTTAGAAATTTCTTAATAGGAGAGGTGCCTTTGAATAGAGAGATAAAGGTTTTTTATAGCCCTTAATTCGTGCCTTAGTTCATGTAAAACAAGTAGGATTGAAAGAAGTAAGTTGGAGGCAATTAGAACGTTGTTCCGGGCAAGTTTTCAATTTGGCGCCCAGGTTCGTTCGAGCGAATAGGAAGTTCGCTCGAGCGAACTGCTCTCTGTTTGAAATCTTTCAGAACAGGGACTCCATGGGTCGAGCGAGCTTAAGGTGGGTCGAACGATCAAAGTTCTATGAGGGGTTCACTCGAGCGATCATTAGGTTCGCTCAAGCGAACTGCATTCTATCTTCAGATTTGCGATTCAGAAGCTTGATGGCTCGAGCGGACTGATTGATGGGTCGAGCGAAGATACCTCTGTGAAGGGTTCACTCGAGTGAATGGAGGTTCGCTCGAGCGACCTCTTGTCAGTTCCCGACTTGAAGAACTCCTCCTTCAAACTGATTTCTTCAAAGATGTGCAGGCCTTTTCTAAGAAAAATATAAGATTAAAGAATCCCGGTTTTGTCCAATACCCAATGAAAACTTTAGCACTGTTAGTATTTTTGAGTGTTGGCTAATTCATTGGGTGGACAAAACATGTGATTTAATGTAATTTGTATTTCTTAGATGGACCATTTTGGTTTGAAGAAGAATTCCAAAGCATCAGGAAACAGGGTGTTTTCAACAAAAAGTCAGACCGATCGATCGCTACCCCAGACCGATCAATCGCCCATAAAAAGCTCTTAGTTAAAAGACAGTTCGATCGATCGGACCTGCAGCCCGATCGATCGACCAGAAAAATGCCCCAATTAATGACAGTCCGATCGATCGGACCTGCAGTCCAATCGATCGGCCAGCAGCGAATCATAGCTATTTTCTAGCCACTTCTTTCTAAAGTTCTGATCTTTCAATTATAACAGAACTTTCCCATACGAGTTCAGAAGCCTATTTAAGGGTTTAACTCCTTCATAAACAGGTACCTCTCTCAGATCAAAACCCTAGATTACCTTAAGAGAGATTATCTTTCTCCAGAGAGATCCTGTGATAAATTCATGTGCTGAAGCCTTATCCTCTGGAAATTTTTCCATCCATGTTCCATCCAATTCGTCTTGCTTAAGGCGTGGAGATTGAAGTGCTAGAGAAGGTGAACGGCGTGTTCGTCGGCAAGAATCGCTTTGGTCCTTAGGTTGTGATCAACTGTAAAGGGGTGTGAGTTTATCTTGTAACCTTTGAGTTTATAGTGCTTGATCTTTATGGACCGGTGTTAGGTCCCGTGATTTTTTCCCTACCCAGGGTTTTCCACGTAAAAAATCTTGTGTCCATCTACTTGATTGTTTGATTGATTAACTTAGGTTTTTATTTCCATATTCGTATCTATGCTGGGATTTAGTTTACTTTCTGTTAGGGTTGTGTTCTTGAACCCTCCAGGGATTTTCAATTGGTATCAGAGCTGATTCACACTAAATTGTTGTGTGAGATCTACACAGATTTCTGATATGGACATTATTAGAAATAGATCTTCTATTTCCAAACCCCTACTCTTGGATGGATCGAACTACCATTATTGGAAAGTTCGAATAATTGCCTTCCTTCAATCCATAGATGTGGATGTCTGGAATTTTGTGGTTTTTGGTTACTCCAAGCCTACTGTCGTCACCGATGGCAACAAAATCATTGAAAAACCCATGCCTCAATGGACCAAGGAGGATAAACAAACCTTCAATTTTAATGGTAGAGCTTTAAATTCAATTTTTAATGGTGTCTCTCCTTCTGAATTTCGTCAGATATCGATTTGCAAAACTGCTAAGGAAGCATGGGATATATTAAAAACTGTTCATGAAGATACTCTCAAAGTTAAGCAAGCCAAACTTCAGAATTTGGCTACTGCGTTTGAGAATATGAAAATGGATGAAACTGAAGTTTTTGATGATTTCAATGATAAGTTGTCTGCTATTGTGAATTCTACTTTCTACTTAAGTGAGGTCATTCCTGAACATAAAATTGTTAAAAAGATTCTTAGATCTCTTCCTGAAAGATTTGACCCAAAAGTAGTAGCTATTGAGGAGTCCAGCGATTTGAATTTAAATAAAGTTGATCAGTTAGTTGGCAACATGCAAACCTTTGAAGCCAATCTCAGAAAAAACAAAGAAAGCTAAAGGAATGACTTTGAAGTCTCTTATGGAGCATGAGAATGACTCTGAACAAGAGACCGAAGACCCAGACCTTGATGCCCTATTTGTTAAAAAGTTTAAAAAGTTTTTGAAAAATGATAGAAAGGATTTTAAAAAGAATTTTAAAAATACTGCTCAAAAAGGACAGAATAAGCATTCTTCTTCATTTAAATCCAATGCTGGTCAAAATCCTGAGAAAAATGTGTCCAAAATCCCTCCCAAGAGTACTCACTGTTTTGAATGCAAAGGTTTTGGTCACTATGCTTCTCAATGTGTAAATAGAACTTTCAGAACTCAAGGAAAGGTGTTGAATGTCACGTGGGATGATGATTCAGACCAAGATTGCAATGATAGTGAACCTGAATCATTATCACCGGAACATGGAAAGTTTATGGCATTTATGGCAAGATCTAACGATTCCTTTTTGCAGGAAGGTGTGGAAAAATCGGATGAATTTATTTCAGAAGATCTTAATTGTTTGTCAGATAATGAACAGGATTTAGTAGAAGCATATCATAGTCTCCTTAAACATTCAAGGAGGATGACACAATTGAATGATATTCTGAAAGGAAAATGGAAGGCTGCTGAAAAAGAAAATCTTGTTCTTAAAACTGAATTTAATGAAGCCCAAGGTAAAGTATCTCAACTTGAATCACAGCGTACCATTCTGTCTGACAAATTGATTTCTGTAGGGAATGAACGTGACTTACTTCATGAGCACTCTATTCAACCTGACAAAGAAATTTTACTCCTAAAGAAAGAATTAGATTCCTGTAAAACTGAAAAAGATAGCATCTCTGACAAACTTAAGATAACCATTGCTGAATTGGTCTCTACCAAAGCTGATATTCATTGGATGAACACAGGGTCAAAGAAACTTGATGAAATTTTGGGCGCACAAATTGTATCTAGCAACAAGCATGGCCTTGGATTTGACTATGGTGCATCATCCTCCAATAACACAGGTAAGTTTGTTCGGAGAAATACATTGTTTGCTATTGAACCTGCTATTTCTAAACCTAAACATGTGAACTTCAACCTCAAAAATTACATGCCTCATCGTAAATATGTCCCTACTTGTCACTTTTGTGGAATCATTGGACATATTAGGCCTCATTGCAATAAATTGCGGAAGAAACTTCGCAATGAAAGAAAGAAGATCAATTTGACCCCTTATAAAGTCAAACAAAAATCCATTTGGATTCGCAAATCTGATCTTCGCTGCAATGTTGTTCTCACTGCTCTTAAAGCACAAAGTTCACATGTTTGGTACTTAGACAGCGGGTGCTCTAGACTTATGACAGGGGATAAGTCCCTTTTCACATCACTTGAAAGTTATCATGGTGGTAATGTTCAATTTGGAGATGGAAGCAAATCTAAAGTTATTGGTAAAGGATCTGTCAACATACCAGGTATGTCAACTATCAATAATATTTTTTTGGTTGATGGTCTTAAAGCAAACTTGCTAAGTATAAGTCAATTCTGTGAGTCTGGTAATGAGGTTCATTTTTCTTTAAATACTTGCTCCATTGTAGACAGTCTTGGAAAACAAGTTCTTTCTGGTAAAAAGAATTCCGATAATTGCTATGTGGTAGTCAATGAAATTGTCAATGAAAAAGTCTTGAACTGTAATTCTGCTACTGTCAATACTGTTGATCTTTGGCATCAAAGGTTAGGTCACATTAACCATTCTGATTTGGAAAAACTTTCTAAGCAAGAATTAGTTCGAGGACTTCCCAAACTTCAAAAACCTCATAACCACGTGTGTGGTCCTTGTCAATTTGGGAAACAAATTAGAGCACCACATAAAAAATTGGAAATGTTCACTACCAAGAGACCACTAGAGCTACTTCATATGGATCTTATGGGTCCTTCAAAATCTGAAAGTATTGGTGTTTTTCTTACTATTGATGATTTCTCTAGATTTACTTGGGTTCGCTTTCTTAGAGATAAATCTGAAACTTTTGATGTGTTCCATTGCTTATGGCTTCAACTTCTTACAGATAAGGGCGGACAGTTTGGTGGAATCGCAAGAATCAGATCCGACCATGGCACTCAGTTTCAGAATTCCTTCTTTAACTCTTTTTGTACTGAAAATGGAATTAAACGTGAATTCTCTGCCCCTAAAACTCCACAACAAAATGGAGTTGTTCAAAGGAAAAATCGGGTTGTACAAGAAATGGCTCGAGTCATGATCCATAGTAAAAACGTGCCTCAAAGGTTTTGGGCAGAGGCAGTTAACACTGCTGTCTATGTGATAAATCGAGTCTACCTCAGGGCAGGAACAAAGAATACTCCATATGAACTATGGACTGGTCGAAAACCTACAATTAAATACTTCAAAACCTTCGGGAGTAAGTGTTACATCTTGAAAGATAGAGAACATCTTGGAAAATTTGATTCCCGAAGTGATGAAGGGATTTTTCTTGGGTATTCATTAAATAGCAAAGCCTACAGAGTATTTCATTTAAGAAATTCCACAGTCATAGAATCTATCAATGTCATTGTTGATGACGCTGGTCCTTCTTATTTTTCTGATGATGAAGATGAATTCCCATTAACTCTTCATTCTTCTCCGCAGGTTGGACAAAATGGTAAGCAACATACGGAACAACAACATCCAATCACACTGGATCAAGAAGCTGTCATTCCTGACACTGAATCAGAATCTGAAAGTGACGGGTCTGGACTGAAAGTGAAAGGTTCTGCTCAAAGCACACCAACTCATCAACCTTCTCCAAGCAAGGACGTAAATCCGAGATCCCAAAAAGGTCAGGTAATCAGGGATCATTCTCTCGACAAAGTAATTGGTGATGTTCATGCTCCCATAAAAACTCGTCAGCAAGTCCAAAGTGAGGTAAATTTTTTGTGTTATGTTTCCTCTTTTGAACCCAAAAACATTAAAGAAGCTCTTGTAGACGACTCCTGGATTAACGCCATGCATGAGGAGTTAGGTCAATTTGAGCATAACAATGTTTGGAAACTAGTTCCAAGGCCCAAAAATACACATGTCATCGGTACAAAATGGATTTTTAAAAATAAAACTGATGAATTTGGACAAGTTATTAGAAACAAAGCTAGACTAGTTGCCCAGGGCAATACACAGGTGGAGGGAATAGGTTTTGATGAAACGTTTGCTCCGGTTGCTCGTCTTGAGTCCATTCGCATTTTATTGGCTGTAGCTTGTTCTTTAAAAATCAAGTTATATCAGATGGATGTCAAGAGTGCCTTCTTGAATGGATTTTTAAATGGGGAAGTGTATGTAGAACAACCGCAAGGTTTCCAAGAACCTCATAGTCCTGATCATGTGTTCAAATTGAACAAAGCCTTGTATGGTTTGAAGCAGGCTCCTCGAGCATGGTATGAGAGACTGACTACTTTCCTGATAGAAAATTCTTTTGTACGGGGCAGCGTGGATAAAACACTATTTATCAAGAGAGAAAGAAACAATATCCTCATTGCTCAAGTTTATGTGGATGATATTGTTTTCGGTTCCACATCTGAAAGTTTAGCCACATCCTTTGCCTCATGTATGTCCAAAGAATTTGAGATGAGTATGGTTGGCGAATTATCCTTTTTCTTAGGTCTTCAAATTAAACAATGTGAGGATGGGATATTTCTTTCACAATCCAAATATGCTCAAACAATTTTGAAGAAATTTGGGATGACCTCTGTCAAGCAATCCAATACTCTTATGAGCACCACTGTTAAACTGAGTTTAGACTCTTCAGGGAAAGATTTTGATGAAAGAATGTATCGAAGCATGATAGGAAGCTTGTTGTACTTGACTGCCAGTCGACCAGACATCTCCTTCAGTGTTTGTGTTTGTGCCAGATATCAGTCAAGATCCAAAGAATCTCATGTCCAAGCTGTGAAGAGAATTTTAAAATATGTTAGTGGCACCACTGATTTTGGAATATGGTTTTCAAGAGATACCAACATGAATGTCGTAGGTTACTCGGATGCTGACTGGGCAGGTTGTGTAGACGATCAGAAAAGCACTTCCGGTGGCTGTTTTCTTATTGGAAATAATTTAGTTGCGTGGCACAGCAAGAAACAAACCTCCACTTCACTATCCACAGCTGAGTCAGAATACATTGCGGCTGGAAGTTGTTGCACACAATTGTTATGGATGAAACAAATGCTATCTGATTATGGCGTTGCACAAACCACAATGGTTGTTTATTGTGATAACAAGAGTGCCATTGACATCTCTAAAAACCCGGTCCAACATTCCAGAACCAAACACATAGACATAAGGCATCATTTTATCAGAGATTTGGTTGAAGAGAATATCATTAGCTTAGAGCATATCCCTACGGAAAATTAACTCGCTGATATCCTTATAAAACCCTTGGACTCAACTCGGTTTGATTCTCTTCGTAAATCTCTTGGTATTTGCTCACACCCTTAGTTTCTTTCAGTATCTTTCGTTTTGATGGTTATGGTTTGGTTGCATCTTCTCAGTACTCGTCTCTCCTAAAAAAAAAAAAAAAAAAAAAAAACCCGGAGGACAGGACTACCTACGAGTATGTGTGATAGCTACTATATGATTGAAAAGTTTCATTAGAGAAGGCTACCGTACTCATTAGTGTGGAAGTCACCAATGATGGATCTTATTTGGGCCATTTACAAAAAAAAAAAAAAAAAAAAAAAAAAAAAAAAAGAAAAAAAAAGGAGTTGAGTCTGTTATGTGTGATCATATCATTTATCCTAATATAGACTAATTTTCTGAAATTTGTTATCTCTCCCTTTCTCTCTTCCTCTTGGCTAGTTGTCCTTGTTTTCATTGCTTAGGTCCGATCGATCGGCCTCACTAGACCGATCGATCGGACATCGACGGACATTATAAATCAGTCCGTCTGTTCTTTCTTTTCTTTCATTCTCTTTGCATTTCTCTGTTGCTCTGCCCTAGCCCCACGTTTTGCAATTTCTCTCAAAGGCTTTTTCCACCGGAATTGTTTGCTCTTCCTAAGGTAATTCTTCTTCCTCTTCTCTCTTTTCCGTTTTCTATTTCATTCCATATGCTTGTCTTTGGTTTTGGAAGATAGATTGGGTGATTGGGGTTGGTCATTTTGGTAATGGATGATTGAATTATTTTGTGTGTTGCAACTACTTTCCTAGTCTTGGTGTCAATGCACTCATCTATTCATCTTGTACTTCCATTTTGGATGTCCCATTTTCTAAGATGAATGGTGGATATGTGTCTTTGTACGATGCACCCCAGGTGTTTGTTGAATTGTTTCAAAGAAGAAATGGCTCCAAAAGTCTCCAATCCTCGTAAGAAAACATGTTATCGTGGTAGCTCCTCTTCTGCACCTAATTTTGACGGGAATCGATTTCAAAGTTTGATCAAAGAGAATTCTTTTAAGAATGTTTTTTCAAAGAAACAAGTTATAGTGGAACGTCCAGTTCATTTGGCCAAAATAGAAATTATTTTCAGTCTGTGGCTCCGTGAAAGAGAATGGGATTCCCTTTATATCCTTGACCCCACCACATATGGGTCGCTGGTTCAAGAATTTTACAACAATATTCACGATATTGGACAAGACTCCTTCAAATCATTTGTTAGAGGGATAGTTGTTGAAATCAATCCCAATTTTATTAGGTAGTTCATTCAGATTGATAGGAGTCTCGATGCTGTATATCCGACTTCGGAGCCAGATTCTAATGACATGGAAGACCCTGTTGATACTACTAATTTGGATGAGGTGATCACCACTCTCACTGGTGGCCGTAAACGTGCATGGCCAGGGGGTGTCTTGAAACAGAAATACCTTACCCCTTCTTACCGGATGCTGAATCTATTCATGTGTTTCAACCTTGAGCCTAAGGGGAGAACATCAAAAGTTGTCATGGACACAGGCCATCTTTTGTACTTGATTGGGACAGGACAGCCTATAGACATTCCCTTTACCATTTATAGGCACATGGTGGCAGCCCCTCTCGGTGCGTCAACTACTTCTCTTCCATACGGAGCTCTTATCACTCGTATACTTCTGTCTAGAGGAATAGCTGTTGGGGCACAGGACTACATTGTGAAAGGATGAGGCCCCATTACGTACCGCACTGTCAGTCTGTCCTCTGCTCATGTTGATGATAGTGGTGATGAAGCTCCAGATCAAGGTGAATAAGCTGCTCCAGTTGAACCACAGTTTGCATCTGCTATGCCTACATATCTTCAAGAGTTTGAAAACCGCATCCTGGATCAGTCTACACATCGCATGGACTCCCAATTTCAGGATGTTTTTGATCAGATGAGGCAACTACAGCTGGACAGCAACCGGATTGAGGAGAAGCTGGACTCTTTACTGCATCGATTCCCTCCTCCTCAGTAGTCCTAAGCAACTAACTTTTTGTTCCAAATTCGCACTTTTATGCTCTGTGCTTTTGATATTTTGATCTCTTCCATCTACTCCTTATTTTTTTCCCCTGTCAATTTATGGCCAAAAAGGGGGAGATTTAACTCAGTTACTTAGTTAATGTTTTCTTAGTTACTTAGTTCATATATCTTTGTTTATCCTGCTATTTATCATTGTTTATCTTGCTATCTTGCATGATTGCTTGATTTTTTTTAATATGATCATGATCTTTTGTCAAAGATTGTCTGTGATAGGTAATGCAGGTATCAGTGATGGAGCTAATGCTGGTCGTTTGTCTTTCGGTAGTTTCTTGGTAGAATCAATGTATTAGATGTTTTGTCCATGAATTGCTAAAGGGGGAGATTGTTAGTATTTTTGAGTGTTGGCTAATTCATTGGGTGGACAAAACATGGGATTTAATGTAATTTGTATTTCTTAGATGGACCATTTTTGGTTTGAAGAAGAATTCAAAAGCATCAGGAAACAGGGCGTTTTCAACAAAAAGTCAGACCGATCGATCGCTACCCCAGACCGATCAATCGCCCATAAAAAGCTCTCAGTTAAAAGACAGTCCGATCGATCGGACTTGCAGCCCGATCGATCGACAAGGAAAATGCCCCAGTTAATGACAGTCCGATTGATCGGACCTGCAGTCCGATCGATCGGCTAGCGGCGAATCATAGCTATTTTTTAGCCACTTCTTTCTAAAGTTCTGATCTTTCAATCCTATTACAACAGAACTTTCCCATACGAGTTTAAAAGCCTATTTAAGGGTTTAACTCCTTCATAAACAGGTACCTCTCTCAGATCAAAACCCTAGATTACTTTAAGAGAGATTATCTTCCTCCAGAGAGATCCTGTGATAAATTCATGTGCTGAAGTCTGATCGATCGGCCAGCGGCGAATCATAGCTATTTTTTAGCCACTTCTTTCTAAAGTTCTGATCTTTCAATCCTATTACAACAGAACTTTCCCATACGAGTTCAGAAGCCTATTTAAGGGTTTAACTTCTTTATAAACAGGTACCTCTCTCAGATCAAAACCCTAGATTACCTTAAGAGAGATTATCTTCCTCCAGAGAGATCCTGTGATAAATTCATGTGCTGAAGCCTTGTCCTCTGGAAATTTTTCCATCCATGTTCCATCCAATTCGTCTTGCTTAAGGCGTGGAGATTGAAGTGCTAGAGAAGGTGAACGGCGTGTTCGTCGGCAAGAATCGCTTTGGTCCTTAGGTTGTGATCAACTGTAAAGGGGTGTGAGTTTATCTTGTAACCTTTGAGTTTATAGTGCTTGATCTTTTTGGATCGGTGCTAGGTCCCGTGGTTTTTTCCCTACCCAGGGTTTTCCACGTAAAAAATCTTGTGTCCATCTACTTGATTGTTTGATTGATTAACTTAGGTTTTTATTTCCATATTCGTATCTGTGCTGGGATTTAGTTTACTTTCTGTTAGGGTTGTGTTCTTGAACTCTCTAGGGATTTTCAAGCACATCAGATGATAGCCTTGGGAAGAATGAATCTCTCAAATTCTCTCTTAGAAATTTCTTAATAGGAGAGGTGCCTTTGAATAGAGAGATAAAGGTTTTTATAGCCCTTAATTCGTGCCTTAGTTCATGTAAAACAAGTAGGATTGAAAGAAGTAAGTTGGAGGCAATTAGAACGTTGTTCCGGGCAAGTTTCCAATTTGGCGCCCAGGTTCGTTCGAGAGAATAGGAAGTTCGCTCGAGCGAACTGCTCTCTGTTTGAAATCTTTCAGAACAGGGACTCCATGGGTCGAGCGAGCTTAAGGTGGGTCGAACGATCAAAGTTCTGTGAGGGGTTCACTCGAGCGATCATTAGGTTCGCTCAAGCGAACTGCATTCTATCTTCAGATTTGCGATTCAGAAGCTTGATGGCTCGAGCAGACTGATTGATGGGTCGAGCAAAGATACCTCTGTGAAGGGTTCACTCGAGCGACCTCTTGTCAGTTCCAGAAACTGAAGAACTCCTCCTTCAAACTGATTTCTTTAAAGATGGGCAGTCCATTTCTAAGAAAAAAACAAGATTAAAGAATCCCGATTTTGTCCAATATCCAATGAATTTGCCAAAATAAAAACCTTACACGCCCTCAAAAGGTAAGATGTGCTTCTCTTGTTATGATTCCGTTGCAACAATACACAAGCAATCTTCCTACAAAAATGGAAAATTTACCTTCCTCAAAGTTTTTGGAAAAGGGATGATTTTTCTAAACTAATCAAAACTCTTATTAAGTCCCACTTTGATTTTGTGATTAATCCCATTGAGGAAAACATCAATCTGTTTGTTGGGCCATGATCACAAGACATGTATTGGGTTGAAAATAGTGTTCATGAGAAATACAAAATCACGGTGATATAAATAGCAGATGAGACCACATGGAATTCCACACTATCATCATCTCAAGGTGTGAGATACTGAGATCTTTGTTTGATGAGATCCTCCACCGTAGAACATCTTTTATATAGCAACATACGTACCTATTCTCTCGATATCATGGCAAAAAAGGGACGGCCCTCTCCATGACATCAAACCAAGTGAAAATGCAGAGCAAATGCCTCCTCCATCATCTTGCATTGGTGGCGACATGATCTTTGTTTTTTTATGGAAATCCATTTGGGAGATTTTTAAAAAATAATATCTACAATCCTTTTGGAATGCAGTTTCTAATTTTATTAGAGAAGCTAGAGCTTCCATTCCTAAATGAGCATTCAAATATGTCAGCGTCATGAATTAAACAAAGAAGAGAAATCCACAGTAGAAAGTAACTTACTGTGTTGTTCAATCAATCCCTAGCTAACATAATCTGCATTATAGAAAAAGAATTAAATTGAATTAAGAAAATACGCAAATTCAAGGGAAAAAACTCACCTTATCCATCTCTTATATGGAAGAGAAGAATAAGAAGCATCTCAACTGCGGCCTTCTGCTATATTGCTAACCCTTGCGCCACCCTGTTGTGGGCATAACTGGTGTGGCTCTGCATGGCTTAAGTGTTAGGTGGAATAAGTCTTTTGAACAAGTCATATTTAATTTTTCTCCACTCTCTCAATAGTTACTTTTATTGTTGCTTATTGCTAGCTTTTAGGAAGTGGGTTATCCACTTTCTTTTGTAACCGTTGTATGATGATGCCTATAAATAAGTAGGCACCAGTCAATAAAATTATCTGCAATTTATGAAGTAATCTGGGAGGTTGGTTTCCCTCGAAGAAAACCAGTCACAGTCCACTTTTATTTATAACTTCCATCGATACTTTCTCCACTCTTAAAAAAACCTTATCCAAAATAGCTAGGGGTAGGAAAGGTCGGGGTCAAGGAACCCATTTCCTATCTAAAGAAAGCTTAGACAGAGAGCCTCAAACCTTTGAGGAGGCACACAACAACTTGGTATCAGAGACGGATATGGTGGATCAGAGGGTTAATAAACTTGAAGCGGAAGTAAATGCATTGTCGTCCGGCCAAGAAAGAATCCTTAGGGCCCGTTTGGTAATTTACTTTAAAAATAAAGTGGAGTGAAGTGAAATAAAAAGAATGAATAAAATATAAGTGAGTTATGATAGTATTTTGTTTTTAGTTGTTTGTGATGGAATATTTTTGACTTTTTGTATGGGGAAATGTAGTTTTTTTGTCTTTTAGTGAGTAAATGTAGTTGCTTTTTGACTTTTTTTGAAAAAGATGGAGGAAATTTAATGGAAAAGTGCTTTTGATGGGATGTTTAACTTGACTTCACTTCACTTGACTATATTAGTAAAATTATCAAACGGGCCCTTAAAGGAGATGCAGGAGATGTTCTCTGTGATGAATACACGATTTGACAAGCTTGTGGTCAGCCGAGGCTATGATCATGATGAGCATTCAGTCAATCGCAATGGGCGTAGCGGAGGAGGAGGTCCATCACACACTTTTGCTCCTAAGCTCGCCAAACTGGATTTTCCCCGTTTCAATGGGAGTGATGACCCAACTAGCTGGATTTACCGGGCTGAGCAGTTCTTTGAATTTCAACTCACCCCACCTACTGAACGGGTACCTTTGGCAGCTTATCATCTGGAGGGAGAAGTCCAACTATGGTATCAACTACTCAAAGAAGAAGAAGAGCATATCACTTGGGAAAAACTAAAGAAAGGTCTGCATCTTTGGTATGTCCCACCAACTATGAAGATTTCTTTGGAGACCTAACCAAGCTTAGGCAAACTGGATCTGTTCGTGAGTATCAAAGTCAGTTTGAGAGGTTGCTGAGCCGCGTAGGAAAAATGACGCAAACACAACAGGTGGCCTGTTTCGTCAGCGGGCTCAAAGAAACTATCTGTGCTGACATCCAGGCATTGCGACCCACGTCTCTTTCAGCCGAAGTTGGTTTAGCCCGCTTGTATGAAGCTAAGTTTCATACCCAGCGTCGATCTCAGCCACCAGCGCCAACTCGTGCCTCTTGGGCTCCAACACCGAGCCCAACTCCGTCACGTGCTCCAGCCATCAAGAAGCTCTCACCGGCCGAACTTCAAGAAAGAAGAAGCAAGGGTCTTTGCTTCAACTGTAGTGAGAAATTCAGTCCAGCTCATAGGTGCCAAAAACTTTTTCTAATTGAAGGATGTTGGCCAGAAGCTGAAGAACTAGAAGCATCTCACGAGGACGCTCAGGATGATGGGGTAGATGAAGAACGGCATGATGGCACTCCTGCCATTTCATTGCATGCAATTGCAGGGACACCCGCACCTCAAAACATGTGGATCAAGGGGACTTTGGGCCATCAAACTGTCACTATCTTAATTGACTTAGGTAGCACACAACTTTTTAAGTGAAAAATTAGCTACTAGAGTGGGGTTAAAACAATTTGAAGTTATGGTGGCTAGTGGGGAGAAGTTAGCTAGTCTTAGCAAATGCTTAGATGTGCCCATAATTCTCCAAGGCCCCACACTCCATGTTGATTTTTATCTTTTGCCGTTGGAGGGGTATCAAGTGGTCTTAGGGGCCCAGTGGCTTCGGACACTTGGACCCATTATTTGGGATTTCTCTAAGTTATTGATGAAGTTCAAAATTGATGGGCACCAAGTGAAATTGCATGGCTTATCTCCACCTGTTGACAAGTATGCTGACATTGGCAACATGGCCGGAGGTTCCAAAACTCCAACCAAGCTCATTAATTGAAAATCCCAAATTACAACAGATTTTTCAACATTACCATGATGTATTTGCGGAGCCCCAGGGCTTACCCCCACCACGCACACATGACCACCGGATACCATTGATCCAGGGTGGTGGCCCAGTTTGTGTGCGGCTTTGTCGCTACCCTCATTTCCAAAAATCTGAGATTGAGAGGTTGGTTTCTGAGATGCTTACTTCAGGAGTGATTCGGCCAATTAATAGCCCATATTCTTCACCTGTCTTATTGGTTAAAAAGCACGATGGTTCTTGGAGGTTATGTATCGATTATAGAGCACTCAATCGAATTACCATCAAAGATAAATCTCCAATCCCAATTATTGATGAATTGCTTGATGAATTATATGGGTCACAATACTTCTCCAAGCTAGACCTACGATCGGGTTATCATCAAATCAGAGTTCATCCAGATGATATTTCCAAGACGACTTTTCGCACTCATGAAGGGCATTATGAATTTCTTGTGATGCCATTTGGTCTTACAAATGTGCCGTCAAGCTTCCAATCTCTCATGAACGACATCTTCAAGCCATATCTATAAGTTCATTTTGGTCTTTTTGACGACATTTTGATTTATAGTCGTACTTGGAAAGACCATCTGGACCATGTCAGAATTGCATTATCTACTTTGAGGGCCACAAATTATTTGTCAAACTTGAAAAATGCCAATTTGGCCAAACCCAGGTAAATTATCTGGGTCATATAATTTCCAAAGAAGGAGTAGCCATGGAACCTGACAAAGTTTCAGCAGTGCTTGATTGGGTCAAACCCACCACCCTCAAGGCCTTGCGAGGTTTCCTTGGGTTAACTGGATACTACCGGAAGTTTATTAAAGGGTATGAAAAGGTGGCTGAACCATTAACCGCAATGTTTAGAAAAGATTCTTTTGTTTGGCCACCTAAAGCAGAAACTACTTTTGAACAACTTAAACAAGCCATTACTCAAACACTAGTTTTTGTGCTCCCTGATTTTTCCAAAATTTTTGTGGTTGAATGTGATGCTTCAGGAGGAGGTATTGGGGATGTGCGAATGCAAGACAGCCGCCCAATTGCATTTTTTAGCCATGTATTACAAGGAAAAACTATCACCTTGTCCACTTACGAGAAGGAAATTTTTGCATTAGTTGTGGCAATATAGAAATGGCGCCCATATCTTCTAGGGAGAAGGTTTATAGTCCGCACGGATCACCAAAGTCTGAAATACCTTTGGGATCAACAGATCACCACGGCAGCTCAGCACGGATGGCTTATAAAATTAATGGGGAATGACTTTCCAATCGAATACAAAAGGGGCTGTGAGAATAAAGCAGCTGATGGCTTATCCAGACGAGATGAAATTGGTGAACCTTCGGCCTTCTCCCAACCTGTGCCAAGGTGGCTGGACCCAATTAAGGAAGAAGTTCACACAAACTCCCAACTTCAGCGACAAGTTCAATTATGGGAAAAGGGTGAAGTTGTGGTACCATGGGACTACAAGGATGGGGTTTTATTTTTTAAGGGGCGGATATACATGAGGGAAGATTCTCCTTTGATTCCCACCATCATATCAAAAATTTATGGAAGTACTCATGAGGGATACCACAAGACCATGCACCGCATTCGATCCATTTTTTATTGGAAGGGTATGCGGTCCCATATCAGACAGTTTATAAAGCAATGTGACACATGCCAAAGGCACAAATTAGAACACCTTACTCCATCTGGACTTCTCCAACCCCTACCAGTACCTACTCAAATTTGGGCTGTCATTTCCATGGATTTTATAGACGGGCTGCCCAACTCAAAAGGCAAAACTACAATTTATGTTGTGGTTGATAGGTTATCCAAATACTCCCATTTTATACCTATTGCCCATCCTTACACGGTAGTTAGTGTGGCCCAAGTATTTTTTGATCAAATTTTCAAGCTTCATGGAATGCCCCAATCAATAGTTTGTGACCGGGATCCAACTTTCACCAGCATCTTTTGGAAAGAGATTTTTCGCTTGAATGGTACTAGTTTCAATTTTAGCTCATCCTATCATCCTCAAACGGATGGACAGACTCAGGTAACTAATCGGACAATTAAAATGTATTTGCTGTGCTTTTCAAGTGATAGACCTAAGGAGTGGGCACAGTGGATCCCATGGGCTGAGTTTTGCTACAATACAAGTATGCATTCTGCCACAAGGAAATGTCCATTTGAAATTGTTTACGGTCGACCTCCCCCAACTCTTCTATCACATGTACCCGGAACAACCTAAGTGGATGTAGTGGATAAAGCCTTAAGGACCGAGACCAGGTTATTGTTGAATTGCGGGAACGGCTACAAGAATCACAGTCCCGAATGAAAAAGGCATATGACTTGAGCCGAAAAGACAAGAGAGTTTGCAGTAGGGGATTGGGTCTATTTGAGGCTCCAACCCTATCGCCAAACCTCTCTTTCGTGGCACAAAAACCTTAAATTATCACCCAAATTCTATGGCCCATTCCAGATCACCCATCGCATTGGTGCAGTGGCATATAAACTCGACCTCCCAGCTGGTTCGCAAATTCACCCAGTCTTCCATGTTTCTGCTCTAAAGCAAAAAGTTGGATCGAAGATTGCAATTTAGTCTTCTCTGCCCGAATGTCTGTGCAGCTGATGCCACTCTCCGTCCTTTTCCGCGGGCCATTTTGGACCGTCGAACAAGGCGGCGTCACTCTGAAGTGTTGGTTCATTGGGAGGGTATGTCTCCTGCTGAAGCTACTTGGGAAACAGATGCAGAACCGCTTTGCAGAATATACCCTTGAGGACAAGGGTAAAATTAAGGGGGGGAGCTGCATGTTGTGGGCATAACTGGTGTGGCTCTGCATGGCTTAGGTGTTAGGTGGAATAAGTCTTTTGAACAAGTTATATTCATTTTTTCTCCACTCTCTCAATAGTTGCTTTTATTGTTGCTTATTGCTAGTTTTTAGGAAGTGGGTTATCCACTTTCTTTTGTAACCATTGTATGATGATGCCTATAAATAAGTAGGCACCAGTCAATAAAATTATCTGCAATTTATGAAGTAATCTAGGAGGTTTGGTTTCCCTCGAAGAAAACTAGTCACAGTCCACTTTTATTTATAACTTCCATCAATACTTTCTCCACTCTTAAAAAAACCTTATCCAACATAGCTAGGGGCAGGAAAGGTTGGGGTCAAGGAACCCATTTCCTATATGAAGAAAGCTTAGACAGAGAGCCTCCAACCTTTGAAGAGGCACACAACACACCCTTTCCATGCTAATCAACAAAGTTACATTAGATTGGAGATAAATATAATTAGTCAGTAACCCATTTCCTCGTTTCCGGTCTCTCCACATTCTCAGCAAAAGGAGAAGTCTTTCAGTTATAATTTATAAAGAAAAACAGAAGATATGCAACGGATGGATAATTAGCAAAGGCTTTGAATTGAATTGACTGCCCATTAATCTATTTGGGAAACGGTTGATAATTAATTTGGTAGTGGAAAGAGTTTTAAACAAAGAGCATCTTCGGTAAGTATAGAGGCCTTAACATGGAGAGACCGATGGAACTTGGAGAGAGAAATGTAAGTGGCCGGCAGTGGAAGTGCAAGAGTTTTTGGAGGGGTCAAAACAAATTGGCCATGGTCAAAATCAATTAAGAATCACTTAGAAATTGCCAATGGGAAACAGTACCTTTCATATATTATTATTATGAAAGGCAAAAAAGGCACGGAGAAGATGCATTCACACGGAGAAGTCATGAAATTGAGGAACGTGGGGAGGATGCCGTTACAAAGCATTTTCTCCACAGACCGTTTCAGTTAAAAAATGGGGCTCTATAATCAATTCAATTATAGAGCTAGATAACCCATTTCAGTTACAAAATACTTCTCTTATGATTAAAGAGAAAGTCAAGACAAAAAGGCATGTCAAAATCGAATTAGAAATTAGCATCCAAAATCGAATTCGAGATCAGTCGCTTTCATTTATATAAATTATATTATATATAATTGGTGATGGATGAGCAAATTGAAATTTGTGATCCATTGAAAATACTCTTATATTATATCATAGTTCAAATGGTGAACAATATCGTTCCATTAAAAACTCAATTTTGAGTCTACTAGTGGTAGATAAAGGAGATATCCAGGGAAGGTAGCCTTGCAAGTTATTGTAATCAAAATTAAAATAGGAAGCGCGTGGGAGACACTCGGGATCCGGATTGTCGGCATCGCTGCACATGACATGAATAGTAAAAAACCAAATTAATTAGCATATATTTAGCTATGTGAGACAGGAGCTCCATAAAGTCGCAGGCACCTAACTTAACCAATTTGCAAGAGATGGGAACTTGACCTCACCTCTCTCCTGCTCCTGACAACAGCTATTAGGGAAGATCTCACCGTGATCTGCGAAGATATGAACTCACTGCTCAAAAGGAAGATAAGAGAGGATAAAATCTCATATGGAAGATTGCACCAATGAAATGGATTTTTTTTACAGAAATTCAATGATGATAATTTATTCCAAACTTCCATTTAAATATAGGATTGGACTTTAACAAATACGAAAAAGAAAACACAACAATGCATGACTGATACATGACTCCTACAATTACTCCAAAAGACTTGCTACCACTAATACCTACAGTTTCAACAACTTCCCTACATGGAGAACCTCTTACTCATTCAAACTACTAAAGAAATAATATCTACTTCTCATGTGGACCCACCAATAAATCATGACGCACTTTGGCACGTGACCTACTAAGGAAATACTCGTATCAACTCCACAGAAGAATACACCGCTACACATTGCAGTTGAATTCGGCCGTCAAAATATTGTGAGGAAGATGATCCAACTCTGCCCGTCCCTCATCTCTCAGCCCAACTCTAAAGGCGACACTCCACTTCATGTGGCAGCCAAGGCTAGTTGTCTTTACATTACAAAGCTTCTTACACCCGCTTTAAACTTAAATTTGACGGAAGGAAACCCGGCTTTGTAAGGTAGTAATCCAATCCATGAGGCACTAAAGAAAAGCCACGAAAAAGTGGCACTACATTTGTTGGCATTTGAAGAGAAACATCATGAGCTAGCACGTGAGGTGAAAATGGCTGGAGAGAGGTTGCTTTACTTGGCTGGTGGGGCTCGGTTAAAAAAAGTTGTGCAAAAAATAATAGACGGAGTTGATTACAACACTCAAGGACCGAATGACCAAAATCCTTTGCATATCGTAGTAATTAAAAGTCGATTAGGTATGTTTCTCCATCACACTTAATGGTGTTCTTGTAGGAGTGGCAATATAAGGGGTTCATTTAGATGTGCATGATTGCGTATTGTGGTCCCACCAGGGGTTAGATAGATCCCAATTTTTTGCACTAAGGTAAATATTAAGTTCAATCCAACATTTATTATAGGTTAAATAAATCACAGATTTAGATGAGCGTATGCTAATTCATGGATTCAACAGATCATCGTTAGCAAGGGGAAGTGGATTGATTATAGATTACATTGTTACCTCTTCATGGACAAAAAGGGGAAGTTATTTCAGCTCCTTTTATATCCCACTTGTATGTTTGTTAATCATAGGGGAATGTTGAAAGCTCTCATTGTGAGTTTATTTGGAAAAAAAAATAGTTTATTGTTGTTGATTTAAGAGGTTAAAACCTCATAGGGTTGTATTCACGCCTTTTGTAAGTGTAGGCCATTCTGTGGCCCCTAAAGAATCAATCCAAAAATGTGTCACATGGGAGATTTTGATGGCTTGATGGCCCTACCAAAAAGAAGAGAGGTTTAGGACTTAGCATATTGAAAGAAAAAGAAGGTGATCACCCATATATGTGAATATTTGTCTGATCTAAGGCAACAAAATGGCCACTTAGAAGAGCTTAATTCTTGATTTTCACTCTCAGAATTTATGGCTTTATATCAAATATAGTTGGAAAAATTTAGTGGACCTCCTTTCTTCTGGACGTCTATTTTCCAAAATTTAAGAATTTAATTATCCAAAAGTTCTTCCTTTTGAGCATTGATAGTGTTTTTCTTTTCTTTTTACATTTCAATCAAATTATATATGTGATATGTGGGGCCTTCTTCAATATATGTATCCTCCACCAGTCTCAACAAACCCAAATTGAAAAATCATAGCTTTTTTTCTATGTTAGACTTTCTGCTTTTTATTATTTACTACCACTTCGAGGCATTTCTTTTGTTTTCTTTTGGGACTTTTTATAACCCATTTTTAACTTATCTTAATAGGTATTAGAATTTTCACTTTATCTAATGTTCAACTTTCTAAACTTGTACTTATCTTAGTTTTCTATTTGTAATTTTATTTACTTTACCATTTAAAATTTCCTCACCTATAAGACTTTGACCTCCTTTTCTAACTCATTTTTAAATATTTTTATTGTTTCTTTAAAAGTTTATAAAATCATAAACATTTAATGAATGAGTTGACAAATGCTTTTGTTTTTTCTAAGAATCGATTTTAAAAAGTGGGATGCGCTCCAACTTTTTAAAGTGCATGCATTGAGCCCCACGTTGATGAATTCAACATACCAACATACCAACAATTTACTCCAAATAGAGTGCTTCATACATAAAAACAGGAATTGAACATGCATTTCAGATTTGAGTAATCCAACAATTGTTAGATTCACCATGAAAAACAAGATTTATATTTACTGGAACTGACCATGATTTCATTATTAGATTCATCCTTTATTTAAATATAGAGGACTTAACAGTTAAAATTCCCTCAAATCCCGTAAGGACAATAAGGGGGCCACCTGCCACAATTTATGTATTTATTATTTCTTGAAACTTTTTGCCCCGAATGGCGATCTACTAGCAGTTCAACAAAGAGGAATGATAATATGACCTTTCATCACAGTCAGAATTCTCAATTCTTTCACACTTCTTTTCTCTTTCAATGAACTATAATCCATACATGCAACATCAGATTCTTATAAATAAAGAAAAGATATGAAAATTCTTATTGGGCTTAAAACCAAGCTGCCTAATCCCTAATCCCACATAATCCTAAATTGTAATTTTTTTTTTTCCGAAATATGCCTTTTAACTTCTCTAAAAGACTTAAGATATGTGATATTATTCATTTTTTTTAAAAAAGGTTTCGTATTGGGGTTTACCTAGATACAATCTTGACAAGGCTGGGGTTAAACCAATCCGAATGGGCCTCAGTTGCATCTTTAAAGTCTTTTACTCAATGCCCAATTAGAGAATTGGACATAATTCCTCCACTCTCTACTTATTTTAGATTAAAATTTGTGACAAAGTTTATGGGGTCGCATTGGCCTAGCAATACAAGAGAGTCTTCGTTTGCAATAATCCACAAAAGTTTAGAATATTGGATGTTGATTTAAAGATATGTTAAAAAAGAAACTTTACTCATCATGCATTTAATTTATGGCTTTAAATAGGAGAACCTGTGAGATTCATTTGATTTATTATTTTGGAAATGATTATAGATCCCAAGCCCTCTTGTGTATGGTTGCTTCGTAGTTGGTCTCATAGACTCTAGCTTGTGTCCATGTATAAAAAAAGGTATTAGAGAGATTCAGTTGCAGAAGGTATAGAATGTCTAGATTTTAGACTCCTTTAATCCAAGGTTGAGAAACTCCCCGAGTTGACTCTTGACCCTCGAGAGTCATCTCGTTTTGACAAAGGATCGAGTAAAATGCAAGGGAGACAAGGCCAAGTTACCCCATTTTAGTAAATTGTTTGCATTCTAAACCATTTGATAGGTAGAATTGATTTTAAACAATTAATGTATATTTTAAGCGATTGTGCATGAGGTTTGGACTCATCAATTTATAAATTATGACTGATTTGTAATTTAAATTTTATATTTGATCTTTTACATTTAATATTTGGATTAACAAATTATGTAATAAGCAATATTTTTTCTTTATTTTTCTTATTAAAGATTTTTTTTCTTGCATATATAAATTCATTAACTTGAATTGGTTATCAAAAATGCATGTCAATAAATGCATATTCATATTTTATAAGTATTTGATTTATTTTTTAAATATTTTTAAATTAATTATTTTTTAAAATATCACTCTCTCAAGACTCCACGTTCACTATATTCCAGTCACCTGTTTTTACATTGGATGAGTCAAATCCAAATCAAAGGTTTTTCAACCTTGCTTTGTCTCACTATTTTCATGTGGCATCTCAAGATTAGCCTTACGCAGATAGTCAACATCTTGTCTAACGCCTCAAAAGAAGACTTGCTGAAATATAAACACCTTTTACCTTTCATGTTGGCAGTCACTTGTACGTTCTTAAAGTGGATGGTAATTATCAACATCAAGTGTGTCGTTTCTTTTTAATAATATTTTTTTAAATGACCAATCCTCTTGACACGATGAACACGGGTAAATATTGAAAAGTAGGGCCCACGTTGGGGATAATGGTGAAGTCACTCAAAAAAAAAAAAAAAAAAAATTCCAATTTTCTCTGAATGAATGACAAGAGTTGTAGAGATTTTGCTGCATAAAGAGATTTGAACACAAGTAGATGGCTTTGGAAATAAAGTGTTACACTATGCATCATAGGTTACTGTAGGCTTTGGAGTCAAGAAGATCTGAAGAAGATCAGATAAGCTATGCTAGAAGCCAACCCATCTCTAGCTTATGTACCCAACAGAAATGATGATTATCCACTTTTCATTGCCATTAAAAAAGATTTCGAGGATGCCGTTAACTTTGTACTTGATTGCTGCCCTAACTCTACCGAGCTCGTCAGCCAAAAAGAACAAAATGCACTTCACCTTGCTGTGATGGAGAACTTGTCCTTCCTTGGGGAGCTAACACATAGGTTGGAGTTTAAGATGCTGATTAAAGAACCTGACAACGATGGGAACACGCCAATGCATCTGGCCACTCTTTCCAATCAAGATGACATGTTGGAGCTTTTGATTCGTCACGGCCCCCCTGACTTGACAATGAGCAACAAACAAGGCCTTACAGCTATGGATATTTGTGGATACATGAAAACAGAGGTATCGTTTGTTTTTTTTTTTTTTTTTTTTATTAAGTTAAAATAGAGGGATTGGTTGGTAGCACTGGGTCTGGTAGTAGTAGGGATTGGTTGGTAGCACTGGGTCTGGTAGTAGTAGAGAGGTTGGAAAGAGTGAAATTTTATTGCCAGGCTCAGGCCTATGAAAGGGGATTGAGTAGTGCTACTTGGACAAACTTTTTGACCAGAATTTTGGACAAACCCTATGATATGCCTTGAATATCCTAGGGGATATTCAAGGCATATCATAGGGTTTGTCCAAAATTCTAGCCAAAAAGTTTGTTCAAGTAGACTTTTTGAAGGGGATTTTCTCATACAGAACAACTCATTTATGAAGTGAAATACCGAAATTAGCCATCCGTCGTACAAAAGGACATATTTTGAGCAGTAGTTTCAAATAGATAATTATATTTTTTTATACAAAACAATTAATGATGATTTGACTAGTTTTTTTTTTATTTGGACATGACGTTTTATTTTGTTTTCTAAATGTAGATGATTGACGTCGGTATTTTTTATGCAAAACAATTAATGATGATTTGACTAGTTCTTTTTTTATTTGGACATGACGTTTTATTTTGTTTTATTTATAACATTTTTTGAATTTTTTTAGATTTTTAGATTTTTTTAATTCTTTTTTACTTATAACATTTTTATTTGATTATTATTATTTGATTATTATTTTTTATTTGATTTTATTATTTTTTTAACATTAATATTTTTTGACATGACACTTATAAATAATATTTTTTATTATTAATTTTTTATTGGACATTTTAAATTTTATTTTTGTCACTTTATTTTGTTTGATTATTATTACTTGGAATGACACTTATATTTCCTAAATTATAATTATCTATTGACTAAAAAATTTAATCAATTATTATTTCAAATAAATTATAATTAATAATGAAAAAAAAGAAAAATATCCATTAAAAAGAAATTAAAATAAATACGTAAAAAAATAAATATAATGATAAAATGCTTATTTTGATTCCTAAACGATAGAATTTGGCCAAAAACCAACGTGCATCATTACACGCTGTGCGATGAGTTAAATTTATTTCGACCTTTTCCATCAAACTAGAGGATTCGCGAAACTTTCGGAGAACGTCAGTTCTCTAACATGTGAATAATAATTTATATATTCCTGACACATGTAAGACCATTTTCAAGTTAATAATAATTACTATATTCATGACATAATTTGCAAGACAATTTTTCATAGAAATAATTAAGAGATTCCTGACCTTTGAATTTTTCATACACATAATGAGTACATTCCTGACACTTTGTAATTTTTGTTTGAAATAGTTAGTGGATTCTTGACATTTGCAATTTTCAATGAAATAATTAGTCGATTCCTGACCTATGTAGTTATTCATAGAAATAATTAGTGGATTTCTAACCTTGGTTCACATGCAATGTTCTTAACCTTTTTCGTAGTAGCCTATCTTGATCACATACTCTATAAATACTACTTCTTTGGACGAAATCTTCCCAAAAATTATTTAATCTCTTCTCAACTTCTCTAATCTACATTTCTGGTTTTCTCCATTCTCTTATCCCTTCGGATACTATTCGGTATTATGGACGAACGTATTAAATTATGGCGCAAAGATTTACGCATGTCAAGTTATTCGACTGAGGTAAATTTTTGTTTAATATAATACTAACTAATTGTTGACTAAATACGCACTAATTTTGCTAGTTAATGTGAAACAAGATGACCAATGCGAAGTGATTACAGCAGCATCAGAAAATTTTCAAGCTCAAACTGATTATACGGAGCAGTTTACAACTAATATGGTATAATTAAATTTTTTATTTCTTAGTCATTTAAATCTGAATAAATACTAATTACTTTTTTCATTCTTAGGTATTTAAATGTCGTGAAGAATTAATTCAATGGGCACGAGCAGTTGGGCGTGCGGTTGGATTTGTTTTGACGATTGCAAGTTCGAATCTAGGTGAATTTGGTCAGAAGCCTTACTTGCTTACGCAATGTGAGCGAAGTGGACATTACCGGTCGATAAAGATTTCGTCGAAGAAGACTGGTACTAGAAAATGTAATTGTCCATTTCGTTTGAAAGGCATTAAATTGGAAGTCGGGAATGATTGGGTATCAATGGTCGTTTGCGGGATCCATAATCACCCTATTGCGTATTACATGGAAGGTCATTCATACGCTGGCAGACTATCAGAGGATGAAATAGGCATTATGATTGATTTGTCCAAAAATTTCGCAAAGCCACGTGACATACTATCCACATTAAAGGCGAGAGATCCACTCAATGTGTCAACCATGAAAACCATTTACAATGCTCGTCAAAAACATCGAGTGGCAGAAACTACAAGGAGGTCTCAGATGCAACAATTAATGTTTAATCTCAATAAGCATGATTACATTTCGTGGCATAGAATTCATAGTGAGTCAAACGAGCTTCAAGATTTATTTTTTTCTCATCCTCGTTCACTTGATTTGTTACGTGTTTTTCCTCACATACTTCTTATGGACACGACGTACAAGACTAACAAGTTCAACATGCCACTTTTTGAAATAGTCAGTGTTACATCAACAAAGTTGACCTTTTCTGTTGCATTTGTATTCATCCAGCTCGAGAAAGAGGAAAATTTTTCATGGGCATTAAGTTGTTTGCGTTCTACTATGGACGGATGTTCATTACCACGAGTGGTGTTGACTGATAGAGATTTAGCATTAATGAATGCTGTGGATCGCGTTTTCCCCGAGTCAACTGTTAGGAATTTTGTGTATTGCAATTTGATGGATGCATTATCATTTTAGCATCATTCGAATTTTCACACTTGAATTGATTTAGAAAATCTTGATATCTTGATTTATACATGTATAGTTTTTAAGACTTGTAAAAATATTTGTTCATGCATGTTTTGATTTTAAACTTGGATGCAATTTGTTTGGAAAAGATCTTTGCGAATCAAGCAAGCCTTTGGTTTTAAAACTTTCAAATCATCTTAGGCATATTAGGTTTCATATTTTTAAAACTCTTAGAATGATTTAAAACATGTTTTCATGCTTGATTTGTTGGCCCAAATGTCCCCACAAGAAATTACTTTAAAAAACACATTTTTGGGAAAACAAGACTTATACCGGCGGCCAAACCACTTTCACCGGTGGTCTCTGGCCCCCGCTAAAAGCAGTTTTTTCAAACGGCTATATTTATGACCGTTGAGTACCCGGTCAACCGGGCAAGGGTCCAGGTCAACCGGGGACTAGCCGTTGGGCACTTTTTGGGTATAAAATGAAGCTCATTCCTTTACCAAAGTGATGAACAAGGAGGCCCTCCTTGAGATGTTTTGAGGCCAATCAAAGGGGAATGAGCTAAGGAAGGATAAGGGACATTTGGAAAGCTAAAGTTTGAATTAATGAAGTTAAATCTCTAAGTAAGCTTTACTTTTTATTAATCATATGTTATATGCTTTGTTTAAATTATTGGTAAATGATTTTTAGCATGATAACTATGATGTGTTGAATCCATTCTTCATTTAATCTTTGATCTAAGTTGGATTGGATTCTTCACCCTTGATTTCAAACCAAGTTTGTTTTTAAACTTTATAAAACATGTTTTGTCAAATCCTTTGATTTCTTTTATAACATGTTTCATTTACTTGGTTGAATCATATTGTTGTTTTCATTCATTTGAACCTTAGTTAAACTTTTGTTTTTGAAAACAACATTGCACATGCATCACATGTTTAGACATAATTAATTTCATACAACTTGTGAGCTTTTGATTTTCATATCATCAACAAGTTAGTATTTTGTACATGTGATTTGCATCTCACTTCAATCAAATCTTTGTGTGCTTTAAACTTAAAAATGCATTAAGCATACATTTATTGAGCCTTCATTTTAACTTGATTGAAGTTATCACACACACACATCATGAACATACGTCTTTGTATTCATATAGTATTTGTGTGAGTTAGATTTTCAATTTCATATCTGCCTAATTAAGAGGCATTGTAATTGAGTTTAATTGTATTCTCTTAGAGTGTTTTGTGAAGACACTACCTTGAGAGAAAATCTCTTTATTGTAAGGGTTATTGCTTAGCCTAGAAAAGCATCTTGTATAGGTTGTTGTTAAGCCTAGAAAAACAACATTGTTAGGTTATTGCTTAGTCTTGGAAAGCATATTGTAGAGGTTATTGCTTAGCCTTTTTCAAAAAAATAAATAGTGGAAATCCGGTGGGGTGTTGGATCACAAGCCGGTAGTGGATGTAGGCATTGAGGCCGAACCACTATAAATCATTGTGTAGTGGTGTTTGCTTTGTGGTGATTGTTTTGTTTAAGCTTCCGCATATTGTATGTTAATCATCACATGTGACTAGTTGATTGTTAAGAAATTAAAATTGGCCATAATTAGTCATTAAGTGTAGATCACCCTATTCACCCCCCCTCTAGGATAAGAATCTCGGACTTTCATCAACCTCTTTGTTGTGCAAATGGCATATTGGGAGGAATGTATTAACAAATTGTAAGAAGTTATTTGAAGAAAAACATGCATGGGAGAGTTTCTACTCCAAGTGGTTTTATCTAGTGGACTCCTGAAGAGTATTCGAAAATGTTGCTGACTATTGAGCAATCATTTCGCAGATATTCTAAAGCACTCAATTACATCAAAATGATATGGCTGAATAAATATAAGGAGAAATTTGTGGAAGCCTGGACCAACAGATCAACGCATTGCGGTAACAGGATGACGAATCGAGCTAAAAGTCAACATGCAAGGTTAAAAAGGCATTTATGCAATTCAATGGGCAATTTTGAGTCCGTATGGTCACATGTTCATAATCTATTGGAGGCGCAATCCACATCCATTAAACCATCGTTGGAACGAAGTTTCAATCTTGTGCGGCATGATTTCAGGCACTCACTGTACTACAAACTGAGAGGTTTTGCTTCTTGTTCTGCAATGTATCACATTTTAGAAGAAACAAAATGTTCTCATATTGTTGGAGATGATCTTGAAACTTGTGGTTGTCAAATCCGATTAAGTCACGGTTTGCCATGTGCACATGAAATCTATATATATATATATATATCTCGAAGGGTCGTCCAATTCCACTATCTTCTATTGATTTATTTTGGAGGAAGCCGGACTTCATGCCTACCACTAGAGTAGAGGATGATGATTTAAACTGCAATGTTGAGTTAGAATTGTTGGCCTACCAATTAAAAAAAAAAGCCTCAGTCAGGTAAACTTCGGTGGTTACAAAAATTACATGAAATTATTAATCCTTCAACCACTGTTCTTGCAGAGCCAGAGATGAAGAAGCAAGGTCGTGGATGACCTACTTCAAAAAAAAAAAGATATTACATCGACTCGAAGAGATCCATCAGGATTTTGAATATACTGAAGCTAAACATTCATTTTTTGTACCGAGCAGGCATAGTTTTGCATCATCTTATATTCCCCCAGCACCACAACCTCGAAGATTTTCTACTGATATGCAGCTGGAGTTTGGTCAACATAAGTGCAGTGACCAGTTTCCTATTATTATGCATCCTAACTTTGGCCAGCATAGTTATGTGGACCAGTTGCATACGGATTTTCATATCGACCTTGGCTCATGTAGTTACGTTGACCAATTTCCTGTTGAATTGTACCCATATTATGGCTCACATAGTTACGTTGACCAATTTTCTACTGATTTTTTCAGAGTATGGCTCACATAGTTACGTCCACTAGTTTCCACCTCATTTGCATCCGTATATTACATCTGTGACCGCTGTCATTGCTGATGGGAATTGCGGGTTTTGTAGCGTCGCTATGGCATTACGTATGGATGAAGGTCAAAATACATGGGCTATTGTAAGGTATGGTATGCTAACTGAGCTGAACAACAATGTTGATGAGTATGCATCCTTGTATGGAAGTTACAAAAGGCTTTCGCATATAAGAGAAGCGCCGACATTTTTTGAGACAGATAAGGCTGCACCATTGCTTCATTGGATGAATTTGCCAAACATGGGTCACTTGATTGAGTTGTCGTATAATGTGGTTTTCATTTTAATTGGTGAATAATGGAGAATGACGTTTCTTCCTCTACGGTCTGTACCACCACCACCACACGAACAACTTGTAATTTGCATTGGACATGTCAATCAGAACCACTTTATGGAGGTATCCGTGGTTCCCAATCCTCCAATGCCCCCTATCATGATCCAATGGGGTGCATACAGACATCAATGTGCAGCACAATGGGCTTTAATTTATGAACAAAACTTTGAAGACTACAAGTGGATATGGAATCCATCAACTGTATCCCAACCTACTGTACACTTGGATTCTAATTAGTATTGTTTGAAGACTCTTTTTTTGTTGATTCTAATTAATATTGTTCAAAGCCAATCTAGACCATCCATTCTATGTTTTTCTATTATCTGTTATTTGTTTTGTTTTGTTTTGTTTTTTTTTTTTTTTTTTTTTTTTTGTTCACTTAGTTATTTTGACTGTGTTTGATTTAGTAATTTTTCATTTTTCGTTATAATTTATTGTTATCTTAACATTATCCATTTAATAATTTTTTAATTCTTTCTTAATCAAAAGATAACCACAAATTATAAGATGTAATCCTAAAACAAGTAATAATAATAAAATAAAAAAAGAAAAAAATAACTATTTAGACTAAAAAAATCAAAAAAATATAAGTACTAATAATAAAACAAAAAAAGAAAAAAAAATATGATTTAAATAAAAAAATAAAAAAATAAAAGTAATAACAATAAAACAAAAAAAATTACGATTTAGACAAAAAAATTGAAAAAATATAACTAATAATAATAAAACAAAAAAAATAAAAAAATATGATTTAGACAAAAAAAATATCAAAAATTATAAGTAATAATAATAAAACAAAAAAAAAAGATTTAAACAAAAAAATCAAAAAATATAAAGTACACAAAAAAAAATCCAAAAAAGTTTGTCAATCTCATCATAAAGTAAACATAATAAAAAAAATTAAACAAAATAAAATTAAAAAATATAAAATTAAAAAAATTTACCTTCTCCTTCTTCAAATCCCATTAACCGGACCATGATAATAAAAACAATAAAGTAAAAAAAAAAATTAATAAAAAAATTAAAAAATATTTGACTAGCCTCCCATCAGATAAGACCTTGACTCACTTGTCCCTTTCAAATGAAAAAGTCAAATCTCCCAGAATTTTTCGTACGAAAAAAGAGAAAATGTATTTCAAAAGCCAAATCAAAAATTTCAACTTACAAGCTTTAAAAAACGTGCATCTGCATTTAGCAAAAATGCATGTGTTTAGCTGCACCCTAGATGAATTTATTGTCCAGGAAGAGTCAAATCAAAAGGAAAAAAAAAATAAAAAAAGGGAGGGAGTTGGGTAGTAAAAAGCACAAAGTGATTTTAAAATGTACTTTTAAAATTCACAAATGGGCCCATATTTTGTAATTAGATAGCCCCAACCAGATGAAGAAATCACCCTAGTCTCATCCCCCTAGTGGAACCCCCAAGTGGGCCCCATAGCGAGGTGTGCAATGGATAATGTGTGCGTTGATGGTAGATCTGATTCTAATCTCACCAAAATTTGAATCATCAAGAAAGAAGATAGTTTTAATGTTAGAGGCGTGTTGTGCTTGATTTAAATGGGCAGCAGAGGATCCATGAATAAAGACGCATGGGTCCAAACCACATGACTTGGCCTAAAACACTGAATTGAAGGTATATGTGACGAATTCAATGAAGATCACCCGACCGAGGGCACACTCTAATTCTCATTCTAAAATTTTTGAATGGAATTCCACCCGGTTAGAAAACTACAAATCGCAAAAGGATCAACTACGTTAAAATGATCGAAATAGTCTTTAGAATGATCTAAAATTTTGAATTCAGAATGCTTGTCTCAGTTCAACATTTGAAGAATTATGACATCAGAATTAGTTTACACAAATTTGAGAGATTTTGAAATTCTGCCAACAATTTTTTATGTTATTCCTATCAAGTAGACCCTAAATCATTAAATTTCCTTTTTTATGCATATGACAGCATCCCATCCGCGATAGATTTAAAAAATCTGGAGCCGTCCCTAGTCACCACCGATTGCAAGAGCGGGTCCCATCCCTAATAAAAAAAGTGAAGATGAGCCTAGAATTTAACATGTTTGGGAAGGGGGGAGGGGAGGGGAGGGAAAATTAATTTTACTTGTTTGTGAGGTAGAGAGACAATTACCATTTTACCCTTATGGGCTGGCTCCAGGCTTTGATGGGCCAAGTCCTACATCCCATCGGTACATCACAATAGCCCGTCTGACACGCAAACTCATAATAAAAATTGTGTTCCTACATTTGAGTACTAAATAGGTGAGGGTGAAGCATAAAAAGTGGATCTCATGTAGGATTTGATTTTGTTGGGTGACATAGCTGGTTAATCATTTTTCGCTAATTATTTGAGGGTCATTTGTAGATCTGTATTTTTGTTTTTTCAATTTTAGCCACATTCATAAAATTACATTTCTTAGAATTCCTACAAATTCAATTTGATGTAAAAAGAAAACATATTGACACAACTTCTTGACTGTTTATCATATTTCTGCACTTTGGTAGACATCGACTCAGAATTCAAGCAAAAAAGAAAAAAAAAAGTGGACTCAGAATATTCAAAACAAAATTTAATGTATTCAGTCTGGAATCATTGCACAGGAATATGATACACAAACTCATAGCCTTTGATGTTGGATTAGAATGCTTTATTAGCTTGTGAGTGGCACCAACAAATAATATACAGCTGGCCATTTTTACTCATACAACTGATAATTTAGTAACGCATTAAAGCAACCAAAAAGGGCATTTCTGTAATTTCTTCAAAATTCCCCTCTTTGCCTCTCATTTTCCCCCCGGTTTTGAGGGGAAAATTTTGGAGTGGGCCCACACTTTTTTTTTACCCCCAAATTCCCCTCCCACACTTTTCCTCCCCCATTCCCAAACACCCTCAATTCATACATTCCCTCTATTTTCCTCTCTGTTTTTTTTTCTTCCCCTCATTTTACATTCTTCCTAATCTTAGTGTAAAGAATTAGGTCTCCAAGCATTTACTATTGTCACATCACTAGTGGCTACAGTCACTTTCGCTGCTGCTTTTACGGTACCAGGAGGATACAGGCTAGAATGACGGCCCTCGTGAAGGCTTACCTGTCTCTATGAGAAACGCAACACTCCTTACTTTTGTGCTTTCAGATATTCTCGCCTTTTCCATGGCCGCCACAGTACTTCTCGTCTATGCCAAAGCCTATTTCGTGGATGCATTCAAGGTTTATTATGCGTTAAAGACATGCTATTATATCTCAGGTGTTGCCATCCTCGCAACTATTACTGGTTTTGTGACTGCTGTATACGTCTTGACATCAAAAGAAAGCTTGTCGCTGGCACGTACATCTTTGGTATTGGGCTCTGCTGTTCCACTCTTTCTTTTTTGCTTTAGATGGGGTTTAAAAATACGAAAATGGAATTTGTATCTTACACTATGTTTGGGAAGGAGGGAAAATGGGGGAAAGGAAAAAAAAAAAAAAGAGGGGAAAATGGAGGGAGTGTGTTAATGGAGGGTATTTGGGAAGGGGGAAGGGAAAGTGGGGGAGGGGAATTTGGGGAGAAAATTTGTGTGGGGCCCACTAAAAATTTTTTCTACATGAGGGGAAAATGAGAAGCAAAGAGGGGATTTTCGCAGAAATGACTAAAATGCCCTTTTTGAAATGGTAATCTTTCTACATTCTGTGTTAAGACTAGTATAGGGTTTATTGTGTCCCATCCCTCTCTTCTTTCATTGTTATTTACCTCCAAACCTATCTTCATCTTTGTTTTCGTCTTCCACGGATTGATCATCATCGTTTACAGGTGCGCCACCTCAGGCATCCCCAACGATCTCACCAACCACAGCAACCCTCCCACATTAAAACAGAGGGACATTCATTCTTCAGTTTTTTTTTCTTTTTCTTTTATTTTTATTTTTATTTTGAGTGGTAATGCTTTAGGATTAACCACTTACAAATATACAAAGGATCTCTTTGCTGTGCCTTTTGTAAATGACCGTGGTAATAGTTGTTGATTTGGCATTGGTTGGAGACTCTAGGCTGAGCTCATCGAATTCATTCATATAGGGATTCATTTGTTTGATTGTTGGTTAGATCGGCCTTGATCCTAACACCTTATTTGTTGTATCCATGCAAAATAATCATTCTGAATGTTTCTTGTTAATTAAAGTGAGATTCTTTTAGCCAAAGGAAGTAGTCTTCAACCTGTTGGTACATTTGACTATGAGAATACTAACACTTGCTCATATATCAAATCCCCCTCTGGCAGAATGTGGAAAGCTGTGAGGAGGGGACATAATAACCATAGCCAAGATATGTGAGCAACTAGGTATTCAGATTAGATGGGTTTTGTATATGTGTGAAACTGTAAGTCAAAATTTATGCCCCCTCATATGGGTTATGATGGCCTATATATAAGGCCACAACTCACAAAGGGCATTGACTACTTAAGGGCTGTGAACTTTTGTTGTATACATTTTTTTTTTTTCTATTATTAACTTGCCTTTCATTTTGATGTGGATGGGAGAAACCAGGGTGGAGTTTTGGATTTTGGATATCCAGATCTTTGACTCTGTCTATTAAATACATATAACATATATGTTTGGCTTTGGACTTTTGGCCTGTACTCGGTCGACAATTCAGAAATTCGGGTGCTTCTTCTTCTTCTTCTTTTTCTTTTTGTGTGTGTCTTGATGATGATGATAAGGATGATTTGCAAATTAAGATAAAGTTAGGATTTAGGACTTTCAAGTGCTTGATATTTTGGTTTCTATAATTGGTTTTTATAGACCAGAGAGCATAGTTTATTGGTCATGGTTTCATTCCTTATCATTTCAGAGTTGAGTTTTAGCTAGAATTTTTTGTGTATCCTAGAATGTTAGGGCAATGCTGCTGAGAGCCAGTCTTGTCAAGCATGAATACAACCTTTGAGCAGCATCATCAAGGGAAATGTGAATCTAGCAGCCAACTCAGTTTTGTGTGGTCTCCTAGCTGGTACTGAACTCACTAATGGAATGCACTCGGGTGCGAGTGTCATGCATGTGGATCTCACATTTTCTCAGTTTGAAATTGTTATTCAGTATCATGATGGCCATTACATTTCTTGTATATTCTTGGTTTCATTAATCATATGCAGCTTCAAGAACCATAGCAAGAGTTGAATGTTCTTGCTGGTTCTGTTTCCTTCCTAAACACCATTGTTGCTCCTCTATCTTTATGTGACTAGTTCTGATGACCCCTCTCTGCAAATCAATTTTTTTTTATTTAATATTTTACAACTTGTTTTGGAGATGGAGAGGATGTGCAAATATCATTTATTCTCAATCCAAGGAAATAGGATGTGGTGCATATCTAAGTGGTGTTACCATAGATTTCTGGTCTCATCCAAGATGAATGAGTCTGGGACTTGGAAGTGTATGTTTTAATATTAAGTTACTGACATTGGTCCTACATTTTTTATCAGGATGTTTTACATGCTTTGGTCCTTTGTAATTTGTGAACGGTCTGTACATCCTCATGAGGATGAATTTTGATGTATTTAATCAGGTTTGTACTTTCAACATTTTGGGATTGCAATTGGCTATAGACAGTTACTAATGTTTTTCCTTCTTGTTGGAGGGGATGCTATTATGAAGTCGTTTCAGATTGTTCATCAGATGGGGCTGCAAGGTGCATATAAAGACAGATTTGTGGGGTAACATGAAAGGATATACAGAGATAAGTGCATAAATGAAGAATTATGGTATGCGGTATCTCCAATAGTAAGAGAAACTCGATGGATGTCGTTTGAGAGGTTTTGTGCATGAGTTTAGAAGCATCCCCATTCAAGGAGTTTGGATGAAATGCAGATTGATAAAATTCGACCAAATGCCTAAAACTAATATGTAATTTAATGGGCATAAGTGCGAGCAAAAATCATGCCATAAATTTTGAAACATGAAATTATATGTATCATTTTTTCACTGATATGGGCTGGAATTTTTGGTTGCTTTAATGCGTCACTAAATTATTAGTTGTACGAGTAAAAATGGCCAGTTGCATATTATTTGTTGGTGCCACTCACAAGCTAATAAAGCATTCTAATCCAACATCAAAGGCCATGAGTTTATGTATCATATTTCTAAGCAATGAATCTAGATTGAATACATTAAATTTTGTTTTGAATATTCTGAGTCCACTTTTCTTTTCTTTTCTTTTTTCTTGAATTTTGAGTCGATGTCCACCAAGGTGCAGAAATATGATAAACAATCAAGAAGTTGTGTCAATATGTTTTCTTTTTTCATCAAATTGAATTCGTAGGAATTCTAAGAAATGTAATTTTATGAATGTGGCTAAAATTGAAAAAACAAAAATACAGATCTACAAATGACCCTCAAATAATTAGTGAAAATGATTAACCAGCTATGTCACCCAACAAAATCAAATCCTACATGAGATCCACTTTTTATGCTTCAACCTTCACCTATTTAGTACTCAAATGTAGGAATACAATTTTTATTATGAGTTTGGGGTGTCAGATGGGCTGTTGTGATGTGCCGATAGGATGTAGGACTTGGCCCATCAAAGCCTGTAGCCAGCCCATAAGGATAAAATGGTAATTTTCTCTCTACCTTACAAACAAACAAAACTTTACTTTTTCACTTTTCTTTCCCCTACTTTTTGACTATCCAAACAAGAGGAGGAAAAATTAATTTTCCCTCCCCTCCTCTCCCCTTCATTTTCCTTCCCCCTCAAATTTTCCCTTCCCTCCCTTCCGCACTTCCCAAATATAGTGTTAAGGACAAAGTCTTTTTATTTGCTCATTGGGGAGATAATGTCTAATAATTTGTGTCAATTTGATCTAGGATGCTTTTGATTTCTCTCAATCAATAAACATTTTGTTTGGTTTCATGTATTTATTGATTAAATTAATTCATAGTCTTGCTAAGGGCCCATTTGTTTGAATGGATTTAAGTTTCCTAAGAAACCATGGTAAAATGGTTTCGGATAAAGAATTATGAAAAAGGTCCATGACAAGTGAAGGATATAAGCTGGATATGTAAATAGGAGACGTTGGTATCAAATTTCATGCAAACAACTATGCCTAAATGAGACTACTCTTCGATAAAGATGTAGGAGAAGAAATATTTTGGTTGTGTGTGTGAGTCCTCCATTGCGTGCGAGTTATCCAATGACTAGAAAGTCAAAACCACTTTTCGTATAATTTCAAAAGATCTTGAACATGTTTTCTCAAAAAGAAATATTCCTTATCTATGGGACTGTGATTTCCACCTAAATAGAAGTCCGATCGTCCGGAAAATAAAATCATCAGTGTTAAAGAAAAAAATTGTTCTTACCAATTTTATTTGCATTAAACAATAGAGAAACCCATTTGTCATAAAGAAATGATAAATTTCTCTCAAAAAATGGTTACATAGACATGACTTAAAGGTGAAAATATGTTATGTTTCATCGTTTTGACACAACATACAACAACTAAACGTGGGTGGCTTGCATTAGATAATAGTGGTAGTTCCCCTTTTTTTGAGGAGTCATCAAACTGCATAGAAAATGATATCATTATTAGCATGCATTGAACATGCTCAAGCCATCTAAAATCATTTTCTCTTAATTAATCTCCTATTGATGGAGACCCTAGATGTTCCCAAATGCTCTCATTCTACCTTTCCTAGTCTTACCACACATCCATCTCAACTTTGCCTTTAATAATGGTGGGAAAATACTAAATCAAGTTTCTATTGGGAAAACCATTGAACACAAATGAACCTTTGATGCATGTATATACGAATGTTTGTGGTGTAAGACTCTCATTGGATAATCATTCATGGTGGAAGTAGATATTTTCTACTATCCCTTTTATAGCTTCACTAGTGTGTTTGTTTAGCGAGAGGATTTTTTTTTTTTTTTTTTTTTTTTGGTATCCCAAGGTATCTTCCGCCTAGTTATAAAAGAACTTGATATCCCAAGGTGTCTCCCGCCCAGGAGCCTTTAGCCCTGAGCCCGAATGACAATTGAGTTAAGACAACAGAGAACTAATCCATATGGGTGTTAGGAATTTTGTGTATTGCAATTTGATGGATGCATTATCATTTTAATCATCATTCGAATTTCACACTTGCATTGATTTAGAAAAACTTGAAATCTTGATTTACTCATGCATTGTTTTAAATCTTGTAAATCATATGTTTCATGCATGTTTTGATTGGATGTATTTAATTTGAAAAAGAAGTTTTATCAAGCTAGCCTATGTTTTAAATCTTTCAAATCATTTTAGGCTTTTATGTTTCATGATTTTAAAAGCACTTGGATTGAATTAAAATCATGTTTCCAAGCTTGGTTTAATGGCCCAAAAATCCCCTCAAAGAAAATCTTTAAACGGATTTTCGGTTAGCTTGTGACATGAACAGTAACTTCACTATTCACTGTTCAGTGTTCACTAGCCGTTTGAACAGTAATACTATTCACTGTTCACTGTTCACTAGCCGTTTGAACAGTAACACGGTTCACTGTTCACTAGCCGTTTGAACAGTAACACGGTTCACTGTTCATTAGTCATATTTATTGATTGAATGAAATGATTTCAAACCTTTCATAGCATATGATCTTCATATAGTTAAATTATTTGATGCTATGTTTAATAAACCCCATAACATCATGGATAGCTCTAAATTTGGATTTTTCCCTAATAGGTATATTCCTTAACTCCATTTTAGAGTGATTGAGTTAATAGTCATATCCTTCAATCTCAATTGGTATATTTGTTTTATATATATATATTCCAATTGGTATCCATGATCACTTTTCTCCTTGGCCTTGCTCTTTATATTGGCAATTTGATCATATTGAGCTATATAGTAATATGTGTCTAATTCTTTCCTTGAAGCTTTTCCTCAATTGGTAAAACCATCTTCTTCTTGTTCCAAATAGTTAAATATTTGTCAAAAGTTTGACAAAAGAAGAGAATGGATTGAGGGGGAGTGTACACCTTCATAGGAAGTATTAGTTTTTGATCAAATTGACCTTTATATTGGCTATGAACCCTTAGAGACTTCTAACCATACATGATGGCCTGTTATGTGTTTCATTTTCGTTTTCTTTTGTTAACAGGTGCTACTAAAATGTATTTTCCTTATTTCATGTGTGTAGGTACCTTTTGCAATTTAATGTCAAAGGGGGAGAGAGCAATCAAGTTGTCTCAAGAGGGAGAGTATGACCATACATCCTAAGGGGAGATATTGTATGATCTTCTACAAGAGGAGAGAATGCATATCTAACCAAAAGGAGAGAGTGCATGGTCAAAGGGGGAGAGTAAAAGAAGAGAAAGCTTGGGAGCTAGAGAAGATGCTTGGTCAAAGAGAGAAAGATGGAAAGAAAGCTTGAAGGATGATCAAGCTCCAAGCATCAAGAAGATTGAAGAAAAAGAAGCCCAAGCTAAGAGAAGGAGCATCCAAGAGATTTCAAGACTTGTCCAGCTTAGGGGGAGTTGAAGACTTAGTGTGTATAATTCAGTGTTGAGTAAGTTGCCATCAAATTGCAAAGGGGGAGATTGTTAGGAATTTTGTGTATTGCAATTTGATGGATGCATTATCATTTTAATCATCATTCGAATTTCACACTTGCATTGATTTAGAAAAACTTGAAATCTTGATTTACTCATGCATTGTTTTAAATCTTGTAAATCATATGTTTCATGCATGTTTTGATTGGATGTATTTAATTTGAAAAAGAAGTTTTATCAAGCTAGCCTATGTTTTAAATCTTTCAAATCATTTTAGGCTTTTATGTTTCATGATTTTAAAAGCACTTGGATTGAATTAAAATCATGTTTCCAAGCTTGGTTTAATGGCCCAAAAATCCCCTCAAAGAAAATCTTTAAACGGATTTTCGGTTAGCTTGTGACATGAACAGTAACTTCACTATTCACTGTTCACTGTTCACTAGCCGTTTGAACAGTAATACTGTTCACTGTTCACTAGCCGTTTGAACAGTAACACTGTTCACTGTTCACTGTTCACTAGTCGTTGGGCATTTTTTTGCTATAAAAAGTGGTTCATTCCTTTGAAAAAATAGATGATCAAGAGGCCATCCTTGAGGGGTTTTGAGGCCAATCAAAGGGAAATGGACTAAGGGATGAAGGGGATCATTAGGAAAGCTAAAGCTTGGATTAATGAGTTAAATCACCAAGTAACCTCTACTTTCGTTAACCATATGTTGTCATGTTTTGTTTTATTTTTGGTAAATCTTTTGTAGCATGATATACTATGATTTGTTGTGTCCTTAACATGTTTTATGTTTTGAATTGATCTATTGTTTTGGATGCATCACCATTTGATTCAATCCAAGTAGTACTTTATTTGGTAAATCTAAGTAGATCATGTTAATGAAAGAATCTTTGAAATTATATGTAACATGATTCATATACTTGGTTGAATCTTTGGTTGTTGTTTTTCATCACAAGAAAATCTCTTTCAAATATATCTTATGTTTTGGATTCAACAACTTCACAAATCATATGTAACTTTGTTTTAAAGTTTCACAACTTGCTTTGCATTGATTGGTATATCATATTCAAGTTGTATTTATAATTACATATGATTTGTCCCCTACTTTCAATCAAATCTATTTTTATGTTTTATGAGCTACATTGTTGATTTGATTGACATCCCTATGCATCACATGTTTAAAGCTAATTAATTTCATACAACTTGTGAATCTTTGATATCATTAACAAGTTGTTACTTTTAACATGTGACTTGCATTCTTTCCTCAATCATAAATGTTTTTATGAGCTAAAACTTTCAAAAGCCTTAGGCTTACATTTATGAACTTTCATTTTCAAAATGATTGAGGACATCACACACACACATCATGTGCTTTCATCTTTGCATTCATAGTGTGTGTGTGTGTATTAGATTTTCATTTTCATATCCGCCTATTTTAGAGGCAAATGTAATGAGCTTAATTGAATCTCCATCAAGTGTAATTTAGACACTACTTAAAGAGATAACCAACCTTGTGGTTGAAGAGGTTATTGCTTAGCCTATAAAAGCATAATGTATAGGTTGATGTTAAGCCTTGAAAAACATCATTGTAAAGGTTATTGCTTAGCCTTGAAAAGCATATTATAAAGGTTATTGCTTAGCCTATTGAAAAGCATAAATAGTGGAAATCCGGTGGGGTGTTGGATCACAAGCCGGTAGTGGATGTAGGCATTGAGGCCGAACCACTATAAATCCATGTGTGATGGTGCTTGCTTTGTGGTGATTGTTTTTATTAAGCTTCCACATTTTATTTATAATCACCACTTGTGACTAGTTGATTGTTAAGAAATTAAAATTGGCCATAATTAGTCATTAAGTGTAGCTCACCCTATTCACCCCCCCTCTAGGGTTCGGATCCCCGGACTTACAATGGGCACATGCAAACCCTCTCATTCACATGCACCGGGTAAAACTATGGGAGGAGGACAATGAAGGCAAGTGTCGAACACAAACCTCTACGCTCCCAAAGGCGCAGAGTCCTTGGCTAACTGAGGAAGCTCTCATTGAGAGTGGGCTAGTGCATTTTTAACATCCAGACATTAATATAAACAAACAAATAATAAATGAGTTGCTAATAACAAGCAGCAGCCCAGTGAAAAAATAAAATGTATTGGCCAATACGGATCATGGCACAGTGAAAGGTGCTTACTTACTATTGCAAACTTGAGGAACTATTGCGAGTCCAAATCATGTCACCAATAAGAGAATAAAAATAAAAATTAAAAAAACTAATTTTAAAAGACATTACGAATACTGTTATATCATTGTATTACAACACTCACCAGAATGTTCAAATCATGTGATAATCTAAGTTTCTACTGTAAGAACATCGATTAAATCTACTTCTTCAATGTCAATATGATCATCCCGTGGTTGTTTGCAAAGGTCAAAAACATTTAACTCTAATGTCATGTTACCAAAAGATAGCATCATTTTTCCATTCCGGCAATTGATCAATGCATTGGACGTAGCTAAAAATAGTCTCCCCAAAATTACTGGGATCTGAGCATGAAGATTTGTCATAGGATGAGTGTCTAACACAATAAAGTCTACTGGAAAGTAGAACTTGTCAACCTGCATAAGCACATCCTCTACTATCCCTCTCGGTCTTTTGATTGATCGATCTACGAGCTGCAAAGTAACCTAGGTGGGTTTGAGTTCGCCTAGCCCCAATTTTACATAGACCGAGTAAGGTAGTAAGTTGACACTTGCCCCAAGATCAAGCAGCGCTTGTTCAATTTGATAATTTCCAATAATGCATGAAATTGTAGGGCATCCTGGATCTTTGAATTTTAGGGGGAGTGTCATGCTTTACAATTGCACTAGCCCGCTCAATGAGAAACGCTTTCTTTTGTATATGTATCTTACGCTTCAACGTGTACAATTCCTTAAGAAACTTTACGTAATATGGGACTTGTTTAATTGTTTCTAACAACGGGATGTTAATTTTGACTTCTTTAAGCAAATCCAAGATTTCCTGGTTCTGTATAGATGGCTTGGGGGGAGCTGATCGGTTGGGAAAAGGCGGTAAGGGCTTGAATCCCAGAGGAACTGGGCTTTTCTCCTTGATAGGAGGGACTTCATTTTCTTTCCCTACTTGATCTTAGGATGCAGGTTGTTTATCTTTTTCCAAATTGGGCTTTTCAATCTCTTTACCACTACGTAGAGTAATAACAGCTTGAACCTGTTCCTTTGAATTTGATGGACCACCTTGATGAGCCTCGTATTGACCTTTTGGATTGGGTCGTGGTTGGGCTGAAAAAATCCCATTATTTTATGCTTCAATCAATTTGCAAAGTTCTGAATGGTGTTCAGTAAATTCTCAAAGTTTCAATCATATTTCTTGTTGATGGACTCTTGATTCACCATAAACTTAGCCACAAGTTCATCCCAAGGTGTCATTTGAGTGCGGGGGTACCATTTGCTATGTGTTTTGAGCATATGTACCAGAAGTACCTCCAAATTGATTTGACATTTGGTTGAAATTGGGCTGAGTAGCATTGGGCCCATTCCTCCAACTAAAGTTGGGATGATTCCTCTAATTAGTGTTGTACGTGTTATCCAAACAATTGTTGAACTGCCGGTTATATGTGTTAATGGCATTTACTTGCTTGTGAAACACTTCTTGGAAAGCAGGGAGTGTTGGACACTCAGAAGATCAAAATGTGTTTATCACTAGCGTATATGCCACAAACTATAACAGGTTCCTTATTCTTCACAAATTTCAAGGACTCAACTTCTCTTGTAAGATAAGCAATCTTTGCTTGAAGATTATCATTTTATTTTAATACATATTAGCCCCCTCCTTTGGCCTGATTCGATTGCTTTACGGGGTCTATACCTTCAGATGTATCCCAGTTTTGTGCACTATCTGCCAAAAACTGAAGGAAGGTCCATGCTTGATTTGGGTTATTCGCAATGAACTCCCCATTGCACATCATCTCCACGAATTGACGTTCATAGAAGTGAACAATTGTATTGTGCAATTAAAATTCGTGGTGGGGACATGCAAGGAGTAGTTCATTAAAGCGTTCCCAACACCTATAATTATAAGACTCCTTCTCATTTTGTTTAAAATTCATAATATTCCTCCGTAAGGTGTTGGTATTATGGAATGGGAAGAATTTCTTAAAAAATTCCCGGACCATGTCGGACCATAGAGCAATCGAATTGGGCTGTAAGGAGTGAAGCAATGCCTTAGCCTTATCTTTGAAGGAAAATAGAAATAAATGAAATTTTATAAGGTCTTCCCTCACATTATTGAAGTGTAGTGTTGCACACACTTCTTCAAACTCTTTTATGTGCAAATATGCACTTTTCGATTCAAGTCCATTAAATTTGGGGAGAAGTTGGATTACTCCCGCTTTGATATCAAATTGACTCGCAGCTGCGGTATAACCATGCACGACGGTGTGGCTTGTTGTGTAGAATGAAGGTAATCACGTAGACTCCTAAGAGGTTGATTCACCTCTTCATTATTATTGGCTCAATTCCTATTACTGTTCACATTTTCATTTTCATTCCTAATCTCATCATTATCACTATGCTCATCAGCCATATTGGAAATACGAAGAGAACAGGGAGATTTAGATTCGTAGAATTCAATCAAGCTCTTGACAGGTGATTCCTTCCTTTCTAACTGATTTGAGGTGTCCCGGGGGTCTTTCTTTCTTTTTTGGAAATTTGAATTCTTTTTAATATATAAAGAAACCTAGAAAGAAAAACTACCTAAGGTTCGTTTTTAGATTTAAAAGAAGATTCCCAAATTCTTGCAAAGTCTTAACCTTAGAGAGTTTGATGTCTCTAAGGAAAGTTCTCAAACTCAAGTTTATGAAATTGGCCTGACCAGGTAAGCCCCCAGATTAGTGGTGGGGTCGCGATGCATTGCAAGGGTCCCGCTTAAAAACCACCTTTTAGAACAAGAGACTTGTCTCTCTTATCATAATGAGACAAGGCTTGCCTAGACATCGAACCAATCAAGAAATGTAGTTTGTTCGGCTTTCCAAAGAAGAAATAACTAACTTTCTTAAAAAATTCCAGCAAGTTTTTAAGAGTCTTTTTAAATTAAAAAAAAAAAACTAAAATGACTGCATTTGCAATAAAAGTTCTGAAAATTTCAGATTTTGGCAAGTTTGGTGGCCAAAAAGTCGAATTTGCATTATTTTAGACTTGCCTTTGTGAGGGGAAGTCCCAGAAATCTTTTGGAAACTTTAAAAACCTAAAAATATGAAAAATAACTGATTTTAACACACCTTAATTAATCCTAACCAGCAACTAAAAAAATCGAATTAAACTAGTCCAAATTAGGACAAGTAACAAAGGCAATTTTTCGAAATTGATGTGATTTTTGAAAAGTTAGAAAAATTAATTTTTCGGATTTGAAATAGTTCCAATTTTATCAAAAATCAGAGATTAAAAATTCAATTTTTAATGCAATAAAAGATAGGTTTGAAAAATTACCTCAAGTGAAGAAAAGCTCCCTGGCAACGGCGCTAAAAACTTGACCGTTACTCCCAAGTGCAAGGCTGCGATGTAGTACTAACTCGGTGAAGTCCGATGTCGATCCACATGGAGTAATTAATAGGGCAAAACCTGTCCTATTGAAAAACTAGTTCTAGCCTAAAAAAAATAGATACAAATCAAATGTCCTACTTTCATTAAAAATTAATTACAATATGAAAAATTAATTACAATCAAAGAAAAAGAAAAAAATCATAATCTAGAAACCTAATCTAACTACGGCATTCACAATAAGATTTGTCAGTCCAGCCAATTGCAATAGTTATTAAGATGCGTAAAAATAAAATAAAATAAAATAAAATCAGAGAATAAAAACAGTAGATTTTAATTCTAAAACTTTGCAACGATTATTTTGCTTGATACCATCAAGAAAAATCAAGAACACGGCACCAAGTGCACACTATCACTACGCAAAAAAATTCGATATTGACCCATTAGTGAAGACCAAGACCCCATAAACTTGATTTATTAATGAAAGACTCGTTACAAGCAAATAATCATTACAAAATTATTTGAATCAAGATAAAGTGCATCCAACCTTACCATAGACACATGATACACTAAACGGAGGAGAGGGACTCGCAGTCTCGAACGACAATCTAACCGGCTCTCGTTTTGCGGTCTGAAATCCAAGCAAAGGAAGATGATGAATGGCTAGTCTAATGATGGAGCGACGGTAGCAACGACGACCGCGCGATAGTGGCATAGAAATTCAAATGGTGGTGTGCCTTAGGGAAGGCCTTGGATAAAATTGTGATGGAAGGAGGAGAGATGGAGAAAAATTAATGGAAATGAGGGATTTGGGTTAATGTTGATGGTTGTTCAAGAGGGATAGGGGGAGATGGGATTCACGTTCACTCCTCTTGGGTCTTTTTTATATATTTTTTGATGACTTGGGTTGCAAGGGATTTGGGTTTGGAAGGGTTTGAAGTGTGGGGTCCAAGTTTGGATAGGATTTGGAGGGCTGAGATTCAATAATCTTGGGGTCTTCATGTTGATTGGCTTGCCACTAAGAGTCCTTTTCAATTTAAACTTCTCTTTGTAGCTTGCTTCTCTTGAAAAGGGTCCCACTTACTTCGCTAAGAAACCATTCAAATTTGAAATTTCAGATTTGAAAGAAATTTTGGATGCATGTGGTACCCACGTATCTTGGATGTGTGATGCCTGGTATGGAGGGCTTGGACGTGTGATGTCTTATGGTAATTCTTGGGTTGCAAACTTCTTGAGGCCTATCATTTTGGAGATAAATCATGCAACGCTGATTTGGAAGACATATTTACTAAATTAAAAACGAGGTTAAGATACCACTTACTGTTAAAAAGGAAAAATCACCTTTTTTTTTTTTTTTTCACTTGAACTTCCTTTTGCTGCTACTGCACAGACCTGCTCGCAAAATTTCGTATAACTAAACTGTTTGTGGTTGAGTCCAGATGCTCAAGTGCGAAGATTTTGGCCATTAAAAATCACTTTCCCTCGTTAGCCGTGCGGTCTTTGCGGCGGTGCTGACGTCATACTTGCGTCGCTTGCACTAGTGCTTTCGTCAGCCTACTGTGCCAAGACGACTTCGGAGAGAGAAAAGGGTGCCCAAAGAAGAAAGAGCGGCACACGTCCCGAGGAGAAAAGGGTGCGCCAAAAAGGAGAACAGCACACGTTTTCTCCCTGTATAGCGAGAGAAATGCAAGAACTTTTCTCCAGCACGAATATCGAGACAAACAAAAATTATTGGAAAATTCTACTTGTCCCGGGTTTTTGGCCCGGGACATGGACCGAACGGTCCTTTGGACCGTTGGATCCCAGGCTGTCCCTGGCCAAAAACCCGGGACAAGTAGACCGGCTGAAAATTATTTACTCCTGTTGAACAAGTGTTTATCTTTTACTG